>BMAU01015112.1:0-222500 GCA_019973935.1 Trichonephila clavipes | reverse complement strand
ATATATATATAAATATACATATATATATATTAAAATGGGTCAGGAATGTGTGGTGCAATAAATAATCCAACTTAAAATTTAGCTCCAACTCTGCGTTAGTAAATCTACATTAGTAAATTAATATTTAATTATTTTTCTGTCGAAAAAATAAATTCCGGATTTACCTACTATATTTACTGTTTAAAAAATTTGCTAACTGTCTACAGTTCGACATGAAAGAAAATATCCTGAAAGTCGCATAATATATTAAATGGGGAGAATCCAGTTTGCAAGCCTAGGACTTCAAAAAACAAATCAAAGAGAAATAATGGATGATTGTAGCTTTTCCATCCTGTCAATCACGAACAACCCCACTCTCTACTGAAACCTTTCTTCCATTATGTTAATCGAAACACATAAAAACCATTCCATTTCACACTTAACCCTCGTTGCACCAATTGCATAAAATGAAAGTACTATAATGGAACCTACAATCAATCGATTTATTCACGATCGCATACCGCACCGCTACCGGAGCGTAGCGTTTCCAGGCTGAAACCTGTCATCATATGATTGATGCTGTGCATACCCACACCTTTTACGTAATAAAAGCGTAAAAATCTCAACCTGTCAGCATTGAAGAAGTAACGAAAACGAAAAAAGGGCCAGATCGATGTTGGATTCACGGAGGCGAACCGATTGCAACTGACTCGTGAGTCCCTCCCTCTTACTATGAATGAGAGGTCAGCTATGGGCACTGACCCCTCAGTGGGCAGCCTTCTGCCTCACTGACCTTTACCCACGGAGAGAACCAGAAGTATGCCTCTCCCCGACCGCGAATCCAATTCCCTAACCTTTCATTTTACGGCTCATCTAATCTGTGGGGAGTCAATGCAGCGGGTGAAAGCGAATGGGAGGGAAGAAACTAAAAGGAAAGGGAAAAAATGAATGGGTTAAAATATCTATAAATGTCACGTAATTTTTGCTGGAATTGATAGTTTTCACCGTGTGAAGGACTTTTTTTCAATTACCATTTTCTAAGTAGCTATGAACAAATGAGTAATGAAAGTCATTTTGGATAATTTAACTGCGGATTTCGATGTTTTAAAATCGCTGAGGTACGATCTAGCTGAATTTAATTAGAATTATTTGTTAGGGTGCAAGCAATTATTCAAGCTTCCCTGTAAGTTCTGGATATATTATAAGCCAGATGAGGATAGAATAGTTTATAAGAGATTAAAGATTAAAATTAAGTACAATTTTTAGCTATTTGTTCGTGATATTTCTGCTGAAATATGCGAATGTGAACATTTGTTTTAGTAAGTCAACTCTATATTTTATTTTCACTTGATTTATTTTATTTTTGTTTACTTTATATTTGTTTACTTATTAAAATTTAACTTATTATTTTAATATTTATTTATTTAATAATTTTGCTTATCATTTTAAAATTACGTTATAAAGTTATTTTGCTTATTATTTTAGTATTTATGTGTTTGTTAATTTTAATTACTATTTTAATATTTTATTTATTTTTTAACTTTATTTTAATATTTATTTGTTTATTTTACTTATTTTAAAATTTATTTATTTATTCTACTTATTATTTTTATATTTAATTTATTTTAATAATTTTATTAATCCTTTAATTTAATTCGATTTTCATGAAATATTAACTTTACTTTTAAAAATTTTATTTCTTACTTATTTATATATATGTATACATTTCATATTTCACTCCTTTAAAATTAATTTGTTTTTATTTTCTTAATTAATCATATATCTTTTTTACTTCCTGTAGCATTTATTTTATTTTATTAATTTATTGCAGATAATACACACTCAAAATCAGGTCGATAATTTTAATTAGATTTTAACTATCTGGAAAACAGATATCTGGAAAACAGATTCATTTATAATAATAATTCTTAAGTATTTTATGCGATAAAAAAGTGCTGAGCATCAACTGATCGGAGACATTCACTTCGATTTATGTTTACCTCGAGTGATGACTAGCCATTTTTTACACCTATCAATATATATTATCCGCAACCTCAAGGTAATCGTTGGTTTGCTGAGCTTTGTGTGAACAAGAGTTGTCGTCCATAAAAATTAACTGAGTATGAATTGCCTTCCTGAAATGACTAACACAGGGCGCGCTAAGATCTTCAAAGTGCTTCCCAAACAGTCTTACAGCTGTCTGTCCTTCCTCATAACCAGCCTCTCCGCATTCAAATACCATCCCACCCCATATTGGTTCACTTCCATGGTGTTGGAGGGATAGTATTGTCTCTTTGGCTCTCTCCATATGTGAACACATTCGAGAGTCATTGTTTATGCTGAATCTGGTCTCATCAATGAAGAAAACACATAGCTATACTGCTAACGCAGCGTTTCTCAAACTGTGGGGCGCGCCCACTTAAAGGGCATGATAACTCTACGAGGGAGACGCGAGCATATTGAAAAGTCGAAAACGATGGTTTATTTTTAAAAAATTATTAATTTACTGAAAGTAAACAAACAAAATACATTCTGACGTAATAAAAAATAAATACACATTTACACTGATATATAATACACTTATAAATGTATCAAAGTACTACACAATTTATTTTATAATTTATTTACCTATGATCCCAATGGCTTGTCACATAAAAATTATATACAAAACATAAACACTTATCTTGATAATTTGTACGGTTTATAATTAATCCCTTAACTGCCGATTAGAATTTATGCGATTCGCTTCTCAATGCCACCTTTTTCCCCATAGGCACGCGTATGTGATGTATTGGAGGGGGGGAGAGAAAAGGAATAAAAATAAGCAAATCCTCTGAAATAAGTAAATCCTTCGTAAACACTGAGAAGGTCCTTTTTTGCATTCTAAACCCTTAGGAATAATCTTATTGATAGTAATACACAGAAAAGATTGTACTTCGGAAAGACGTGTATATACGTCCGGAGTAAGTATGCTTTGACTGAGTGAGACGTTTAACACGCTGGTGGCACTTAAGAGTTTAAAATCGTATTGTAGGTTTAGCGTAAAAGTATAGCATTATTACATTACATATATTTTTGTTGTATGGAGGGTGAGGGAAGATGAAAATTATGAATGAATATTGTGTCGCAAATATTGAAACTTTGAGAAGCACTGTGCTAACGTGTTCAAGAATAATATTGTCTAATCTTATACCGGATGGGCTCTGATATGACCTCTAGGGTGTGGGGTTCACAGACCATTGGTTTCTTGACATAAGGCACTGCTCCATTAAGCCATCGTTAAGCCACGAAATTAAGGTTCAAGAAGTGTTTGAGAGTTAATTCGAGATTTAGGTAGTTATCTCCCCCAAATTGCAAATAATTGTCATCCTGGTTTGTGATGACTCTTGGTGCCATGTGACTAGTCTCATCTGGGTATTATTCTGATGCCTTAAAATTGATTCTAAATCTGCATTTCAGAGTACTTTGAGTCATCTTGCTATGTCCACTTAGGTTTGGTATGAATGAAATCTCCCAACTCCTCCCTAGCACCAAGACCCGCCCTGCACAGGGATGCCAATGTCATTAAATATGTCGAGGCTCAAGCGTCCTCCCGTTGGTGTGGTGTTGAATTTAAAAAAGAGGGATTCCATCTCAGGAGTCCATCTTTGTTCCCGAAAATCGACAAAATACAAAGTAGCATGATACAAGAATGGTGAACTTTTGAACACGGACCCCCCTTGAAAAATTCCTGTGTGCGCCACTGTCCTCACTTGACCATGGTTCAAAATTACAAGGTCCGTCTTCAAACCCCTCGTGTTGCTGAATAGTGCGAGGTTAATACTCGTTCACTTACTCAAATGCTCTTCATTGTAATGCATTATCCAGATATAGTTAAAAAAGGCATTGTTTGCAAACGTTTCTTAAATAATTGTAAGCCTTCCGAAACGTGAACAAAACTAAAACCTCACATAGCAGTGTTTGAAGTGCATTTCTTGTATGTATTTTAAATTTGCATAAACTAACAGCGATATCGAATTTATTTATGTAATTAAAATAGAATTATCTCTCTGTTATGTTTATCATTTTTTTCAAAAAATAATTCAGAAAATTTTGAAAAATTCATAAAAATGTGTTTGTTTATTTCTTTTAAAAGTAGTATCATGCTTGTGTGGTATCTGTCAACATAAAATAAGGGGTTCTCAGTCATTTTGTATTGTCAAAGTTTCTGGTAATTATATATTAAATGTATGAAGAATTTATTGGATTCCCCAAATTTTATTTTCTGTCCAGCTTTACTAATATTCTTATAATCTTAAATTTACTTCCCCTATGTTTATTTTTAATTAATTGCATGATTGTTAATTAGTAATTAGCTATTCCCTAGATTCTTGGTAACATTAATGCGAGTATCATTTAAGGGAACTCTACTAAAGGTGACATGAATGACATTTCAGCTCTATTACCTTGTTCTCTAAGCTTTTGTATCAAACAATGTGAGGTCTTTAAGGCTTATTTAAAGTTGACGGGCAAAATCTCCCATTATACCACGCGGATATTCTTCAGAAAACGTAGGTGAAAATTCACACATTATTTCAGGTATTAAACTGCAACTTTTATTCCTTTTAATCTCTTTCCGAATGAGCGGAACATGAAATTTCAATTAAGAGTTAAGTATTATAAGGATGTTTATCTCGTTATCTGACCGTATTTTCAAAACCGCAAGACCCGTCTGTGTGTGTGTGTGAACTATTTTATGCTAACTCTACTGTAGCCAGAATTTAACTTTAAAGAGAAATCAACGAAAATAATAAATACTAATGAATACAAAAAATAATTTTTTATTGATAGTACTATACATAAAAAAGAAATAATACAAATGCAAAGAAGATATTAATATGTGTATAAGTATATTTACATAAAAAATATGCATTGGTCAAAAGTCTCAGTAAAGTTCAAGAACTTAAGATGTCAATAAAAACCATAAAAAGATCCCTACAAAGAAAAATAATAACTAACGATGTGTCAGTAAGGTTTCTGGACGCAATGTCAAAATATGTGAACATTGCCATGGTTTCCGTAAAATAACTATCTGTTTTGGGTTAATTTTTGTCGATTTTTTTTAATGATGCAAATAGAGAATAAGTTTGTGGAATGTTTTAATTTTTACGCTCAACAATTTACTTTTTATTCATGTTGAAAATCTATTTACAAATTCATACATCCAAGCTTTTATTTATTTAAATACTTTTGAAACCTTTTCATAAAACTCATCACAATTCTTGTATTTGAAGGATGCAATGAACTTATTTTGTAGCGTTTTGAATTCATATATTTATTAGACTGTGTGGCTGTTTCGAATGTAAATACTTGAATATCAACACTGTGAGTAACTTAATTTTTGCTGCTCTGTCTGCAATCTCTTCGCATGTATCTTCCTACTCAACAAATAAAAGCTACTGTCTTGTTAATGTGTATTACTTTTTTTTAACATTTCTTTTACCCACATTGATTGAAGTTATATCGTACTCGGATTGCTATTTTTGGACCATTTGAGAACGTAACTTATTCCATTTGCAGAAAGTCATGATTCTTATTCCTGGAATATTTCAAAATTAATTTCTTGCACTCCACGTAATTTTTTTTATTTTTGCACTCAACTTATTTGATTATCAATATATTATTCCCTTTAAATTTATTATTGAATCAGGCGCTAATCTTTCGTTTCATCACAAGGAATATAGTATATACAAGAAAAATTCTTATTAGTCGCAGACCTACGTTTATTAGTTACATTTAAAATCAATGCTGAAAAAGCTTGAGGGAAAGTCGACTGGCATTAAGCTAAACTTAGTTCAGAAATCTTAGTTCCTAAGACAAAGAGCTTGTTGATATATACTACTGTAGTATTTCAATGCTGTCTTGTTATAGATACTTATATTTATTATATTGCTTTAAGCTAGATTTACGGTACTTTAGATCATGATTAATGATTACACACTCAAACACAGACACACACCAGATAAATGTATAATTTGAATTTTGAATATTCATTTAACGATTGTGAAGGTCCCCTTGGACCTCACTTTGAGAACGAGAATAAGTTGGAGTCATATAAGAGCCAGTAGCCATTTTTATAAATAACTTTCTTTATTTGGTTATCTTATCCAAATAGTATAAATGACTTATTAACAAATATATCTAAATAGCTTTATGAGGTTTAAAAGATTTTCTCTTAAATATTTAATGATCTAATTAATTAACAATTAGAATATCGATCACGCAGAGATTACCACGATAAGAGATCCCAGAATTATATTCTATAATGTTCCTATTGAATATTTAACTTTAATCTCACTCCTAATATACAGTTTTAATGAGACTTTAATTATAAATCCATATTTACCACACTGATTCTCAACTCTTCCTGAGATTAAATTATCCACCAAGAAATCTTCAATTATAAATCTAACTTCACTATTATAACTTTCTGCTTCAATCTCACTCTCCTACTGCTCTAACTTTACGATTCCGTTTGACTTAAATACTTTATCTAATCTGCATAACAAGGAATCCTGTCCTCTTTTTGGAGCTGATTGGAAATAGGTAGGGAATTAAATATCCCTAAAAAAGACGACTCAGAAGGTTAGTGATAAAGTTCCGTATAGATTTGTCACACGATGCCTGACAATTTTAGCTAGGTCTAATTTTCAAGTTATGGTTCATGTTACTATAAGGAGAGGTATATATATATATAGCCTTTCTGATAAGCCATACAAAGCGGCTTATTTTTTTCAGTTACGTCTTATTTACGAAAAACATGGTACTAACAAACTTTAAGTAGTTGGGTGGTAGAGGAATAGAACTCATAGTCGACGGTTGTAGATTCTGCTTTTGTATTTCCAAAGATCATCGTGAAGCAAATGTGATCCATGTTTAATCCTTAGGTGTTCAAAGTCCTCACGTTGAAAGCATGTACATCTGGAGAAAAGGATCACAATTGTGGTGTTAATTTGCCATCTGATCGTGGCTCAGAATTGTGAGGTTGTGCTTGACAAATTTTTGAATCGAGCAAAAATAAGTACGTACGATAAAAAAAAGCATATGCTGAATTCTGTTTATTTTAGAAACATATTGTTTTTTCAACAATCGGTATTGATGACGTCATATTTGTGGGCATATGGCTTGAGTTATTTGTCTGTATACCTCTTGGATTTGGAAAAAAAATAGTAATGAATTTAGTTTCAAGCTAGCTATTAGTCACTTTTACGCCTATGAGGTATTCCCAAATTGGGCTTTTAGGAAAGGGTTCCTGCACGCTTTTTGACGATGTGTCTGAGCCACATCCATGCTTGAAAGACGGCAGCTGAATGTGTGATTCATTCTCCTAAATTCCTTATCAATCCTTATGATCAATTTTAGTTTGTGTCTAGTTAATGTGCAATATATAATGTTAATTGTATTACATTTAACTCATTTCTAACTCTGTTCACAAAGGGTATGAGGAATTAATTGAACAGTCTAAAGGCTACGCTACCTAAAACCAAAGTAAGGAAGAATTTAGGCTAAAAAATGTCGTATAAAGAAAGAAGAATATTTCCCGAGAGAAACTTTTATCCATGTTTTCATCATCATAACGCCACAGCGCCACAGCATGCGAAGTAATCCATCAACGCAGCTTCTTCTACTACAATAAATCAAACACTTCAGCGTGATCTCTAAAAGCATTCCACCTTAAGCGGGATTTTGGTAGCGGTATTTTTGCCTTTGTTTCATTCAAATATCTCTTAAGAAGCTAATTTTGTTTTTCATGGAAGTATGAGTTTTTTAAAGATATTTTTACTAGGACGATGAATATAATAAAATCATCTGTCTAAATGTTACTTAGAAACTGAAAGATAAGGCAAAAAAAAAAGTTAAGTTTGTTAACAACTTTTTCAACAGTTATTTAAATTTTTTTGTACAAATCATTCAGAAACTTATTATCTAATGTACATTTTTGATTTAATTGGAGGGCAATATAGAAGGAATAACCAGGAATTATATATATATATAAAAGTAAGCATTTTGGAAAAAAAAATATTTTTAAAGTAAGCCCAAACAAAGATGGTTCCACATATATCAGAGAGTTTGGGTGTTCTGAATACAGAGAAATTTAGCTTAATAAAACTTAAAAGATTCCAACTACTAATAATTAATTTCGAATAAAATCATATATATATTTAAAGAATGGGATGTTATGAAAATATAGTATATATATATATTTAAATAAGATGATTAATTTATGATTTAAGCTGATCATTCTGAAAAAAATCAGACATATATTTGCAGTACAAAATATTTTTTTACGGTTTTATTTACGTAAATGTAGTTTTATTTGAGGTATTTGCTGTAATGTTTCGTCAAATTGCGGGCGTAAACAGAAAAGAATAATCATTTTAAAATATTTTCATTAAACTTTGTATCTTTCATATTTTTAATGGAAGACTTGATGAATACGTATTATTGCAAACAAAGACAAATTTCCAATACAGAGAACAATATCAAAATACATTCTCTTTATTTTAGGAAAGGAAGCACGATATACAAGTAAAATATTTTTCCTTTTAAATTTGTTATATAGAAAAAATATACAATGTTACAGTTGATTTAAAATAGATTATCGAAAATAAATTATCATATTTTATTGGGAAAAAAATTGAAAAATATTTCTCGGAAACGTTACTTTTCTTATACATAAACAATAATAAAATCTAAAGTTTGATAAATTTTCTTACTAGTTACGAATTTAAATTGTTTGTCTTGATGGAAATAAAAGCAAATATTCAAATAATAATATTATTAACAACGAAAGAAATTCATTTTTTTTCTTTTCAGTTAACGCGAAAGTAACTAATTACATTATCTGACATAAATTATCAAGGACGCTTTTTTCACTAGAAAATTCAAACTAATGCAATTTCTTAAGCACTATAACTTTTATTTTTTAGTTAACATACATTCTTTGCTTCAATCACTTGGCTGCATTAAGTGTACTAGAAAGAGGCTGACAAAACAGCATGATTCCCCAAGAATATTATGCTTGATTCTATTTTCTAAAAAAAATGAATCTCAACTACACCATGTTAACTGTATCCCAGCGGGATTCCCATTAAGGGTTAAAATATCGTCTAAGCAGCTGTTTCCATTTATTATCATTATTTTTTCCTTAGTCGAAAGCCATTTGATGGAATAAAAAAACATCATTCCATTTAAAGCACTAGTTCTTTATATTAGCCACATATTGTATTCATTCCCATTATACTAAAAACAAAACAAGATGCATCTGGTATTAAATTAAGTTTTTAAAGGCGTATTTTTTAGCTTCTAAAATACTATTTTGCGTTAACATCGTAATCAAAATAGAATTTTGCAACCTAAAGTATTAATACAATATTTTTTTTTATGTAGAGTGAAAATTTATAATAAACTTTCTTAACCATTTGAATGCAAAGCAAGTTCCGAAATAACGAAATATACAGCAATGTTTGAAATTATTAGTGATATAAAGACAACAGATCTGCGTTAACTATATATAATACTTCTAATTTTCATTATGACATAACATTAACCTTAATTACCTCATTAAGGATGTAAATCATATAAATGTCTAATATATCATAGTTAAAATGACGGAGCATGTAGATAACACCTTTCTATATACTGACCGTATAATAATTTATTTTTATTAAATGTTATGTACAAGGGCTATTTTTTTATTAACATTACTTTGCTTCCTCCAATTACTTTTATAGCTACTTTTATATATAATTATACATGTATAGTAATTTAATATTAACTAATAATTTTTATCTTATATATTTTTCTATTCTCATAATTGGGAATACCCTCTATTCCGATAAACAAGTCTAATTCCATTTCACATGAAATGATTAAAATCTATATTTGTATAGATTTATTCGTGGATCATAGTAAAAGAATATCTATTTAGCCATCTTTTGCCTTACTGAGTGATTGAAAATTTTCCCACTAAAACACTTACATTACTTCTAAAAATAACTAATATTTCCCTTGAGAATGTGATTATATTTTTAAAAAACGTTTACCCCTATTTTTCTTAATTTTGAATACAGATTCTGCATTGCTGGGAGCTTGAGCAAACTTGGAGGATGCAGAATTTCATTCTTCTGGTATTATAAGGGTTTCCCATGTGAAAAGAGGACAAGTTGAATAACAAGAATACCTTTATTGGAATTAAATTGCTTTGAACATTGTAACACAGGTCCAATTGTTTTGACATCGCTGTAGAAAGATTGTGGTTGTTTCTCAAGGAAGACCTGCATAGCTTCTTTTACCAACAGATGGAAACGTAATGCTCTCTTTAGTGGAAAAAAAAGTGTGAAAGGTTTCAGAGGGACAAATGCGGACTGTACGGTGGGTGTTCCAACACTTTTCTGCAAAATTTTATTCACGTTGTCTGGGCTTTAAGAGAGACGTTTAGGCCGGCATTGTATGGAAATCTGGTATCGTTTGTCATCCTTCACGAAACCTTTTGCACCAATTGTTCGATCTAAGCAGTGCTCACCATATACTGACCCAATTCGCTGATAAGTGCCCGCATTCAGCTCACCTTCTGCAATCAGAAAACATACTATCGCTCATTGCACCCATATGGATACATCCATGAATAGCATAACATTACGTTTGATCTATTTCCTCTACCAAGAACATGTTTCATCATTGCTCATCGTATGCGGTGTACACCTCCTACCTCCCTTTATATCCATGTTCGGTGGCGCTGCTATAGCCGCAATCGTTTTTAAACAATGACACATGTCCAATTTTCATCTCGACAACCTTTATAAAGTTGTTTAAGTAAAGGATAATTTTATCTATATCCAGAATTTACAACATAATACATCTTTATACACACACACACGCACACATATATTTTAAACATTGCTTCTTAAACACTTTCTTTTGTGAAAAAAATTAACAGGGAAAAAGCTAAATCTCGAAGTAACCATGTTTTTTGTCTCTTAATATCCGTCACATTCGATATTTTATGATAAATATCTGAGTAATCATAAAGTTACTGTTAACAACGCAGCTTCATTTTTCAGCATTTGTTTGTTGAATACATATATTTTTCTACCAATACATATTTAATTTTTATTTCATTTAAATTAGGAGTATATGAATGTTCCAGAAGAAAGGCAAAGTGTTATTTTTATTTATCCAGCTCTAATTAATGATTTAACATTAGTCTTTCATATTTATATTTCATCTTATTTCACTTTGTACAATTGCTCATCGTTCCTTAATATCAATGCTATGGAATTTGTAGAACAAATAATTAGATATGTATGTTAATTTCACACTAATTTTTCGATTTCATGTATCTTTTAGCGTTACTATTAAATGCAGCATCAGCTGTACTTCGTTTTTTTCGGGGGAGGGGGCTTTTGATATATTTTAATATTTGTAATGTTATTGTGTTATTTTACTACGTTTATCTCATTAGCATTGTACTTTATGTTTAAATGTAACTAAATTTACCCCTCTAATCCATAAACCATTTAACTTCATATCACTCATATGCCTTGCCTTGTCATTTGTCACAAACGATATACAAATTTTTATTATGTAGTTTATTAGTTTATTTATTTATAGTTTAATCTATCATCCTTCGAATACCTTGTAATACCAATACGTTTCCCCAATCCCATAAAATTTCATCGATTCCTTAACAATTTTCTCGACGCATTCCATTCGAATTTTATAAATATACATTATTCACCTCCAATCTCTTAAAAATTCTTTTTTTTTTCATTTTCTTTCACATTACTTTTAATATAAACATACCAAAGTATAACCCTGTCAAAAAAAAAGCAAATATCTCCACAGTGCACTGAAAAAATGGAGGCGGAAAACAAGGAAGACTTGGGATATCTGGAGTAATGCAGACGGGTCTTTATGGAAGAAGGGTTAATAATAAAAGGAAAAGACACGGTAGTCTCTTTCTCTGCCTGGCAGCTTTCCAGGAAAAAAAGGATCGAAGGGGCCTCATTCACGTGATTCCTCCGGTCGTTCTCGCCATTCCAGGGGTCGTCTACTGGTCCCTGGGCTAATCATCACAGTTACGGTTAAAAACAGTCTCTTGTGATTGGTGGGAAATCTCGATAATAAGTGTGAGTTTTCAAATGAAAGGTAATGGCAACGATTCGCGTTGGAGTAATGAATAGATGTAAAATCCTTTCGGTTGTGTGTGTGTGTGTGTTTTTGTTCGAATTGGAAATAAAGCTTGATTTTAGTACTTGGAATAAAATTAATGCGAATGATAGGAAAGAATGACAAAAGAAAAATTCTGAATGCATCTCTCTCTTTTTCTTTCAGAACAAAGGAGATGGCAACGAGTTGAAATGTTTCATTAGAGAAATGTAAAATGATCACTGTTTTGTCCAAAATAGAAACAAAGTTTTCCTTAACTATCTTAAATAAATTAATCTTTTAATTAATACTTTTTACTTTTTAACCTATTAATTTTTTTTACCAGAAGTGTTTTAAAAAACATTTTTTTTATTCTGTGTATTAGTAATCACCTTTATTAATAGAATAAAAAAAATGGGAAAATTTTATTTTAATTTTAAATTTTAATTTCTTTACGCATTTTTTTTTATTTTATAATTATGCAATACGAAAATCCTTAATGTCTGCTTTTGCAAGTATACTCTGCATACAATGAAAAAATTTTCTGGTCATACTTTTTCAAACCGTCCAGTGCCTTATGTGTGTGTGTAAAGAAGTTAGTGTATGTGTGTGTTCCTGTGAAGAATAATCCAAATAATCAGCAGACAATTCTAAAAATCTGTATCCAAATTTAATCCATCGTTTCACAAACAAGTGTTTTCGTTGTTTGTGCTATCGGTAATTTCAAAAATCGCATGTCTTAATGTAAAAGCATTGCATACAATAGAAATATTTTAAGAACCTAAATTCTTGTCTTCTCAAAGAAAAAATTTCGTCTTCATCACAAAGCAAATGTCGTTTGAAAAGTATTTCAATACTAGAGTGTGAAACTGCTTTCCATTTAAAAAACACTAGCTCTAAATAATATCACCATAAGAATAAAAATACACACAAATCAAAAAACATCAGTGCCCATACAGCGTATGGGCAAACCAGTTGTGGTCAACGTTCAGTAGTCCGTATAATCTACGGGCAAACCGGTTAAGGGGTTAAATTCCAAAATAAATTCTCAGAATGGAATTCTCATAATACAATTAAAATTACATCTAATGAGAATAGCTCATGCTTGTATAGTAAACTGCAAATAAGAGTAAGAGAGAGAATTTCATTATTTTATTAAAACAAATACACAAACAAAACAAACATGAACAAAATAATATGCCAAAAAACAAAACACTTTTTTTTAGATTTATTGGAAATAAATATAACATAAGATTATATAATTGTGCTGTTAGAAGGCTTCTAATAATTTGTATATGTGCGAGTACAACATTTATTAAACCTTCCCCTTTGTAAATTTTGACGTTCTCATAAGTTATTTAAACTCAAAAAAAGGTTAAAGCTAATAAATTTAATGAATACTGTAAAGTTCACACGTGCGTTAGTATTGAAACTTATTAAATGTGTGATTATATGATAATTAATTCTTTATAAATTAAATATACGTACATTTGGTACTTTTCTACTATGTTAATTAATGCCTAAACGTTAATTTTTAATTTTTAAAAATTGAACAAAAAAGTTTTTTTAACTTATCAAAATGTTAGATTGATTGAGAACTATTGATAGATTCAAATACTGCTATTAAAGTCTGGATGCAGTAATGTATCTAATGTGTTTGGTTAATCCTATTACCCACGGAAATTCAACTAGAATCGTAATTAATGTATCGCATATTTCTGTGCATGAGCTGAGAATTCTTAGAATAGTTTTTAAAGTGAAAGTATGGATGAAGGCTTTTATTTGGATCCGATTTTATTGTTAGGGTTGTTCTGAATGAAACTTTAATTGCAATAGAAGAAAAAAAAGTCACATAAATCTTTGAAAGTCAGTGTGGGAATTCAGATTTCCCCAAGTATTTCTTACAATTCACATTTGCTCATTTGTATGTCTAACTGTATATGATAATTACGCAACGATTTTATCCTCCACGACATGGAACATAGGTTGAAGAACGTGTGCTCTATACAAATTGCTCTTTCCACTCGTTTTCCAAAGAATATTTTTAAAAAAATGTACACAAACTATGGTTAGCACAGGAAATTGTACACGATAGCAGATGGATTAAAGAATTTATTGGTTTCAAATAGTGGTTAGCAGAAATAAAACTATCGTCGTTGAACATATTCTATTCATTTTACTCGTTTTTTTTATCCGACTATTACTTGTTTGAAAATACAGGAATTTATTTTTCTATTAAACTTATATATGGGTTTTAAAATTTAGATATTTTTTTTTAAAAAAAGATGCACTCTCTTGGTTTATATGTGAATCGACTTAAATTCGGAAAAACTTGGTATATTTTTTGAATAATATATACCAGATTTATAGTTCAAATTAAACTGTTGGTAAAGACAGGAATAAATTTTGATTTTAATGTTTCTCAGTTATATTTTTTTTTCAATTAGTGATATGTTCTAAATAGAAAATGAAATTCAAATACTGCAAGCTTAACTAATTATACTAAAAATTATTTAGAGTATCAAGTATAATTTTTGTGTATGTTTTCCCTTTACGTTAAGACAATCTTTACCATAACTGCATCATTTTGAGCTAACAATTTTAGTTGATAATTGAGACAGTAAATCCCTTATAATCAATTAGTAAAATTAATAGTTTTATACAAAATGGTTTTAAGAAATATTTGACAAAGAATGTGTGATTCACAGTAAAAAAAAAATGTTAATTATTTGACACGAAATATGCATGATTTAAGAATCAAAATTAATTTCTTAAAATCTACGTATAAATAATAGCACACTTCTTATAGAAATAAGGTTAAAAAACTATTATGAGGAAATTATAGTCAATATATTTAGTAAATTTATCTTTGAAAACTAATATCGTAAGAAATCTCGCTATTTGGAACTTAAAATATATTAAATTAAGAGAAGCTTTATCGAGACGTGAAAAATAATATATTAAGACGTAAAATAATGTACAATGTGTTTTGATACCGAGTAGATAAGAAAAATCGTAGCAAATTGAAAGTAAAAAGAAGAGAAATATGTTTCGAAGCTACAGTGTAAAAGCCGAAATAAAATAAATGTACAAATTGAAGTTTTATCAGGTTTACAGATTCAAATGTATTCGAGTGAAGCAAGTAACCTCACGATGCATTAAAAATGTATTGTGCATGTAAAATACTTGCCGGTAATAATTTGATTATAAAGATTTATGAAAATGAATAAAAAAATGTTTTCCTTTAAAACACGTAATATTTTTTTAAAAAAAAACAAGGGGGGAAAGAAACAAAAGTGAAATCGAATGCATCATTTTGTTTTTCACATTATAAATTTTCCCTCGTGTGCAATTTTGAATATTTTTCTGTCAATCGCTTATAAAATAAAAGCAGGAGGAAAGAATTTTAAATGTTTGCGTTCCCTTAATGTAAAATTCATGTTTAGTTTCCACTGGAGAAGAAAAATAATATGTAGTACATTTATTTTTCATAGTTTATTCATTTATTTCGAAACATATTTATTTTTCACCCACTTGTAAACACATAAATGAATTAATTTAAATGGGATAATAGTTTTTAAAAGCATTGGATATAAATAGTACTAAATTTAATTAGAAGTCAATTTTTCTTAGAAAAAATAATTTGTTTTGAATGAATCTGAAAAACCTATGAAGCATTTTATTAAGAATGAAACTTTTCATTCTTGTTTTTTCTAAATGCGTTTACTGATATGTGTGTAGAACATTTTGATTTGAAATTTATTGCCTAGTAGCCATTATACTCCCGTTTTACTCTGTATTTCTTGATAATGTATAGCTATATATATATGTGTGTGTACTTAAATATATGTATGTGTGTGAGTACTATATATGAATGATTGATATCCAAGTCCAACATTAAGTTTTCGATTGTATTCAAAAACATTTTTTATAGCCTTCACCTCTTGATACACAAGGAACAGGACTTGAATTTGTAAAATTTAATATACAGTGAAATTCGCTTAATGCGAAACGCTCCAGACGAAATATTAGTTAACAGGGAATAATACAACGGTCTTGACAAACTACTATGTCTTTTCATGCATCTTTTCCCACTTAACATGAAATGAAAATCGCTTAACATGAAAAGACATTTCCCTTCTGCGAATGAACAAATACAGAAAACACCAGCCGCGCAAGCTAGATTTATGAAGGGTGTGAAATAAAAGAAAGGTAAATTCAATTGTTTCTTAGAAAGAAGGATAATTTTACTTTGAGTGAGTGAATATTAACGTCGCACTGTTCAGCTGCACGAGGGCTTTCGGCGATGGACCTCGTAATTTTGAACCATGGTCAAGTGACCAGGACGCCATTTGAGCTCGCACCATCCTCTCCTAACTACCGCACCAACGGGAGGATGTTTGATCTATCGACAGATTTAACGTACATCGCTCCCCTGCACGGCAGGTCTTTAATGGTACTGGGCTCGAACGCATGGTATGCCTGTCATGGTCCGGTATCTTGACCACTGGGATACCGCCGCCCCCAACTTTACTTTGAAATACCCTCGGAATAGCCTGTGACACGAGCCAATTTTGTTTATTTAAGCCTCTTTCACCCTCCATCCCTACATACGCCGCATAAAAAAATCTCATCTCTCAAAAGTTCGCTTTGTAATTCGTTGATGAGTACATCGCAGTGTGAGATAAATCAACAAATTTGTTTCGCATTATTTTTTTCTATGTTAAAAGAAATTTTCCTTGCAAACACAATGGCGAAGAGCTCAGAAGGCAGGCGAACGGTTATTTCACTTAAAATGTAGATGGGACTTCTTCTTGCTGTTGATGAAAAATAGATGATGGAAACGGAAATCTGTGAAGATTTTGGTGTTGCTAACTCTATGTTTTCAACAATACTTAAAAAAATAGAGCAATATCATTTAACATGAAATTCTTTTAACGTAAAAAAATAATTCAGTCCCTTCAGTTTCGTATTAAATGACTTTCACACTGTATTTATATTTTATACTCGAGCAAACTCATCCCTTTGGGAGTTGATTTCTACAAAATCCGTTCCTAGTGACTTTTCATTCAACATAAGAAATGCGCTTGCCAAATTTTAAGTATGTACGTCTAATAATTCAAAAACTACAACTCTTTCCCTTAGAAATCGATATCCATGTAATTCATTCTTAAAGGTTGATAAAATCAATAACCGTCAAATACATACATTCATCATTTTCTAAATATGAGTGGAGACGTTTCTCAACAAAATTTTAGAGCGATATGAGCAAAAGTATACATTTGTATAAGTCCCAAGCAAATATACAAACATTCAAATTTATATCTAAGATATTTCAACACAATACATCGAATTTGTTAAATTTTTGGACGGTTTTACTCAATGTTTCAAAATTTGTCTGAGCATATAGTTTTAATATTAAATAGTTTTTTTTCAACTTTCGATTTTTTGAATAATTTTTTTAAATCCGATAATTTTAATCAAATTTCTACTTAACATTTTTATTAAAGAAAATGGTTTATTTGAACTATTAACAATTTTATTTAATCCATTAAATAGATTGATAAATTACCATAACTAATTTACACATTTTTAGAATTAAACCATAAAAACATATTTACTATCAATAGATGCTTAATTTTTACATAAAATAACATTTAAAAAAATCAAAATTTATGTATATTCTTTTTCTCTCGACTTGTGTGTGTGTGTGTTAAACCTTTCTTTTCATTTTAACACAGTTTGTAAGCCATTTATGGATCCTGATAAGAATGTTTTAGCATACATTTTCATTACATTTTAGCAGGCAGTATCATTTACATTCCTGATGTTGTTATAGTATTTTAAGCAACTTAACTCCATCTTGTCCCTCTCTGTCTTAAAATCTTTACACTCGGATGAAGCAACTAGAGTATAACATATATTATATCCTTTAATAGAAGTATTTAAATTTGGATCTTGCATAATGTCGTTTTAATCTTAATAAATGGAGGATTTCAAAGTTTCGTCCTGCTCTTCTAATTACTTTGAATCATCCTTTTCAAGGCACTTTGTTGCCAAGGCTTTGCATTAATATTACTTAGGAGCAATAACTTCGCAAGATCTTAAACTACTTAAGAGCTCTAAATATATGTGTGATTAGAAAACTCTTCTAATTTTATAATTAAAAATTTAATGCTCTTTGTATTAAAAATGAGTTGAATTTTGTAAAAAGGGTATACAAATATGAATGAAAATAATTTTTAATTTTAGTAGTTTTAAATGAAAAGTTACAGTTTTTTAAAAAAGAAAATACCTGGTATCCGAAAAGTAGGAGGACTACACTTTCATATATTAACACTCGAAAGATTGGAATTTAGTATATACTATATTGCCCAAAGGAGTCAAAATGACTGCATTGAGAAAGAAAAAATTATGTGTAAAAAAATTTGTTTAACAAAATTAATTTTTAATGTTTTTTTATATTTTTTATAGTCCTATAACAAGTTATTAGTAAATATTAACAATAAAAAAACTTTCTTCACTTGGAAAAAAATGTATTCTAAAAAGGTTTAAGAAATTGTGCCCTTATATACGTAATTTTTTTTTAATTGAAATTAAAATGCAGTCAAAATGGCCTCCTTGGGCAATCTAGTGTTAATTACAGTTGGCTCTGGTCACTTAGAGGTAGCGTGCCCACTTCGTAAGTCTGAAGTTGCGGGTTTGACCCCGGCTGAAATCGACAGATTTTTTTGGATGCGAAAATCGTAGCCAAGCATGTCATATGATAATGTGTCATGTAAAAGATCCATTGAGAACCAATTTGGACCTGGTACTCTCGGCAAAATTAAATCACGGAAATATTTAGCGTCTGACGAGCGCTTGGATGAAAAAATTAGTTCAAGCGTCCAAATTTGGTAGTGATGCCGCTACTAGATAGTACCACCATGAAATGGCTCTCACATTTGGAGACTTGCCGTGTCTTCGAAGGCTAAGTTGCTAAAATGCAGCCCCATTGAGGTAGAAAAACATTTTACAAATAAACAAAGATATTCACTTCCGGTTTGCTATGTTCTACAAAGAAAGAACCAAATTTTTTTTTTCGAAATGTTCTATAATACGATTTTAATGTGCACACGGCACATTAATGTAATAGCTGCGATCAAAACATCGAGTCCACACGAAATTTAGAGCCGCGTTCAATGAAGCATTGCAAGATTAACAATCTAAAAGCCCACTAGAGTTCGACTTTTCATGTTTTCAATGTTTGTAATTGAAAATTCGTAATTAATGTTTTTCACGTACCCTTACAGGATGTCCAAAGGTGTTATGCATAGATATCTAGGTGGCCACGTTCTTTCCATCCATCGTCTGGGAAACTAATTCTCACTTCCAAACTCCAGGATCGTGGCACTCCATTTGCACAGCACATGCATTGTAGATTTGGTTTCGATAAACCATGCTACAACTTGTACTTATTCTTGCGGTGAAGGCCATTTGAAACGAGGATGTTGGGAAATGGGACGTTGCGCAATCCATTTTGCGTTTCATTAAACAGAAACTTTCATCTTTTTCTTTATGAAATTTTAAAAAAAAACTGTAAGTGAGATGTTTGTTTCGTTTATTTTTAATTACTTTTTTTGAACGTGTTGTCATACTTTTCGGACACCGCAAATGTTTATTTAATCGAAAATTTACTTAGATAAATAATAGGATGTTTTAATAAATTATGAAACATATGCGAAACTTTTAATCTTATAATTTGGCGTAAATACTATTTTTAGCAAGCTTAGTTTATTCGAAATTAGTTAGTAATTAAAGTACTATTATGCTCAACTATTTTATTTACTATACAATTATTGCACTCCGTTGCAAAAGTTCAATACATAAAGCAATTGTTTTCTCAAAAGTATACTTACCTTTACTCTATGTGTAAATGTTTACTTAACAATTAAATAAAGTATTCATTCATTAATTGCTTCGACAAATATAATCATGCCAGTGAAATTTTGTTTCATTATATTAATAATAAAGATGAAATAATAAACATATTAATTGTTGACTTGTTTATATTAAGGCCACGCAATGAGATATGGATTGCTGTTGTTCATTAAATAAACATTCAATAATAAATCCTTCTATTTTTATGGAGTATAAATGATTAATGATGTATATTAAATTTTGTGGGTCATTCAAAACGGGCAAATTTCTTCAGAAAACAATGGATTAATCACGGGAGAAAATGTAAGCAAATCTACGTTTCACAGAGAATAAAACTTATCTTTGTCAATGCACAACCGTTATTTTATCATTTAGAATAAATTTTACATTAGAAGGGTTGTATGTAGAGGGTTTGTAGTTGAATGTAGGGGTTGTAATTTAGAGGGGTTGTAGTTGTGTGTAATGTAGAGGGGTTTTAGTTGTATGTTGTTGTAGTAGTTGTATGTAGGGTTTGCATTATAGAGGGGCTGATGCACTGTAAGTCTGCCCAGACTCAAAACCTTCACGTTGAATGGGGGGAACCTTCCGAAACGTGGAAGTTTTAAGAGAAGAGTAACTGTTCAGGTATCTATTTTGCAACTATAACTCGCAACTAAAATTACCATCATCAATAGCTCTCGTTTTTCTTTGAAGTACGACACTAATAAAGGAAATTGTAAAATGTTAAAATTTTAATTTTATTTACTTTTTTGTTAATTTATATTATAATTTAACTGTGATATTCCAGATCATTTATACCGACAGAGAATAAATAAGTTTTGCAAATCTTCTCTTATAATATCTGTTTATAGGACAAAAAAAATTCAAATATATGCTCAGAAAATTAAAAATTATATTTGATAAATGAATATGAAGTTTAGGTACACACACACAAACTTATTCTAACTGTTTTATTTCAATTTATGTCTCTAAAAGAACCAACAAAGGCAATTTCCCCTATATAATCAGGAGTCTTATTAAAAGGGGATGAAGATAACTTTAATTGTAGTTTTTACTTTTGTTAACATCACAAATTGTGTGCTCTCAGTTTGGTCTCCTACAAATTATCTTCCAATTTAAAATATTAGTAAAATATAATATACTCGTATAAAATATTTTAGATTCGGAATAATCCGCAGGAAATCGATTATTCGTTTTTATTTTATTACTGAAACACACTCAAATATCAATAAAACTTAAGTTAATTTATAAAAAGAAATAATAATACACACAGTATGTACTATATCAGAGTGAATACTTACGATGCAAATAATGTATCTCACGCACAGCTGTATTTAATTATGTATAAAATTATATTTACAACACAAAAGTATCCTATAATTGTGTATTTTTTCTTAATGGTACTAATGTTATATTTAAATATAGCGTTGTTTAAGAAAACTGGTAATCAACGCAAGTTTAAAGATAAAAAAAGATATTTACGATGTTCTAACTTACTATTTTTTAAGTTCACCCATTTATTTATAGAAATATATTATTTAAAATATAAAAAATTCCCTTATACGTAAATTTGAAGTATTTGAAATTACTAAATCTATCTAAGACCAACTTTTAAATTATGTAAGAAACGTAGATATCTCTCTTTCGTTATCTCTCCACGCACTTTACAACAAAAACATCCTTTTTAATATCAGGTAGGTAGAGTAACTTGAAAACGTACAAGTTCCCATAGTATCAGTGATAAAGTCACACATCCTTACACCCCCTTTTAAAGAATAGCACATCCCTTAACGAGCTGCTTTATCGGGACATTAGGATCGGCGCTTCGTATAATAATCCTGGATAGCACTGAACTCAATTATCCTTGCATCGAACGGGAGTTTTAACAGTTTTCCCCCAATGCAAAATGTCTTCTGCTAGCCCCCCCTTACTCTATTTATATATCGACCCCTTTGGTAACCTTTGGGTGCTATCTCTTTCGTTCAGGCACTATAATTTTGGGATGGAATTTTTAGCTCGACTTTTGGAAAGCCCCAGAATCCTAGCAGGTCGATTCGCAGGAGAAGATAATTTCCGGAAGCCCCTGATCGAAATCTAGTATGAAAAGCAATTAGTTTGCTTAATCGGGCGATTCCGGACTTTATTCCATAGCAGAGTTGTTTGCCGAAGCTAAACATCCCCATCCCCCTTTGGATCGTTTGGCCCTCTAATTAAATCACCGAATAAAAGTCTTATCTTTTAGTTCTCATGCTCGTGTGACAGACAATAGCGATACTTTCGAATATTCATCTCGCGTTTCGCTAATTGCGTCGCTCTCCAGTGTTCTGCACAGGATGAAATTGTTGTTGTTTTCCGCGAGTTTAATTCGGTCATCTGAAAGAAATGGAAACTGGAATGGTCCGGGTGAATTTGGAGTTATTTCCATTTCATGGGAAGGTAAAGAATTGTGTCGATACCTTGTTGTTAGTTTCTCTTTTTTTCCCTTCCATCCGTTGTTTCAGGGATTTCGATTTTATTTAACAGGACGCTAACTGATTGAAACAAATAGAACAAAAAATACATTCAAAAAACGCTTGGGAAAGATTCGAATGCTATAATAAATAAAGATGTAATTACCATCGAAATGGCTTAGAATTTATTGGATTACTTAGAAGCAAACGATTTATTTAATTCGCCGTATCGTGGAACTAGTTTTTTACCCCTCGAAAGAAAGGTTCCATTTCTTTATTTAAAATCGTAACCCCACTAAGTGTGTTAATCATTTTCTTTTAAATTCCTTGCATTCTTTTTTTTCAAAATTTTTATAAAGCTGGATTGATCGAACTGTTTTTTTTAACGTCGCACTCAGAAACAACCCTTGGGACCGCGGTAGCCTAGCGGTCATGGTCACAGACGGATGGCCGGTGTGACATGAATCCGAACCCTCACGTCATTGAAAAGCCGCCGCATAGAGGAGCTGCTTCATGTTAAATTTGTCGAAGCTCAAAATCTTCCCATTGGTGTAATTTGGAAGTTATGGGTGCCAGTTCAGGTGCCGTCCTCCTCACTTGACCAATGTTCCAAATTTTCGAAGTTCTTCACCAGTAGCCGTACTGTTCTTGTACAGTTCTACGTAAATGTGCACTTACTACATCATAAGCAACATGAAGACCATTAGCGACAGTTCCCGTAATTTTGACCTACGGTCAATTGACGAGAACGTTATTTCACTTGTCATCCCATTTTCCAAAACATCACAATGCGTCTGTGTGAAAAAACTTTTAGCATTGACATGCAGAATGTGACACAAAAACAAAAATGTCACTAAATGTGGAGCTTGAAAAAAGGGTGGAGTTGGCAACAACTGTTTTGATGAAGTCATACCCCTCTATCTATGTGGCCTGTTTCGTTTTAATCGATCACGCCAGTTGGGAGTACTGCGTCATTGAGTGAGCGCGTGCAACTGCATTTTGCCGAAAAAATGTCGCATCAACATTAAGTTTCTTGTAAAAATTAAAACAATCAGCCCCGAAAACATTTTAAATATCAACCGAGACTTATGGAGATGAAACTTTGACTAGTGAGCATGTGTTTCACTGGTATACGAATTTTTTAGGTTAAGGGTCAGAGTGGAAGAGGATGAACCTGCTAGGTACCAAAGGTCAGTGATTACCAATCAAAACTTGGAAAAAATTCCTGATATGAGTGGGTTCCCACACCCATCAGTGGTCAGACTGTTAATCAACAGTATTACAATTAAGTACTACAAAGACTTCGTGAAAAAGATAGGAAAATAAGGCTAGAATCGGGGAGTGATGGATGGTTGTTGCACCAAGACAATGCATCCGCTCGCATGACACTATCTGTCAAGCAGTTTCTGACCAGAAAAAACATTACTGTGATGGGGCATACTCCTTATTCACCTGATTTGACATCATAATACTTTTTTTTTAATTTCTTACAGTTAAATCTTGCTGAAATGTAACCCATTACACCTCAGTTGAAGATATTCATTCAAAAACGGGAAATCTCCTGAAGAGACTTCCGAAACCCTTGCTCGAGAACATTTAATATCATTAGATACTATTAAAAATGTCAATTCGGCTCTATAGAAACAACACCGATTACGAGTTGGTGATCTTGATCTTGATTTATACAACAAAAATATTGAATACCATTTTGTTAGGTTAAATGAATGCTAACATTTTTCATATAATTTTAAAAATCTTTAACAGAAGTATTTCATCAGCTTTCTATTGTTTAATTTTTGTTCAAATAAACTTTCGTGTTTATTAGAAAGTCTACTGAATTATCGTGCATTAATTGCTACTGCATGCATAATTCTTTAATAAATCTTGAGTAGTAATTATATTTCTTGCCTCTAAAGCTGCATATGTAGCAAATTATTGATATTTTTCGAACGCATTTCCCAAGCACAGAACTGAATTTATATCTGGCAATTAAAATTCTTTTTTCCTACTGAGAAGCATTAGATCGTAAACCAAATATTAAAATTATAGTATTCATTTTTTCTCTTTATAATTCTATGATTATATAAATATATATATATATATATATATATATATATATATATGTGTGTGTGTGTGTGTGTGTGTGCGTGTGTGTGTGTGTGTGTGTGTGTGTGTGTGTGTGTGTGTGTGTGTGTGTGTGTGTGTGTGTGTGGTAATCGTGGGCTTTTTCACACAGATTTTATTTATTGCATTGCTTCTAAATTCACATTAAATGAGGATTTTAAATACTTTTCATCACAAGTTCTTAAGTATTGGGAAAAAGGTATTGTGGCTGGTTTGAATATTTATTTCTTTTGGATAGAGTGCCAATACAATGCTACTTTTAGTCTTTTGTATCTCCTGCCAACTTTTATTTGTTTTACCAAGCAAACTGATGTAAATAGACACAAAAGAGAAACACATGAAACAAATCTAAAAGGAATTTACGATTTCAATAAAGTAACACACGGGTAACGTAGTATTATTTCGAAACTATCTGATTTTATGTGTTTGTAAAGTTAAAAAAGAAATTGGTGTTTATCCATTGTAGAAACATAAATTTTCCTATCAGAATGCTGAAATTCAAAGGTAGATTTCGATACTCAAAGGACTGTTTACAAAGAATTTTTGTTTTTACATTTCGGAGTATAATATTTTCCTCGCGGTTATGTAGAATGTTACAATGTTTCAGCTCTTATCTACCCCTTATAAAAAGTAAAATCTCTTTATTTCAATATACCATATAGCTGTTAAAATGTCTATGGATTTGTTGTAAGTCTTTGAAAAGATAAAATGCGTTAAATGTATTTAAAAGTATTTATAATTAATTATATACTAGTATAAATTGAAATAATGGCTCAAAGAATAAGTAAAAAAATTGTATGAGCTTGTTATATATATTGTAGAACTGTACATATTGTTCTTTTGCTAGGATTAAGATTCAGTATTTTCTGAAAATAATTCGCTTAAAACTGCTCTGAATAAATTTCTACGTTATAATTTAGCACTTGAAAAAATAAAACTTTTTTAGCATGATAAGTATGTGTATTTTTTTTGTTTGGAGAAAAATATATTAAACCCATTTATGACTCGCATTGTGAGAGAAAACGCGCAACATTAAATTCTAAATTATTTTAAGCACTTTTTGGTTTTTTTCGATTAAACTAAATTTTAATTTTATTTTCCATTCTTTAATTGTTGATTATAAATTATTCTTATTTTTTCAGTGAGCAAGATTTTTATACCCAGATCAAATAAATTTATTTATTTGTTTTTAAAAAGTGATTTTTAAAACATTTTTATTGTGTTATTCATGCTCACAAATAAGTCTAAAAATTCAGTTTGGAGCAATTCTTAAAGTGCAAACATTTGGTTGTCTTTAAATGGTTAACACATTCTGCTTGAAGTTCGAAGTTATCCGTTTATTATAATAACAAAACTTTAAATTCTGTGTAAAAGATGTATTGTATATCATTTGCTCCAAATTACAATAACATTGAGTCAAATATGGAATAAATCAACAGTAAGTATTCCATCAACAGAATGCAATACTTACGAATAGTTTCATATGTTTTAAATAAGTTTTTTTATTGAAATAATATAATATTTCAACAGATATGTTCAATTTAAAAAAAAATTCAAATTTTATAACACTTGTTTTGCCTTAATAGGGATTACTATATTAAACATTTTGTCATTATGTTTTTCTATAAAATGTTGTCTTGTTGTTGATACACCTGATTCTGCTTAATTTAAATTCTAATTAATGCTCAAAAGGAAAGCTTTCTTTACATTAAAATTGATTCTGTTTTGTTGTTAATGAAAGAAGAATGATGAACAATTTAAAGTTGTTTCAAATTAGATGTATTTTAAAGTTGAATTCCTTTATGAAAAGGAATAATTCTTTTAAAATAATTATGTCAATAACTGATTATTTTAACGTTTTGTAAAATTTTTATTTCTTTGGACTAGATTACAATATACTGCTATTTACTTTATGTTAAATGCACGAATAGATGAATACAGCCCAGCAAATGCATAAATAAATAACACACAAATTAAAAACTATACCTTATTAAATTATTTCCAAAAAACATTTTTGTCCCATTTATTTGCAACATTGTTTAAATGCTACATATCGGGATAAGGGCATAAACTTATTCCTGTAAGATTAAACTAAAAAATTATTTAAAGTGTGTAAACAATGCAAATTGGGTTGAATGTAAAATAATTCTCTTTTTAATTCAATTTTTGTACTACATATAAATGCACAAGTTTTTATTTTTCAAAATAGCGTAATATCTGGCGGTGTATAATGCACACCTATATTTTAAAGCTTTTTTTTTTAAAAAATGTTAGGCATATTCGCCGTATCACGCGCACCTCCATTTTACAAAGAAACCTGAAATGTACGTATTTAATGCTTGTATGGTTCAAAGTCATTTATTCGAAGTATTATCCCAGAATTTTGGAAAAATAGTATACTTTTAGAGATATACAGCTCTAAGTTCATGAAAAAATTTGTCATTTCTATGAAGTAAGCAAAATTTCCATATATGTAGAAGTTTTTTTTAATGCACATTTTTTTTTTTATTTTTAAAGCTATCATTTTTATACCCGGCTTAAACACGCACCCGCAAATTTTGGTCTTATTTTTTGAGTCCACGTTAGTCTGGATTTTACGGTATATAAGTCATAACAAAACTCTTATTGTACTTGAATTTTTTTATAATTTAATTTCTAATTTTCATTTACATAATTAAGTTATAGTTACATCACATTCCAAAAAAAAATTTCAAGATACTTCACATTTTAATAAATACCCTGAGAATATATGTATATATTTATTTAGTTGAATCTCTGACTGAAATTTATTCTTTCGAAAAAAATTTATTCACTCAAAATCGAGGGGATTCTCTAGAATTAGAATAATTATTTTTCTTTGTAAAACTTATTAATACTTTTTTTCAAATTAATGTTTCATTTTCTTATATATATATATGTGTGTGTGTGTAAGGACAATTAAATTAGATTAAAAATTAAATTCCCTATCTAGCACTTGACTCATCTTACTCCGTTCCCATATTCAAGTATCAAACTAATCACCCATTTGTTTCTTCCGAACATATGGCCTAGCCAATAAACATGTCTAATTCCAGATCGTTAGATTTAATAGTCAGCATATGTCAGCATTAACTTGCAAGCACCATCTTCAAAGCAGCCATACTTACCATATGTTTTCAAGTGTTATCCACTTGAAACCACCACCATGGCGTACTTTTTCCTCCCTGCTCGCAATCAGAACAGATGTACCAATGAAAGAATAAAGATCGTCTTTTGACTTTTCTAACTTTTAATCTGATTCTGTCTCCAAAATCATGACATATATATATATATATATATATATATATATATATATATATATATATATATATATATATATATATATATATATATATATATATATATATATATATATATATATACCCTGCTAACTTTCTTTTTAATTATATTTTTAATGGATTTTTATGATACAATTTATATTACTGTAATTATTTACTATTTTTATGTTTTGTAATTTATTTTTTTTAAATTTAGACAATATCTATCTTATCCTACAATTATTAAATAGATGGCGCCACATGCTTATTCTCTATTTATTTTTTATTTATTTATTTATTTTTTTTAAATATCTATTGTTTTGAGTTTCTTTTATATTTTAAGCTAATTTTATATAATTTTTATTTTTATGATTTTTAAAAGTGTATATATATATATATATATATATATATATATATATATATATATATATATTTCTTATCGTATATCGTATCGCAATTAATCGTTTCCTATATCGTATAGCAATTAACTTTATGCGGTACTGCTCTCCTTATTTGGCGGGAACATGTTACTGCACTCTTGGCCATCGCTTTACTCAGATTTAGTAGGTTATGTTTATGTTCCTATATTATTTAGTTTTAGGATTTTTAATATTTAATTATACATTTATAACTCTTTCCTTTCCTCTTGGTACATAGTATGACAAATTACAGGTGAAGGTTGGCACCGCAAAACTTGTTTAAACCTGCAATCCTCTGGTTCCTAAGGCCAGGAATTTGTCTTTATACTATGTACCTCCTTCCTACTTTTAGTTATCTTAGGTATATAACTATATGTCTATTTTTATATTTTTGTTTATGTATTTATGTATATGTATATGTATGTATAAATCTATTTATATGTGTATGTATATGTATATGATTATATATTGTAAAAAAAATTCTTTTATATTGGATTATATATATATATATATATATATATATTTACGTAAGGCAGGGTGTGCTCCCCGCCACACCACTATCGATACTTCATAGATAACTTTGAAATTTTGAAATAAAATGCAAACCATTTTGGTATCTGGCGTGGCCAAAAATATTGAGTCACATGCTATCAATGGCACGCGTGCTACTGGTTTACCATCCTTGCAGTAGACCATGTAACATGCACCGATCGTCGTGTCTGTACACGAAAGCATGACTCAAATAGAGCGTTACTAGATATGCGAATCGTTACCGAGTAGGCTAGGCTACAATGCCAAATCTAATATCTAATAAAAATATGTTTTAAATTTTCTTCGATGTGCAATGCATTGCTAAAAACAATTTATTCACACACACATAAGGTTTATTTTTAGCACTGACTGATACATCTTTGAATATTCGACGATTATCACATTCACGTTTTTCCAAATCTTTTATCTTTTTCTATGCTGTTCTGCATCAAACGATTATTTTCCTCTGTTGCTGTATATTTCTTTACAATCAAATGTATTTCCTCTTGATAAAACTTTTTAAGGTTCATTTTCCTGTAAAGCATGCTAGTTACTGTTCTTAATGTACCATGAACTTAGAAATAAATCTCTGCACTGCAGATAAGTTTCTACTCAGAACATCAACTTTGTCCAAAACATTTTTTTACAAAATTTTCTGCAACAAGATTCAGGTCAGACAATCATAACAACAAACTCAAACTGTAAAGATATTATTTTACACAAATTTCTATTTTTCGAATCCGATACGTAAACAGTTATAGGTGAAACAGAAACAGAAAACGTGCGATTTACTTAAAGTAATAAGTTACAATCGTATGACTATATTGTAACTACCAAACAGAATTGATTAGAAGTATAAAATGTTTAAAAGATACACACAACAAAAGATACTTTAAAAACTATTCTGTACTGAAAAGTGATCTAGTGACATTTATTCATACATTACACAATACAATATTCCTTTAAGTCATTAATAACAAAACATTCTTACATTCAAAGTTTGATAATAAATATTTTTTCAAAACGTGATAAAAAAAGAATTTTCTTTCATTTGGTTTTGCTGTTTTAATAAAATCTCCATGCCACATCCTTATTTTTCTGTTTATGAATGGAAAATTATAGTAAATCCATGTACAGTTGATTTATTTTTTAATCTGAGAATGAAGAAGTGTTTAACAATAGATTAGATTGGTTCAACTATATGGAACTCTAGACCAAGTAATCATTATTAATTCCAATAATTTTTAACTAGGAAAAACTAATTGTATATAGTTTTGATTATTAATATAACTCCTCCTCCTAGTATATAAAAGCAGTATCGTATAATAAGAATAATCTTGTCCATTTCAATCTTAATTTTAATAATTTCAATCTTAATATATATATATATATATATATATATATATATATATATATATATATATATATATTTCATAAGTTTATTCATTTTATTCATTATTTTTATTTGTTTGGATAATCAAATTTAAACTCTCTTAGAATCTTAAATTTGTATTGTTATTCCCAAATTTGAAACTATCAACACTTATGAAGGGCAATGTATACATACATATTAGGAACCTTTTAGCGTCAAAAATGAAATTGGCATTTCTCTTGTCATTAAAATGACTTTTAAATTTTATCCCAAACAACCAGTCTGAATTTACATCGACAACATTTACGCATTGCATGTCTATCACCCCCCCTTTCCCTTCCTATATTACCGGTACGAAGAGGAGAGGGTGGGAAGTGACTCTTTTCATTTTTTCCTCTTCCATTTTATGTAACGATATAGAAATCCCACCGTAATTACCAATCCATTATTTCTTCACGTGCGTAAATTTGCTTAAATCCTCCAATAGGCAGACCTTTTAAAAGGCCGAGAAGTCTCTTTATTTGTCAGGGATGGAAAAAAGGGGTAAATGCAGAAAAGAGAGGGGGGCTGGAAAGAGACGGTAAATAGTTTCTGCTCGCTCTGTTCCACAATACCTGTCGTTTTCATTTAGGTCGTCTTTGTATTAGAGAGGAAAAGATGTCCTTACTAATGACTACGAGCCGTCGTCATATCGGCACTAGTCTTTATTCATCTGTCTCTACATCGGGTATTTCTAGAGGGGTTATCTACAAATAATCTTGCTGAAAATTTCACGATCTATGCCTTTTCAATGTTGGTATGCGCTTCAGGTCATTTTTCATCAAAAAACGCATCAAAGTTAGGAAAAAAAGTCACATTATTTTAACAGCAATTTTAATAGTTGCATGTAATCATTTATGTATGCATATTTTAATTAAAGATCCGGCTGAGGGGCGTTGTTGGTTTGTCACTGCCCTTCTGCTCCTAAGGTTGCGGGTTCGACCCCGGCTTAAGTCGGTGGATTTTCATGATGCAGAAAATCGACAGCAGCCATGTCGTATGATAATACATGTAAAAGATCCCGAGAGTGTCTTTTTGGCTTGGGCACTCTCGGAAAAAATTAAATCCTAGTACAGGCTTGCATGGTCAAAGCTCAGGTGTCGTCCGCTGCTAGAGAGGAAACTGGGCGTCGAATTTACGTGCGGTGGTTGGTATTCCCCTAAATGATGCTGCACTAAAAAGAGATACTAGCTTCAGAAGAATGTACTAGGTCTGCAATGGTAAAACACAATCCGCAGCCCATTAGAGATAAAAAAAAATAATTAAAGATGGTAAAAAGAGCTAGTCAAACTGGAAATCTTATACATCCCAAATTTGACCGCGAGGTATAAAGAATATACAATATGTTTAATCATTTTTTTGTGTCTGCGGTAGCCTAGTGGTTATGGTCACGGACTCGTGGCTGGTGTGTCACGAGTTCGAATTCTGGTGCCACTGAAAATCCAACGTGTAGAGAAGGCTGATGCGAGTTAAATCTATGAATCACTAAGTCTTCCCGTTTGCGTGATGTGGTAGTTTGGAGAAAGGGTGCCAGTTAGTTTTCCATTCTCGTCACTAGGCTGAGATTAGAGAACCATTGCCAACAGCACGTATATGACTTTAAAGTGCAATGTTTACATAACACACTTACAAATAATTTTCCCTTAAATCCAGTTGCCTTTTGAGGGCGGGGTAGGAGGTACGCGAAAGAAGTAAGCTCGTGATATCTATGTAAAAAAGCTATGTGTATAACTAACTGAGCAAAGTTACACAATTGAAAAATTGTTTGCAAATCGCTGCATTAAATGTAGTCAATATGGAAAATACTGATGACTGAATAAAGCTAAATGGACATTCAATAAAGCTGTAGTTGTAACAAAAAGGGAGATCATTGTTGTAGAATATGAAATGAGTTAAAAAAATTAAATGTAAATAAAATAACTTTTAAGGCTACAAGTAATGCTGAAAACGTCAAAAGTATCAAAAAGTATTTTTGTATTTATTATTATTGCATTTTTCGGGTGTTTATTTCGTTGGAAAGCTTGAATTGTGAGAATATAGGTCTAATTTCTAATTCGTTTTTAAGCTATTTGAAGTTTTCTGAATCTCCTTATTTTTCAAAAAACCCCTACAACTTTATAAACTGTAAGACCATTTTTCTTAGATTTTTTTTGCAAATGTTCTGTTTTTATATTCCTGATAAAAACTCATTTTTTGTAGGAACTTTCACAGAAATTTTAATTAAAAATATAACTATTTTTTAAATGTTTAAAACTTCAAAAATTTCAAATTTTAAAATAGTAACTTGTTAAACACAAACTTATTTTAGAATCAATTTAAAAACATAATCGCAAAAAAAGCCATTAATTGCTTTAAACAGCACTGTTTCTAAAACGGATAAATGCAAAATGAGATTGTATAACCATAAAATCAGCTTCAAAAATTATTCTCGTTCACTGGTTAAGAAAGCAGCAATGTAACCTTAAACCTAAGCGTTTCCCAAATGTTGCCTGTTTATAACGATGGCATTTTGTTGTCCACAGATAGTAAATTTTAGAATTTTTCAAAATATTTGTTAATCTACACCTGAACTTAAAAGAACCAGAAATGAAATCCCTTCTTGAATCATAAATTAGAACACGTTTACTGGTTGCTTCGAAAAGTATCAGAGAGTTGGCTAAATAATTTTTAAACTAATATGTGTGTGTTCAGTAATAACCCGAACTTACGCGATAGATGGAACTGAGTGATAACCACGTAAGTCGAGCTCGCGTAAATCGAGGTATAATTTCGTATATAAGTACACATAAATTATTTTAGTTGGGGCCAGGAACGAAAGAAAATAATAATTAAGAAGAAAAAAATATTTCATAAAATCTTAGATAACACAAATATAAAATCGCAACCCGAAGTTATTTTGATGTGTAGAAGGTTTCATAAAATCTTACAACTCTCTCTCTCTCTGCCGGCTCAAAGTTTTTTTATCTGCCTCAAAATTTCCTCGTAACAGGCTAATACTTTTTTAATACTTTTTTTATTGAAAAAATACGTTCATCGTCGGAGTCTGTATTTTCTAAAATCTGTAACCCTTTTTCAGTTAAAATGAGGTTTCCTGTCAAAATTCCAAACCATCATTCAACCTTCTGATTGAACTAGACTCAAGTTATTGAATGTCTTGCTCTTGTTCATGCAGTTCTATGAACTCATCAATTGTTAACTTCTAATTGTGGGAGTCCTGTAGTTCTTGAACGTCATTGCTATTCACTTATAAATTTTTTTACCTAGCTAGATCGACAACTTCTTCAACCTCTCAAAACCAGTTTCACCAATTTTATACTAACACCTCCCCCCGCCATCCTCTCAAACAAAAAATTAATTGACGAAATTTAAAAATCACGGAATTCTCTCTCTCCAAATTCGCGTTAAGTCGGGGTAGCTTATGTCGAAGTATTACTGTATCATGTGAGTGGATGAGGTAGAGTTTATAAAAATCAGGCACCTAAGCAATTGGCAGCGAACCCTGTGATTTAGAATCTCAGTCAATTGACGAGAAAGGTACCCGAGCTGGCATCCTAACTTCCGAAGTTCTGCACCACGCTAACTTTGTGACTTTGATCCGCGATGGAATTAATGCGAATCAGCACTTCCACTCGGAGAGTCTTTAGAGGTCCTAGTACTTAAACTCTTGGCTTTATAGAAAAAAAACGTCAGCTACAAGATCGTGAACATGATGAAGTCAACTATCGTTGTAATACACCATTCATCACCTAAGTTATTAAACTGAGCATTAAATTGTATCTTAGATATGCAGTGAAATTCGTTTAACGTGAAAACGCTTAAGACGAAATATCGGTTAACACGAAATATTACTGCGGTTCCCCTATAATCTACTATATATTTTCATGCATTTGATTTTCTCTTAGCACGAAAAGATGTCCCTTCTGGGAATGAGCAAAATGTGGAAAGCACCAGCCGTGAAGACGAGACTTAAGAGGGGTGTGAAACGAAAGAGAGATGGTTTCACCTATTTCGTACAAAGGAGGCTAACTTGGCTTTGAAATACCCTCGGAATAGCCTGTGATACGAACCAATTTTGTTTATCTAATCTGCTTCCATCCTCCACTCATACAAACACCACACTAAAACATCCGAAATGAGGTATATAATGAAAAATGAATACGCAGGTATTTAGACACAAATGCCATTGGTGAAATAAATAACAAAACGGACAACATCTAACAATTTGCGGACAATTGCAGAAAAAAAATATTCCAGTCCCCTCAGTTTCGTTTTAAACTATTTTCACTATATTTAAATTTGAAGAGGATTAACTATGATTAAATGCGTACTAGTATTCGAATCAGAAAAAAAAGACACATTTTAGCATTTGATAGTAGAGAAAGTATTAAGGTAACTTGAAAGTGTATTGAGAATCGAACTTAAAAATAAATCGATGGAAATACGTAATTTAAAAAAAAGAATTAAAAGGTAATAAATTTTAAAGTTAAGTTGTGGAGATTTTAAGTTAAAAAATTTAATTTGATTTGAACAAAAAGTTTTTATTTCAGATATCACACAAAAAAGCATCAAATTTTTAAATTTTTCAATTTTTTAAATACTCTTCAAATAGGAAACTACAAATTCCCTTTGAAATTTTTAATACATTTCCATTTCGGAATAAACATATATACCCTACCTAGTACATACTTATATTTAATACTTATCGATTCTTTTTTAAAAATTCGAACACAAAAGACGAACTTCAAATTTTAAAGCAGTCAATCTCGCTACGAAAATCACTATAATGGATCTTGGTATTTGTTGTATTCAATTTTTACCGGATAATGCTTCATACAAATTGAAACTCATTAAATTAATGGAAGCTTCTTTCCTATCTCAATAGCTTTTATATTCCGCTTTCTTAGAAAATGTTTATAAAATTGTTTTGATGGTCTTCATTCTTGGGCCCTTAATTTGTTTCTTTAAATGAATTTATACGAATTGATGGCTATATATAAACTTTTTTTTGTACCACTTTAAAATGTAATTCAAAACTATTTTCAATTTTACATTTACAAATATATTATTACAGATGAAGTTTTAAGAAGTATTTTTAAGAAAATTATAGCAATAACAATAAATAAGGATATTAAATGTCTCGATACACCCAGACATAAAATATCTCGTGTTTTAACAATATGTGTGCGTGTGTGTGTTTATAAAAGCAACATATTACATATACACACCACTATAATAATCACTTTAAATGTCAGAAAAAAAGTGAAGGAAAAAATAATCTGTTGATTGTAAAATGCCACACAGAAATATTTAAAGTAAGAACTAATTAATCACACTTTCAACGATAAAAAAATGGCTACGATTGGCTAGTGATTTTGGTCACTTATTCGTGGCCAGTTTGTCATAAGCTCAAGCCCTAGTGACACTGGAGATCCGTAGTGTAAAATTGCTGATTCACGTTAAATCTGTCGAAGTTCAAAGCCCTCCAGTTTGCGTGGTACTGTAGTTTGGAGAAAGGGTGCAAGTTCAGATGTTATCTAAGAGTTCAGAAGTAAGAAGTTAAGTTCAGAAATATCCTAATCACTTGACCGGTGTTCAGAATCACGAAACAATAACTTTCTTGTAGCTTTATAGTAGGGCACATTAAGATATACTCACTCACAACGATAAAAATAATTTATCTTTTGTTTAATTAATTATCGACATTTTAGCAAAATTTTAGTTCTTGATTTTTGCTTGTCTTTGGATTACTTACTATACGCTTGATGAGTTACTTTTCATTCCATTTGACATTATTTATAGCTATTTAATTCGTTATATTGATTTTCTATCAACATTAAACTTCGAAATAACACGTAAACTTGGGGGACGGACTTAACTATTTTGACTTTAATTATGTCAATTTAAATTCGTTCCACGCATTTACTATTTACTCACATATTATCTCTAGCATTCAAAAGGTAAGATCATTGCAAATGTATGTATATATTGCAGGTTTCATCGTAAAAAAGGTACTTTTTATGTGGTAAATAAAAAAAAACTTAAAAAGTGAAGTTTGATGCATATGTGTGTGCTATATGGCGGTGCGCGTAATACGATTGGTGATCTAAGGATTAAATGTACACGTAAAATAAATAATAATAAATTAATAATTGAAATAATTTTGTAGTCATTGTAATAAAGCATTTCTGTGGGATGTTTAAATGTTGTCCTTTTAAATTCAAAAAATTTATCTTCAATAATAATTTTTTGGTACTTGCGCATGATCGCAACGTATATTGGAGACATTATATGAAACGGACCACATGATTTCCAATTCAACGCATATGACACATGCGAAATTGGAGTTGCCAACTTGTCAGGTTATCTTGAAAGTTGGTGATTGTTGCAATAATAAGTACCTTATTTTTCTTACACACAAAACATTCTTTCAATGAATTTTCCATTTCAAATAAATTGTTAACAGTTGTTGAAATTTTACATTCTGTGAATGAAGTTTCTTTCAATTTTTTTCAACACAATCTTTATCTCCATAACTTAACTGGAACAGCATAAGAAGTAAACAAAAGGAACATAGACACAGGAATAGGTGATTAATTTTTAACCTCCCGAATATACTCTTTGGTATCATTTCTTTTCTACGTTCTTTTAACCCGAAAACTCCCTCGGATGCTCTTTCTAAAGCCACTTATAGTAGGTATAGCCACCTCGATCAATAGGGTAGAAGCACAGTTCAGTTTCGGTAATCCCGGACTATGTTCAATCCTTGGGGAATGCAATAATATTCTAACGCCCATACCATTGCTTTGACTAATTCCACAGCCATTAATCATGGTTATGGAATGGGATGAAATTGCATAGCGCTGAATGATTCGGGTATCAGATGAGTAATACACGAATTACAATAATACATCTTTTAGGATATATAACTTTTACCGATTTCTTTTTGGGAATTCCGAGAACTAGTTTTTTGTAAATGGAATAAATTATTCACAATCATGAGATTAAAATGTATTTGATGAACGCAGGAAAAATAATTGTTACATGTCATAATTTTAAACGAGTTTATGTGCCTTAAATATTTTTTTTATTAAAAAATAACAATTTATAACTATTGATATTATGAAACATTGGACTTGAGTAAATAAAATGACGCAATAATTAAGAATTTCCGAGAGTCAGAATAGAAATATATTGAGAATACTCCGTACACGATCAGTACGGAGGAATTTTTCAAGGGGGGGGGAGGGGTCCGGAGTTGACAGTTCACCATTCTTGTATCATGCTCCTTTTCATTTTGCCGATTTTCGGAAACAAAACACAGCAAGAAACTAATTATTGAATAAATAATTAGCATTAATTAGTAAAATTAATCATTAATAACAAATACTTAGTTAAGTTTTACGTACTACATACTTAGAATTATAATCAATTGGAAAACATATCAAGGGCTTTGAGGGCGTCCAGACCCCCAGGATCCCCTCCCCTTGTGTGCGTCATTGAGTACGATCATGTAGTATTATGTAACAAACAAGTCAGCAAAAAAGATCAATTCACAATGGTTTTTTTATGATCTGAAATTATTAACATAACTAATTTAGTTATTTTCTAAAGCAGGGTTTTGTTCTGCAAAATATCCAGTTGTCCATATTACTGAAACAGTTTTGTCGCATTTCATTTTTTCAATATTAATTTATTTTTGCCTGGCTTTCATAAAAATTTTATTGCGTGAGGGAGAACTGTATTAACGTTGTTCTATAAAGCAATACGAGAGTTGTTGACGACAGACCTCGTAATCTTGGACCACTAATTTTGTGTTTGCGGATATTTACGTTCTATAAGTAGTTTTCGCCTTCGATTCCAGTTGTATTCCATTAATGCCTTAAATATAACAAAACAAGTAATTACAGTTGGATCGTTATTGAAAGAAGCCACTAAATTCCGAAAAGAAGTATGAAATATGTGGAAAATTCGTTACCTAGAAATTAATCTTTTAACATATTTTATAAACTACAAAAAACAATTTTTTAATTCATTAACAGTATATATTAATAAAAAAGTATTTGTTAAATGTTTTGGTAAATTAATATCTATTTGTTTTATATATCTTACCCATCAAAAATAAATCTGCAAGGAAAACAACAAAAAATTATCCAGAAATACACTCAATTTTCAACTTTGAAAAAAAATTGCATCAAAAATAATAAATTGTAGTAGTGTTTTCTAATTTTAAGCCTTCAAGTAATTTTAAGCATACATTATTTTATAACCTGTAATTTTAAGCATACATTTCCATATGCGACCTTAAATTTAATTACTAATAATAATCTACTAAATTTGTTTGAAAAATTACGTCAATAGTATTGCTCTCGGTGAATTAAGCACCTGATAAAACCCGTTCAAGGTCATTGATATCCATAAAATACACTGGTGTGCAAAAATTAAGGACGAGATGGTTTTATCAATATAACTTTGTACAAAAGCTTTCCAAATCAACACATTTAATACCGTAAGATCCCCAATACGTAAGGACATGTGTAATGTAAGCAACACTTACTAAAAGAGAAATCAGAGGGATAAAAAGAAGCTTGATTGAAAAAGTAGCATGGAGCGCAATGCGACTGAAGGCCGAAACATCCCTGTGATGGGTGTCCAGCAAGAAACATCCGGTCTTTAGTAGGGGATATGATGTCCCCTGACTGCTAGGCAGGTTTCACAGTGACTGCCCATGCTGAGAATGAGGGTGTCAATGAGTTGTTGAGGCATTGCTGCCCATTCGTCTTGCAGCGCCAATCGAAGCTCCCGAATCGTTACTGGTGGTACGGTACGAGCTGCCAAGCGTCTGCCTAGAAAACACCACACATGCTCGATGGGATGGAGATCCGGAGATCGTGCCGGTCAATCCATACGTTCAATATCCTCACTCTCTAAGAGCTGTTCGGCAGCTACTGTCCAATGACATGGTGCATTGTCGTCCATGAAAAGGAACTGCAGACCCATAGCGCCTCTAAAAAGACGCACATATGGAAGAAGAATCTCGTTACAATAACGGGTCCCGTTGACTGAACCTGCGTCTAAGATGTGAAAAGGTCTGTACAACTACCAAGCATGATGCCTCCGCAAACGAGAACACCGCGACCTCCATACCTGTCCCTTTCAATGATGTTCAAGGGATGATTGCGGCTTCCCCGCTCTCTCCAGATGAGTATGCGATGAGAATCGCTACTCAAACTGAATCTGCTCTCATCTGTAAAGAGTACTCGTCCCCATTCATTGTCTCTCCAATTCCGGTGTTCCCGGCACCACAGAGAACTCCTTCTCCGATGGGCAGGCGTTAAAGGTACACACCGTAAAGGGCGTCGTGCAAACAGACCACCACCGTGCAGTCTTCTGGCCACGGTAAAACGCGATATCGGTCGTTCAGTCGCCTGTGTCGTGTGTCTAGCGATTTCTCCCACTGTTTGCCGCCTGTTTCTTCTGGCCTGTAAGACAATGTACCGGTCATCTGCGGGTGTGGTTCCTCGTGGACGACCACTACTGAACCCCCGGATAGCTGTTCCTGTAGTTTGAAATTGTCTCCAAAGTCGTGAAACGATGCTGTGAGCAATTCCGAACTCTGCTGCCACACTTGTCACACTACGGCCTTCCTCCAACTTCCCAATGATTCGACTTTGGGTAAAAGCATCCAGATGTCATCTAACAGATTGATTATTCGCCATTTCTCGCTGAGGCAGCAACTCGGTGTCATTTTATCTGCTATACGGCGTGCAATCTCTTTGCCAGGAATACTGATCTTACACCGAGAACATGCTTTCTACTACTCAGACACTCCCCCATCACGTCTACCTGCATATCTGCGCATGTGCTACCGTACATCACTTTACTTAATCTCCTGGTTGGTCTTTCTGTCCGCTCTGTCTCTTCGTTCAGTTGATATGCTAATTTTTCGACTTCGTCCTTAATTTTTGCACACCAGTGATGTTAAAAGTCAGAATAATTTGAAATGTCCAGAAATATTTCTAAAACAGGGGAAAAGATAGAATCACAAGAGTAAAGGAGCATTAAAAAGAAAATGCACTTCGCTATTCGTAAGTTATTTTACGAAGAAAATAATAAATATCCTTGGTTCGAGAAAAAAGTTTGTAAAATAGAGGTCCTACTGTAATGTAAACATACAATTAAAGGAAAATATTTTATTCTCAGAAAAAACAAATTTAAAGAGAAGCACATTATGTTTTCTTATAAAATTAATACCTAAAACATTTTGTTCAAAGTAAATACTTATATATTTTCAACACGTTTATCAGACTTGCAATAAAACTTATACTTCAAATTTTACTCTGTAAATAAGACAAATGCATGTATCTGTCTGGAATGAAAATTTATTTTAAGATTTATGTAGTTTCTTTTAGATGTATTACAAACGCTTTGCAAATAGTTCTATAAGTAACCATGTTTTACCTCGTCATAAAACATGCTTCAAAATTCAATTCTAGTAAAAATTCAATTTTTCATTCAAAAAATAGTATTCTGAGTCAGAATATCTACTGTATATCCTGATCTTGAAAGAGGCCATGATGAAAACGGGATGTCTAGACCACTCTAGAAGTTCTATTGATAACCGGTTGAATATTTTGCAAAGTTTCTCAAGTTTGGTTCAGAGCAGTATTAGAGCAAAGCAAAGACAGGATTTCAGTTAGAAAATCGTTTGAGATTTCTTTAAAGAGTCTTGACTTTTAGGATATTCAGTGAGTTTTAATGCACTCTCCAAACAATTTTAAAGATTTTACTTTTCAATTTATGTTTTAGTCTTTGCGATTTTTACCTCAAGAAAAATATAAGCCTAAGGTCTTTATTTTAACAATTATTTCTTAAGCATTATGTATCCGTGGATTTAAGTTTCCATAATATTTACTTGCATGAGTGAATTCTTTATACTGTGTGAGTGTTCCTCGAATACTCAGTAGAACATGTTTTTGTGCAGTCTTTTTTTGCGATTTTATTTTTGGGAGATTTGTTTCATGCGATTTTATTTTTGTGCGGTTTTTATGTGCGATCTTTTTTCATGCGGTGTATGAATTTCAATGACTTTGGCGCCACTGTAATGTTTTCCATCTATTTACCAGTGGCGTAATGGAGACTGTTATAACCCTCTACCCCCTGAAAGTCAGGTTTTGCCTTTAATATTTTATAAATTGGGTAAATACGTATTTAGCGTTAGTCAGGCCTTGCGCCCCAAGAGTCCTGCCCCCTTCCCCTCCGTGATGCGGGGGTGTACTTTACACACAGAAATGTAGACACTTCAAGACGCTCTTTTCTTTTGTTATAAACAGTCTACCGACAATACGCATTCCGTTGTTTTCTCTCAACGCTCCAGCAGCCCGCGCTTGATTGAAGACAAAATTTTCAATGACAGTGGCATTATCAATAATTTGATAGATTATAAAGACGTACAAGAAGAGAAACCGGATTCTTTTAGAGTGGATAAAAATGTGCAGGAATCCAGCTTTCCAACAAATTTGAAAATCATTTTCTTAAAATAGATACCAATTAAGAAAGGAGTATAAGATTCCAAAAAGGGCTTAAATCATGTATATCTGATTATCATGACATGTACAAGCAACTCACCACTCGACCTTCGTCCCAAAAACTTATCTCTTACTTAATGTTGCCAAAAAATAAATCAATTAAAATTGTACCTTCAAGTGACGAAAGCGGTTTTGAACTTATTCTTTATAGAGCTTTGGATTACAATGATAATCAATGAATTATGTATGTGCATTTTGAAAACTTATCCGTGTATTCAATGAGAAACTATGTTTTTAAAATGTTTCCATGAGTAATATTTAATTATTTATTTTGTTCTAGAAGTACTTTTACATAAATTTTGCAAGTAATTGGCATATTTTATAAATGCGACTTTTTTATGCGGTCCATATCCACCACATAAAAAAAAATTCTGTAGTATTTCCACGAATTAGTTTGTTTTATGTAAGGATTCATGAAATTTTTGAATAATTTTTTGTGTTTTTATTCTTATATATGTGGTCCCTATATACCGCACAAACACAGGTTCGACTGGGATTAGAAATAATGGAATATAAATAAAAAAAATTAGATTATAGTTAACTTATTTAATTATTATTAATTGAAACATTTTGTGAAAGAGTTATGAGGCATTGATTTTAAAAGCTGTTAAATAACTAATTATAACTAAATTAGAAATTTATTGAGAGAATGTAGTTGAATCTTTCAAATTGGTTAACAATAATCATATACTGTTAGATTGTTTGAAAATTAATTGATTTGGAGTTTATTTACGTCGCAATGTAAAGCAACAAGAGAGCTATTGACGACTAACTTCGTAATTCTGAACCTCAGTTACCCCCTGTCCTAACTACCACACCATTGGGAGGACACTGAAAAACGTGCTTAATTATTTATTATTACTATTATTATTTATAAAGTTCATTTTTCTAGCCTGTACAAGAGATCCGAAAAAAAGTATTTTACGTCACCTTTCTTGGTCCTATTAATCTATATTCTTAAAAGACTTTAATGAAAAAAAATCTTAAAAAGTTTTGAACATAATAAACGAGTGGTCTTCTCATCAAAATCGTGTCCAATGATGATTTTTTGAGCTGTGTATTTGTTTTTTTAAGAAAAGATTTGTCATGAATAGTGGCTGATGCACGTTAAATCTAACAAAGCTCAAACTTATTGTTTTTGTTTAGTAAGGCACACACACACATAGTGTAACATGGATGTTGATAGGAAGATATCCATTCATGTGTCAACTTTGTGTTCTGAATGTGGTTCAAAAGTTATGGGGTATTTTGTTTGTGATTAGTAGATTTTGTATAGGGTCCACATAGTCAGCAAGGACATACAGAGGAAATTTGTAATTAAAAGTAAATATATTTTTCTCAAAATAAGCATTTCACTAAATTTTTAACCATTATATTAGTTTACTTCAATTATACAGTTTCTTATTTCTTTGTAAAATAATTTCCTCCATCTCATCCCATCGAGAAAAATATTGTAAAAATGTTGAATAAAAATTTCAAACCCGTCCAATGATCAACAACACACTTTTAACCATAGATGAAAATTCTTTCCGAATACTTTCAACTATTTGACACCAGAACTCCAACACGGAAATATTTCCTGCAGGATTCCTTTAATCCTGCTGAACACGAACTGTCCATAACTCCTGGAGGAAACCGCCAACGATGGATTCCGTTTCTTTTCCAGAAAAATATGAACCCGCGGCAGAGAGTAAAACTCTTTCGCCGACTTCTTTCACTGGGAGTGATAAATATACGGTGAGGGTGTTGCGCAAAGGGTGAAGCGCACTTCTTGGGGGATGGGGTGGGGTGGACGAAAAGTTCCGTACCACGGAGCAGGGGGTGGGGGAGAAAGAGGATGGAAATAAATTATCTTTAGCCTGAGAATCCATCTTTTAACCCCGAAATATAGCATCAGAAAACCATTTCCATCGAATCCCATTTGCTTAGGAGGAATCTTTTATCTTCTCGCAAATAATTTGAGGTTGGGTCTCATCATTCATCCTCAGCTTTGCATTTCACGAATGCTTTTCCAGCTTCTTATAACGCACTGTGCGTTATTCGTGCGTTCGTTTTTCTTTTTCTCTGCTTTTTTTCTAGAAAAGGGTGAAAGGAATCAGATGGGAAGAGGAAACATGTTTTGAAATATCATCTCGGATTGGAATGTCTTAAATTGCATTCAGAAAACAGATATTCTAACTTTTGGATAAAATTGCCATATTTTTTGATGAACTATGTCTAGTTTTTGTTAATGAATCAGTGTGTCAGTGCAAATGTTTCATTTCTATACTTAATTCCCTTTGTGGTTTGTACTGATTATGCCACTTAAAGCACTGTTTCCAATTCCGATATATAAGTTCTTCAATATATTTAACAAAAAAAACCCTCTTATTATTATTATCTAAGATCGCTTTAACATTTATTTGGGTTTTAATCAACTTGATATCAAAAACTTGAAAACCATCAAAACCGTCAAAATTTTATCAGATATACTCGTATTCAATCTTTTATTGCTTTGGCCTATTTTACCTATTTTCACAATTCTTCAGTTTTTTCCTTGTAAGATAAATAATTTAAAATTTTAGAGATGTGTCGGAGTTATATTATATATATATATATACTCATATATATATATACTGATATGGTTTAAAATTAGGTAGTAACTTATTCGTAAACAAAGTTCAAAAGGAATTCAGAAACTTTCCATTGGATTAGTTTCTGATAGAATTTTCTCTTATTTAAACCATTTAACAAATACATATTTTTTTAATTGAACGAAGTCAACCACAGATAACCATACAAAGTCAACCATAGTCAAGATAACCATACCAAGGGAAGTGTGCTAAGATTGTATTTTATTGTTTTTATAATATATGTGGGAATCCAACTGAAATCTTCCAAAAAAGTTAGATTCTCCAGATAGCGGGGGTTTTTAAGATGTATTGATTAACTTTGAATTGAGAGAAAGAAACTTGTTGCAAAAACTAAATAATTTATTATGAATTTTAGGGGAGCATTTACAGGGGAATATTTACAGAATGGAAATTAGATAGGCATATTTTAAAGAATAGGAAGATTAGATCAATCTCTCGAGGAGGACGGTAGAGATTAAATAAAATTCATTATGCGGTGATATTGTGACTTATCGCCTGGCACGGGTGAACAGGCGATGATGCGAAAAAACCGCTGCTTCGCTGTCGGTGTTGGAAGGGTCGAAAATGGTTGATGTCGGCATTTTAGTAAGCACGCTAGATGACGTTGCTGTGGAATACTGTTTTGATTAAATTGCCGTCCTCTGCAAAGGGATATGATCCAACCTTTTACATATGGGATATCCTACATATATAATATATATATAAATGAGATATACTACGTCTATCTAGAAAAAATGCTGTTGGGCCACCACCTGGTTTAGGTTAATGCTTGCATTCGAAGTCGTATTCATTTAATAATAGTCTTCATAGCTCTTGTGCTCTTTATAAACTAGATATCTGCAGCAGTTTTTCACCGAGACATTGAACTGGCAACGGAAGAGACGAATCAGTATGTAATCATCAGTATATCCGAAAGATATTCGATTGGATGAAGATTTGGGCTTTATGGCAGCCAGTTCATTTTGGAAAATGAGTATTCGTTATCCCTCAAGTTATTCTGAGCAATTTGTGATCGGTGCATCTCTGCATTGTCGTCCCGTAATATGCCAGTTCCGTCAGGGGAAGAAAACATTGCATTGGTTGGATGGTCTGGTCATGAAGCACGTTTAAGTAATCCAGAGACTTCGTTTTATAGTCGCATAATGTTGCTGATCCCTGACCAGAGCCATTAAAGCTCAACCCTGGACCATAATACTGTCTATATTTGTCTTCTCAGAGGATATCATGGATGAATTTCCCATCGCTTCGTGAAACGCCCATCTTACCCTACTGCACCAATCCTTTTTGGAATAGGTTGAATCTTGACTCATCAGACTGCTTGGCTATTATCTGCATGATTGAATAGTCCATTATTTCTGTGTGCTCTTTAGCAAACTGGAGCCATTTTGTTCGGTTAATCATTGAAGCAAATTATTCCGTTGGATCTGTACTTATCTTTTAAATATAGATTATATTGTGAGTGTGTTGAAATACTCTGTGTTTATTGTTAAAATTGCCATCAATTCTACAGTTGGATATGTTTGGGATTTTTCTTCACCAGTCGCTCAGAAGCATTTAGTTCTAAGAATTTAAGGGGTTTTTTTACGCGATTTATTTCGAGATGTTGTCTACACACCAATATACTTTTCAGTTTCGATAATACACTGAGTCTCTTTCAACACAACTTCAGAAATTTCAATACTTTCCTCAGTAGTTTTCTTTGGTCAATAATTTGATTCTTTCTAAACGTGAAAATAACTATTTGTATATCTTCAACAACTCCACGCATACTTGTTATAAAAATGATTGATTGATATATACTACCACCCTGTTTAAGGAATAAATAAATATTTAAAAGCTGTTTTTCTGCTTCAATCAAATTCTGTTTTGGATTTTTCTGTTTATATTACATGGCGACATTTTTTGGCCAGGTGGTGTACGAACATACAATTAGTTTGAAAGTTTTTACTCATCATTCATTAAGGCTAAATGTTACCCATTTTTCAAATTATTTTGACATTGTAATAGTAAAAATAATTGTTTTATATTCAGATTATATAATCAGAGGTTGATTCTGAAATTAAAAAAGTCGGTTTGATAAACCATTATTTCACAATTTTAAAAAAAAATCAATCATTTTTGAAGTTTCTTAAACTTTGTATAAAATGTTAATTTCCTTAAAAAAATTTAATTCTTTTAAATGGTTTTTGTTTCTTATATTATTGGAAACAAAAGCTAGAATGGAATTGAAAATGTATTCCTTGTTGAATTTTAATAATTACTTTTCAAGCTAAAACTGGAAAAAACACAATTCTTTTTTTAAACATTAATTTTAAGATTTCTTGATAAATAACTAGAGATCTCAGTCCTAAATCCATACTAACTTTCATAGCACATGTGTATTTGGTAGTACCTACAAAAATTTGAAGACTCTATCCCGAACAGAAAAAAAAAAGCCATTGGGATTAGAAAGCACTTACATCTTTAAAATTAATAGTATGAGAAAAATACATTTAAAGTTTGTAAATGCATAAAACAAAAAATAATTATGCCTGTAAAACTCTAATTTTTTCTATGTTATTTTCCACCTTATGTTCTACATCAAATAATACTTTAATTAATTTCTTGTTTTGTGACTTTAAAATACTGTAATGTAGTACGATTATATATTTATTATGAAGTATTTTAATACATTATGAAAGCATTAAGCTTTTTCTGCAATATTTGTATTCAGAGTATTTATATTCTGAAGTCTCGTTGCAATATCAGCTGAAGGCCAAATTTTACATTTATCATTTTCAGCCGTATTTCATCTCGTCCAAATATTATTTCTCGTAAGGTTCTGAGTGCATTTTGACCACGGAAATTTTTCAACTGTGGAAAAATTAATGAAAAAGTAAAAAGCTTCTACGTTTCATAAACTATGAGTAAAAATAAATATTCGGTCTTGAAGTTAATCCTATTTAAATAAGTATGAGAGAACTCAAAAATGTTAAAGCATAAGTCAACAGAAATGATTTTTCTATTGAAATATAGAGTTAATAGCCATTTCGCATTACAAAAATGAATTGTGTTCAAAAATATTTTCAATTAATTCAATTTAATAATTGAAAAAGGCTTTAAAATGTATCTGAAACTAAAATCTAGACTTAAAAAATTTCAAATATTTTAAAAATTGATTAGTTTTTAGATTTGAAATAATGGAGCAAGCTTTCCAAATATATCGGTCATATGATAACACAAAAATATCGATACTTTTGTCATTATTAAAGTACTTTTATTTCTTAACTAGCATTATACTTGTAGATAATGTTGGTACTTTTTTTTAAATTCAAATTCTCTTTTAAAGAATAATTTTCACTCTGAAATAAATGTGTAAGAATTAAATTAGTGATATAAAAAAGTAATCAAAAATAGTCATATTTGCTAAGTAATCAAAAATAATGATATAAGCTAAAGAAATTCAGAAATTAAAATACTTGTATTTTAATTTCTGAATGATGCATACTGTAATGGCAATGAGTTGCTAATTATATAGCGGTTTCAATTATGCTTGTCAAATATAAATATATCCGATTGGTACCTAAAGGTAAAATACCAGCATCAAATAGAAAAATAAATGTCTCCATTTTGTAGTTTTACAAAGTGTAAAAGAAATAATGTTATTATTTAAATGTTATAGTTTTACAATTTGAAATTCTACATATTTGATAAAAAAACCCCTAATGCATACTAACTTAACTATATATGACTTAAGACGTACAAAAATAAAAAAAAAATCTTAAACATCACCAATTCCGTACTACTTCTCCTCTAGTAACATATTATATGTATAATACTCGACTTTTCAGCTAAAATTCTAAAAACCAAAAAAGCAGTAAAAATCTATATCAATAATAAGAAAAGCTGCATGCAATCTTCCCTAGAAAATCCCTGAAAGGGATAATGCATCTCAGATGACTGAATAATCCACCTTATTCCCTTCCATAACGACATGGATATAAAGCAGACTCCTTAGATCTCTGCAATTTGTACTCTCGCCATTTGCATAGAGGGGCTTCCTTTGGGGAACAAAATGTGCCTCGCTTTCTCTCAATCCACATCTACGGAGATGAAAAAGAGCTACAGAACAAAAAAAACAGCAACAAAGCCTTATTTTACATACTTTTCAGCACAGGAAACTCCGAAAAGAAAGCCAGATGAGTCGCCACCCAATGTTCACCATCTTGTTACATGGTAACAAGAGGGGGATTTCCAGACTGATTAGAACCGTACCAGGAGGAACATTCTCTAAGTCCTCCCAATCTGCATTGAATAATTCTCTGCCGCCATGTCGACGCAATTCCTTGCCCAATATTCAAATGAGACAATGCATATTTCCTAGAAGACGAATCTCTAATTCTCAAGTAACCCGAGAAACGCTGCTTCCTTTTCCAGAGCTTATAAACTGCAAATACTGCGCACACAAAGGGCGAATTTCATTCTCGCGCCAAATAAAACATCGAATCCAGCGTAACGAATCTTGACATGCGTCATCCAGTCTTTTTAAGATGCTTTTGAAAGGCTTAGTTTGATGGAGGATGCAATGCGAGTCTGGACTTTCTTGGGCAACGTGATTTCTTGGCGTGGAAGAAGTAGATTTTTTGGATTTGATTAAAGAAGATGGTGTATTTTTTATGCTGTTTTTTCGAAGAATCGAATTTTAATTTGAGAAAATAGGCTTTAAAAAAATCTACGAAATTCTCATGTTTGTCGCTGATATATGAATGCGAACATAATTGTTTCCTCAAATATGTAGTTCGAAACCATATTTTAGCATAAGTTGGGGCTAATTATAGTTATTCTGAATTTTAAACACATGGGTACATGCTGTTTTCATTCATTTCTCTTCAGTTAGGTTAAAGTTACATAAGCAATGTATAAACTTTGAAAATAGAACCACTTTTATATATTTTCATTTCAGCAAAATCTTCATATTAATCTTGATCATAGTTATTCTAAATAAATTTTAAAGATGTGGATGCATGTTGTTTTCGTGCAACTGTCTTGAAAACTTCCTGTAGGTCTTTTTTAATTGAATAACGTTAAAATTTTTATACATACGGTATAAAATTTAGAAAATGATTTTTTTTTCATTTTCAGTTCTGTAAGTTAAATCTTTTTTTTAAAAAAATAAAAAAACAACATTATATTTAGTCTGAAGTGATGAGACAAACCTCATTCAAAATAAAAATATCTTCAAGATAAAAAAAGGTTAAATAAGTTAAAGAATTATTTTTAATTCTTCTAACACAAGTAAAGCTACGAAAATAATATTTCATACATACAAGATGAACTACTTAAAATATTTATTTTGATTTGAAATGATCTATTAATGCAAGAATTTATTTAAAAACAATTTTTAATACTTCAAACAAATCAAAAGAATTTACCTATTATAGTTCATGTTACAAAGAGGAACATAATTAATTGCTGACATAGATTTTCATATAAATTAATCCCATTTTTTTTTTGTTTTTGAGTTCCTTTTAACTGTATATTATATTACATATCATGATAAAATTTGCCAAATTGCAGTAATAATAATCTACATCATCTTCGAACAAATGTTAGTGAAGAACAAAATAATGCAAATATCAAACAATTTTCTTAGTTATTATGAAAAAATACAATTTGCCAATATATTTTCACAATGCTAAAGTATAAATTGATTTTTGTTGTCATTAAGTATTTTTTTAAAATGACGTGAAAAATTTACAAGCACGTTTTAATGCAGTTTTTGTAAACGTATATTATTTTCAATAGTTTAATTAATGTGTTTTAAATTTCCTGTAACCTTGTAACTCTATAACAATATAACATAACACATTACAGGTAGCACAATTGTTAGATTCATTCTTATTGTTAATTCAGTATATCGCGAACAATTCTATTCATAACAAACACCTTCCAACAACCATGGATTACACTTTATCCCATGAATTGCATAGAAATTTCCTCTCTGTGTTTTGACTAAACTACAGAATCCTTTACACGATTGGCTGCGATGCGATTCTGTCTTGCAATCTAAATAATTCGACCAATAGTTTCAGCATATCCTTCTGTGTTTGAAGAAGCTATCTATACTGTTACTCCCGAGATTTATGTTACGTTTGGACAGAAAGATGAACATCGGGCGTCTATTATTCAGCAGTGCCAGCTAAGCTGTCACACGGACACTATAATAACAGTATTGTCTCTGGTTGCTTCTGCCTTCTACGTGGTGCTGACAGCAAAGCGAAGGAGAGTTATTAGTCAAGCTGAGAGTTAGCTGCTGGGGTTGTGAAATTTTACCTAGTAAGGAATCGGATAGAGAGAAAGACGGTTGTTTCTTATTAAGATATTCGAGAACACAATGATATTTGTTATAGACGGTGTTGGTTTATGTGTTATGTTTAGTGAAGATAAGAAAGTGTATTTAATAAATATATTTTAGTCGTTGTATGTCATTTGAAATGTAACAAAGGATTTCAATATTGAAAATATGCAAAATGAGAAAAAGTATATAGATTTAATTTGTATCAAGGTGTTTTCTTTAAAAAATAAATGAGATAAGAATTTCAATACTTTTTTCACAAATATACTTATTTTCAATGATTAATTATAAGTCTCCTTGAAATTAATGATTTTTCTTATTGTTACTTTAACATTTAATTTGAATTTCTCTTTTTCATTCCATGATATATATTCATTTCTAATTTATTTAGTGTCTTCTATAATTTTTTGTTTGTTACCTTTCATGGTGTTGTAAATTCCTTTATTTGATGCAATTGTAAATAATTCATTACATTAATAATTACTATTATAATAATTATTTAGAAAAAGTACAATTTAACTGTTTAAGTGAATGATTTTTAATCTAATCTCTTGAAGGAGTAAATTAATATTTAATCTCAATAAGAAGGCTTCAACTGAACTTAAAAGTTTTATTGTGTTACGAATTTTAAGATGAAAGGAAAAATTCAAACTAACGTTTTGAAAGACATTTGTAATATTAATTATTCAAATACGGCTGGTATTGCGTTTTCTTAAAACGAATTTAAAAAAACTAAAATCAGCATATTAGTAAATTGTATTTTTTAAAATAACATGCTTGAGAATTTTTTATTTTTTAATTATTTCAGTTCATTTTGCTATGTTTTAGCTTGTAATGTAAAATCTTACATTTGGAATTAATATAAGTAATCTGAAGTACATTTCAAAATGTTTAATTTAATCAGAAAATTCTCTGTGTATAAGATATCATATACAATAGCATTTTTGAACTTTTAAAATCTTATACATTGAAAAGCGTTCATTTTTGTCTTGATGAGAAAAATTCAACTATAAAACGATCATAAAAATGTCCGTTAATACATATGCTTTCTCTGCACTTGTAAGACACACACGTATTGATTTTTTTTTCGTACAAATTCCACTGCCTCATTACTTACATAAATTCTAGAATTCAAAACATAAACACGAAATACTTAAACATGAAAAATTTTATTTAATTGTGTTATATATTTTACTGGGAATTTCTCTATTGTGGAGCTTTTTTTAAATATTAAAATGAAAAAAATTATTAAGTACCTTTGGTATATTTAATATAGTGTTTATAAAAATAAGGTTTTCAATATTTGCTGGCATTAAGGAACAGTTTTTCCATCCAGCATTAATTTTACAATTTATATTAATACTTTGCGTAAAAATTAGTAAAACAACAACCAGAACGTCGTCCAAATTCAACGCAAACTATCAATGCGTTAAGCTTTAGAAACTTATTTTTCAATGACATTTTTATAAAATACCTCAAGAAAGAGAAATCCTTTTATATACTAAAATATATTTATACTATTATCTTACTCTAAAAAATATTTTTTTAAAAAAAAAATAAAACTTTCCCATTCTTTTGCTGTCCGAAAGTAAATTCCAAAAAGTTCCCTGGAGCTTTCCTTTGATCAGTTGGGGGATTAAACGGTGGACATAATCAGAACTATTCTCTTTAAAAAGCACCACCAAACAAACAAAAGAACATACGTGTCTAAAAGCACGTTCGAATCGAATGTTTAGCCAGAATTTTCTGAAATATCCACCTCTGGAGGGGGTCTAAAAAAGGAAAGCGAAGAGGTGGTGGCCAAGACCGTTCCATTCATACCCATCGTCTCAAGATTTTGTTACGTTTTTATTTCCTTTCCAGAGTCATCTTCGCTTCGTATAGAGGGATTAAGAGGATGCTCTATCTGTAAAAAGAAAATCTGAAGCAAGCAGAGCTCTTCCTCTGAGAAGGATTAAGTCTGGGGCGTTTTGCCGTATCTTCAGAAACACCTAAAAAGTTCTTTGCCAAAGAGGATTCATTTTTCTCTCTCTCTCTCTCTTCTCTTTCTCTGCTTTTGCCAGTTGGTGTTTTTCGCTTCGACAGAAAGGCTAAGGTACACCGGCATCACATTTCAAAGAGGTTGTTCTTGTTATGGAGTTTTTGCTGCATTGAAACGCTAGAAGTCTCTTCCGAGATGGCATTTGGTAGATTCGGGGAAAAAGTTGCTTTTTAGAATTGGTCAAAGAGACAATTGATTGCTCGGGAGTGAAATGTGAGAAGTGGTGTAAAAGTATCTTTTCCTTAATGGTCTTGACATTTTTTCTTTGAGACTCACAAAGAGCTTAATTTAAGATGGCATGTTACATTCACTTCCTGAGCACAAAGCGGCTTTTTTTTAAATTGGAAATTTCATAAAATAAGCGTCTGCTTATTTCTTAAAATTAGTGCTTGTTGAAATAGGAATGCAGTTTTCTGATTTTTTTCTTGTAAAGTGTGAGGGTAAATTGAAATTACGTTATTTTTTTAAAACTTAACTCAATTGTATAGGTCTGAATGTTATCACTTATTTTTTCCAATTTCTACTATTAGCTCACACTCTCTATATATTTATTTATCTTGGTGGAATTTTCAATCGTTAATAAAATACATTTTAAAGCACTTAATTGAGCTGAAATTTTATGTTCAAGATTATTTTGGATGAAAATAACCGTAATTTAATTATAATTAATAAGAATTAATTTATTAAAACTAATTATTCAAAGAATTATAAATACAGCCACGTTGGTATCATTTTTGGTGACTTAGCGATCGTTTTGGCGACTTGTGTCAAAACTTGAAAATGTTTTTTTCCTCACATTTTAAAGCTCTCATATTAGCTGAAATTTTCTATACACTATTGTTTTGGGTAAAAATACGAACATTTAATTATAATTAATTAAAATTAATTGATTTAATGAATTACAGACACAGCTACGTAGGTTAAATTTTAGCTACTTCGGTCAAAACTTTAAAAGATTTTTTTTCTCACGTTTTAAAGCATTCAGTTGAACTGAAATTTTATATACACGATTGTTTTGGATGACAATACGATACTTTAATGATAATTGATAAAAATTAATCGCCGCTTAATATTGTAATTCTGTCACATGTATATACATATTTATATTAATTGTAACTTTTTGATAAAAAGTAGCTGATATAAAATTTTTCTCTATTGATCTAAGTAGGAATTGATTTAACTTATTTTATATAACTTTTTATTTAAACAACACGTATGAACTCTGATATATTTTTGAAATATCTTACATTAAAGTAAATTGAGTACATACGAATCAATATGCTGCTATTTATTAGAATAAAACTTAAAAGAGTTAGTATAATTGATGTATATATATTTTGTACAGTTTAATTAATTAGCATAAATAATTATGTTATGTACCTATCGAGTGATTATATATATATTTTAAAATTTAAAGCATCTACTTAAATGCATTTAAAAATATTTTATCATTTCATTTGAAACATTTCAATTCGATTTTTTTAAATGAAAAATTATTTGAATTTCTATTATAAATTGCACATAGTTTTTCTGTTTTATAAAACACATCATTAATTTTATTATCTTTATGATAATTAATAATGAAATTCAAAAGTGCTGAATTAATCCATATAAGGCTTATGAAGTTTAAGATTTTAAAAGGCATGTTCATTTTGTAGATCTAAATAAAAGATTGAAAAGAACTACATAATATGCTACTATAAAGTGTGGATATTACAGATTTTAGTTTATGACATTTATTAACCAAATTCTGTTTTATTACCTTTATTTACAAAATTATGTTTTATTACATTCTTTTTTATTATTATTTTCACTAAGAGTCGGGGAAAGAAAATGTATAGAGAAAGGGAAAAAATTTTTATTCCCACTTAATGCAAACTTAAAAAAAAATTTAACTTTTTACGAAAAAAATGACTGCGTTATTGCCAAAACATTCCCTCGATTTAATATATAACATTTCTTTCAAATCTTATTAAAATATTTCTTGTTTTCTGATAAGAATTTGTTATTTTAATGTGTGTGTGTTTAAAAATGCAATATTTTTAGAGCAGAAATGTGTGATTGTACATTTGTCTATCCTTACAAAAATTAACAAACGAATACTTGCATTTTAACATTGTTTCATCACTGAAAAACAATAAAATGTTATTCATTTAACTTTGATGAAGCGAATTAATATCTTCTGGAGATAGTATTTACTTAGATTACTTTATTTATTAAGATAAAAAGTATGATTTACATTAACCTTCTTATGAATTGAAATAGAACTATAGAATATACATAGAATATACATAGCTTTCATTATAAACAGGTAAATAAATAGCCTACTAATGACTATTATTTCATACAACTGCAATAATTTGAAGAAACATCTTTTCCTGACAAAAAACAGTTATTAGTATTCATATAAATGCAATTTATCAATACTTAATATCTATCACATAGTTCTTGTGTTTTGTCCAAAGCAATTCTACCTCGAATATAGCATCCAGGAAAAAATACAATAAATAGCAACTGTCTTCGGCATTCCTGTTATCCTTTGGAAAACAAACCACTGGAAATAATAAAGAATAAAATGTTTCATTGTAACGATAATTTTATGAGTTATAAATATCTGTGTTTATATACAACTCCAATTTCAGCTGCTCTCGTTTTGGAGATTTTGTTGTAACTTCCACAACAAGCTATAAATGTAGGGTCTTGCATTGCATTTGCAAGGAATTAAAATACATCTAACAAGGTTAAATTTAAGAACTCTCTTTCAAAAATAACAGTTTTAATAACACCGAAAGTGGCTTTTAATAAATTATATTCGCATTTAAAATTTATAAATTTTAATAAATAATTTTAACTTTAAATGATAATGTTTTCTGAATAATTATATAGAAAAAAAACATAATAATGTCGATATTTTTTACATTTTTTAAAATATAGTTTTCTTTCTTATATATATATATATATATATATATATATATATATATATATATATATATATATTTAAATATTCTTTAAGAAAAAGTTTAAAATACCAAAATGTATTAATTCCAATTTTATATGATTTGAAATTCACTAAACATAAATGACTATTTTATACCTAGAAAAAATTTACATTTTTAAGGTTAAATGTGATTATGATTATGTAATTGATTATAATTCAATTCTCTAAAACAGGTTTATTTTTTCGAATTTATTCTTTCTTTGCTTCATATGATATATCCACTTTTTCAAAATTACCAGCATCAAGTTCGATTTAAAAAATCTAACTGTTTGCTATGTTGATATCATTTCTTTCATAAAAACTTGTTTAATTGCCATACAATATGGTAGACAGAGTTAAGTTTAACAAATAAGAATGTTCTTTAACTACTTTACATGTTATGGGATTTCTCAAACGCTTGTTAATTTAATTTTCACGTGTGACTTATCAAATATAAGATGTTAACGGTGGTCTTTTAATTTCGGAACACATAATTTATATTTTTCCGTTTTTGAAAAAAAAAATATATTGAATGGAGTCTATAAATTTCCATTATATATACATCAGAACAAAATTTAAAATTTCTTGGAGAGAGAGATAATTTTTAAAAGCTTTACACCCCCCCCTTTTTGCTCTAATATTTTTTAATAACAACATCAATAAGTTTTTAACAATTTACCATCATACACTGGCCTCAAAAAGTTAAGGTACAACATGTTTTCGAAGCTCACCATAAAAAAAAATGGCAGTAACAATAAAAATGCATAGTTTACATGAAAGATAATAACGAACTTTAAAAAACTTTAATGCAAAAACGATTGCTACCACTGTTATTTTATAGAAAAGAACGTATATTTATGAGTGAGAGAAAAATATGCAAATACCAAGCTTACTTTTGTGTGTAAGTTGTGTTGATTTTCAACAGTTGTTGGCAGTTTCGATGACAATAGTCAATAAAGTTTAGAAATGTCTCAGAGACGTCGTTTACCCAATTTGTTAAGGTGGCAGGCAGTTGGATGGATGGAAATGGGATTGTCGCAGGCTGATGCTGCTAGACGTCTCAATGTGTCTCGTAGTGTTGTTCAGCGACTTTGGGATCAATACCAATCCGAAGATTCTGTGTCCAGAAGACCTGTTCCAGGCCGACCACGAGCTACAACACCTGCAGAAGACCGTTTTCTAGCTCTTTCGGCACGAAGGAGAAGAACCTCGTTCTTCTACCTTCTTCCGAAGAAGAAGCCGCAGCTCGTTGCAGACCACTTTCAAGCATCAGGAAGAAGAATCTCCGCTACTACGGTGCGAAATCGTCTTCACAATGCAGGTCTGTATGCAAGAAGACCAGTTGTGTGCGTTCCCCTCAACGGACGACAGCGAAGGAACCGCTTATGCTGGGCAAGAGAACATGTTTCTTGGACGCAGCAACAATGGGCTTCTGTGCTGTTCAGACGAGTCAGATTTACAATGAAGAGTGATTCAGGGCGTCTACTGATCTGGAGGGAACAGCGCACTAGATACCATCAATCCAACACTGTTGAAAGACACAGTTATAGAGGTGGTGGAATCCTGGTTTGGGCAGGGATCTCGCTCGGTGGCCACACTGACCTGCATGTGTTCCATGGAGGAACCGTAACTGGTCTTAGATATCGGGATGAGATCCTTGATCCATATGTCCGTCCATATGCTGCTGCTATTGGTAACGACTTCATTCTGATGGATGATAATGCACGACCTCACCGAGCTCGGATTGTTGAGGAGTATCTGGAGGATCACGGTTTTGGAACGAATGGAATGGCCAGCTCGATCTCCAGACCTGAATTGATAGAACATCTTTGGGGCTATCTCGGCAGAGAGGTTGCTGCTTTAAATCCTCCTCCAAGGTCGTTACATGAGCTGAAACAAGGCGTACTCTGTGTCTGGTCTTCGCTTCCTATTCCGGTGTCCGACAACTTAATAAACAGCATGGGAAATCGATGCCGCCAATGCATTCAAGTTAGGGGTGGACACATTCCTTATTAGAACCCATTTTTTGTATTGTTTTTATGCCATTTTACCACATAACACTGTGATGTGCTGTTTTCTCCAAGAATGGACTTTTCCGCAGAGATTGCTTTTTTGTTATAAATCGTTTTTGCAATACACTTATACAAATTTCTATGACGCATTCAATAAAAAACTATTTAATGCACATATCCTCCAAATTTTTTGTTTCTACATTCATTCATTTGCAAATTAGATACAAAAACCCGGTTGTACCTTAACTTTTTGAGGCCAGTGTATTTCGTTTAAAAAGGATTATTTTCAAAATCTATTTGTCTGTGTGGTTTCACTTACTTAGTAGTTGAAATGCTTTTTGCATTTATTTTTCTTAATTTTGATTTTAAGAATTCTGTTTTTTCTTAATAAGGTCAATAAAATCTTTGTTAAGTATTGTAAAAATTAGGTGAAAAATGACTAACTCAGTATATGGTTGATTCTTAAAGTGGATCGTAAATTTAAAAAATATTAGTATAAAATCCCATTAGCATATTTCAAAGAAATTTTCCTTTTGTAAATACGTATAAAAATTGGAAAATATATTTTTAATGTAAAAAAACCCCTAGATTTTCATTCCATGTAGTTCCGCTTGTTAATTTAAAATAGAGGTCAATTCAAACAAAGCACACACTCACACACAATCAAATAAATGAAACAATTTATTTAAATTACAACTATTTAGCATTTCATAATAACATTTGATAAATAAAGAAAGTTATGGAAAATATAATTAGAAATTGAGTTGGTTAGAGCAGCGCTTCTCAAACTGTGGGGCGCACCTCCCTAGGGGGGGCGTAATAACTCTACGAGGGGGAGTGCGAGCAAGATTAAACAACATTATTTTTAAAAAAAATATTAATTCACGGAAAGTAAACAAACAGAATACATTCTGACATAATAAAAAAATAATAAAATACACATTTACACGATATAATAAACTTATAAATATATCAGTATTCCTCAATGTATTTCATAATTAGTTTAAAAATACCATTAAAACAAGTTTAATAACTATCAGTGTTTAATAAACACTACGGTTTTTAGTTAATTCCTTAACTGCAGATAAAAAGTTAAATGGTTAAACTTTTTCATTGCGAAATCGTCTTCACAATGCAGGTCTGTATGCAAGAAGACCAGTTGTGTGCGTTCCCCTCAACGGACGACAGCGAAGGAACCGCTTATGCTGGGCAAGAGAACATGTTTCTTGGACGCAGCAACAATGGGCTTCTGTGCTGTTCACAGACGAGTCCAGATTTACAATGGAGAGTGATTCAGGGCGTCTACTGATCTGGAGGGAACAGCGCGCTAGATACCATCAATTCAACACTGTTGAAAGACACAGTTATAGAGGTGGTGGAATCCTGGTTTGGGCGAGGATCTCGCTCGGTGGCCACACTCACCTGCATGTGTTCCATGGAGGAACCGTAACTGGTCTTAGATATTGGGGATGAGACCCTTGATCCATATGTCCGCCCATATGCTGCTGCTATTGGTAACGACTTCATTCTGATGGATGATAATGCACGACCTCACCGAGCTCGGATTGTTGAGGAGTATCTGGAGGATCACGGTTTGGAACGAATGGAATGGCCAGCTCGATCTCAGACCTGAATCCGATAGAACATCTTTGGGACTATCTTGGCAGAGAGGTTGCTGCTTTAAATCCTCCTCAAGGTCGTTACATGAGCTGAAACAAGGCTTACTCTGTGTCTGATCTTCGCTTCCTATTCCGGTGACCGACAACTTAATAAACAGCATGGGAAATCGATGCCGCCAATGCATTTAAGTTAGTGGACACATTCCTTATTAGAACCCATTTTTGTATTGTTTTTATGCCATTTTACCACATAACACTGTGATGTGCTGTTTTCTCAAGAATGGACTTTTCCGCAGAGATTGCTTTTTTGTTATAAATCGTTTTTGCAATACATTACAAATTTCTATGACGCATTCAATAAAAAACTATTTAATGCAATATCCTCCAAATTTTTTGTTTCTACATTCATTCATTTGCAAATTAGACACAAAAACCCGGTTGTACCTTAACTTTTTGAGGCCAGTGTATATATATATATATATATATATATATATATATATTTTACTTTATCTTTTCATTGTTATCACTCCTCTATTCGACCGGGTAGTTCTTTTGCCAAACCCATACAAAAAAAAAAAAAAAAAACCTAACCAGTTAGTCACACAAAGATGAAATCCAAAGAACTTCTAATATCGCCTTATTTATACATATCGAAGAGATCTTTTTCGGACTAGTTGTTTTTATTTCTCAATTACTGGAAGACTGCTATTTGACCGGACATTGCTTTTTTTTTGCCCAATCTAAAGAAGACCCTAACCTGACCAAACCAATAAAACCAATCCAAACAATGCTTCTGGCAGGTGGTCGGCAAGATAGATCCACAAAGAAGTATTGACTCTGTAAAGGGAAGGGGTGGGGTAATTGAGCGGTTAACCGCAAAGGCATTATATCGATTGGGGGGCTACGGGGATATTTTCCTCAAGACTTGCTTTTAATTATTTACAGAAACCGCTAATCTCTTGAGTCAATTTATTCGCTGTTTGATTAAGCACGATTAATGAACTAGGGAGATGGGTATCTTAGTTATTTGAAAACAGCGAATAGCTGACTCACAACCGTGATAAGATCCATTCCTGGATACTTCCATATTTCATTAGTGTCAAGATACCGGAATTCGAGGGAACCGGTGATACTTTTTTTTAAAAGGACAGGCTATCGATCCTCTGGATGACTTACGGTTTGCGTTTCTAGAAGTAATTTGATGTTTGATATCTAGAGTGGTGGGTGGTGATGGAACGGAACGTTGCCTGTATCTGTGTCTTTCATAAATTTAGATACAGTGACAAATTTTTCTACTTTATTATTCAAAGTTTTTGGGCTTGGATTTTGACTGGATGTCAGGGGAGAAAAATGTCAATTTCGTTAGACTACTTTTTCTTTTCTGTGATGAAAGTAATGATTGTTATATTTTTTCCCCATAAAAATCTTCAAGAGTTTTTTGTTTGTTTTTTAAAGTTATTTTTATAAAGCTTGATAGATCTCAATCTAAATTTGATGCTTTAAATACAGTATTAGACCAATGTTTTGAATGTTTGGTAATTCTCTACTGGCTTAAGAGTTTAGGGCTCTTTTATAATTGTTAACAATGTGCCCCTTTTTGGTCTCGTTATCACATTATATAAATCAGATACATATTTTTGAGCAAGTTGTGCAATTTTTGGAAAATTAAATGCTTAAATATATAATAAAAATCGCAATTAAAAAAATGAAGTTCTCGGGAATTTTTTAATGTAGTATATATGATGTGTTACTCTAATAAATTTAATAAAACTATGAGTGTTTTAGTGTAATTTAAATCTAAATTTTTAAACAAAGTACCGTGTGCTTTAAAACCAATTTTGTTCAATTCTAAGTATGAAGTTGAAGTTAGAGACGTATAATTTTATATTTTATTAACGTTCTATTTTAAAATAACTTCATAATCTTGCAATGTTACAAGATAATTCTTAAAATTCCGAAAAAGAAACCATTTTAATTTATTATGTGTGTAATTAAAATGCATTTTTTCTGTGCATTTAAAACAAAATCCTTGTTTCAAGAGATGTATAAAATACTTGTGCATATTTTTTTATATTTAACAACATCAGACAAATCAATATATTTAAAATAAACCATTGTTTAATTGTAAAAAAAACAAACAGAAAATAGACATTTTTTGGAAGTTCGTTTACTACATAACACTAACATTCTTAAATGCGAAAAAAAATTTACTTCCTACAATTGATCGCGAAGTATATTAAAACGTTTTGTAACATTGTACAATGTATTACTTAGAGAAGTTTATGATTCCTGAAAAATAATCCAACAGTTAATTGTTTTTCTTGTATTTCAAATACTTATTTGATGTTTAAAATATATTTAAATGCTTAAACAAGTATTTGAAACTTTAACTATGTGGCTTTAGAGCATAATACATTACATTAAAATAATTACAAAATTTTTAAAATATTCATTTTGATTGCTATTAGATGATAACAAGAATACAATTTTCATATTATATAAAAGATTACACATTAATAACTGTTTACACATTTTAAAATATATTATATGACGTGGCACAATTCTATGACGTAGAAAAGCATTTTCTATTGGCGGGAAAAAACAAATTAATGCTTGTGTTAGTCTGGAACTTTAATTTAAAATGCAAGAATGAAAAGAACTTAGTAAATTAAAGAACATCCAGTCTTTCGCCTTTGACGTCAAAATGTCAGTAAACAAGCACCACTGTGAGGAAAGAGGACATTGTACATTTTAACCACAATAAAGTTTCCGGATAGTTTAGTGTAGACAAAAATATATGAACTTCTTTATTTAATTTGCCACAGTGTGCTATAGTAAAGTTATTATAATAAAAAATTCAATCCTGGTATTTAGTAATTAATAACATATTTTACAGAATTCCCAAAATATTTTATACAATACTCCAATGAAATAATTTTTACATCAGACATGAAACTAAATGTCTTAAGAAATATTTCTATATAAAATGAGTTTTTGTAAATAGGATGAGTTTCGAAACTACATCTTTTGAACACCATTGATACAAATTTTTACTATCTGGGACATAAAAATTCTAAAACAATTTGCATTTTTCTAAATTTAATGATACATTTTGTATAAAATATTTTATTATTACAAATAAATTAATTATATATAACGTATTAAATTTCAAAATACCGTTTAAAATAGTACAATTAACAAAAAATGAATTTTTAGATATTTTCAAAACAAAATTAAAACTGATTGAAAGTCCTGGGAAGATTTCAAACTAATAATATTCAAATTATTTTATTATTGAATTAAATATTCAAATCAGTAAGTTATAGTTTGGATTTTAAGTTCAAAATCAGTTGAATTATTATTACGGTAAAATAATTTGTACTACAGAAAGGTAATTATTTATTAAAATTATTAACAAATATCTATTCATAGAAAAAAATCAAGCATTGAATAATACTATTCTTATTTTAATTTTATCCCATATTTTTTTTCGCTAGCTCCACTTTGTTTTTGTCCCATATATCAAAATGTATTGCTTCTTACAGCTTAATTTTTTATATTCATATTTTAATCGTTTGCAAGTTTTTGATTAAAAAACAGCATTGATTAAAGTTACATGTATCAATAATAAGTAAAAATAAAAGTACTTTCTCTACTCTCTACCATGATAAAGAAAGTGAAGAAACATAAAAGGGATTGGGAATGAGCATGTATTAATAACGAATTTTTGCATATTGTCTTACAAAATTCTCTAAGACTTTCCTTAAAAATATTTTAGCTTTCAGATTCCACAAATAAGCCTTGCATAATCTTTTCCAGTGCTAGAAGGTAAGCAATTACTGAGCTTAAGTCTCTGGAACATACTTTTCCCAATATGCTCCGCTGTATTCTTTCTCTTCTGACATAATTCAATTTACGACACAGTCAAGGGATTATTTTCTACTCCTGGACGTGAAAAAGTATTTCTATGACGAGAAAGCTTTGTGATTTGTAAGGTGATTCATCATTCTGTTGTATGGCCTGTCATCGAAACTTCTGGTTCGTAAATAACTGAAGGATACTATCAGATTCTTCCGACAGTCCTGTAAATAGAAAGTAACTTATATTTAAAAATATCTGGTTCCTTCTGTGGTTTCATTGACTTTCCTAGCTATATTGGCTTAAAAAATCTAACATTGGAAGAGTATTACATGGTCAGATGGAAGAAAAGTAGTTCATGTGTGGAAAATAAAGAAATATGTTTGTAATATTTCTGATCCTTCATTGATTTCAATGTGTAAATAAGTTTTGTGTTTGAAAGTTAAATGATTTGATTTAAAAATGAATTTTAGAATTATTAATTAAAAGACCAAATGAAAGAAATTTCTTAATGTTTAATGAGTTATAAAATGTATAGTTGTATCTAACTTTTGAAAATTTTGGGTTGAAGTATAAATATTCATTATTTGCAGACAAATAAATTAAAATTAGTTACTCATGCTACTACTGTGTTGCATGTCAAAGTGAATTATATTTTTATAAACGTTTATATAAAGTAAAAGTTCCGAATACTCATAAGAATCGAAGCTTATTAATATAATTCGAAAAAATTAATTACTTATCTAATTATTATAAATGTAAGTAACTAAATGTAGTATAGGGATCAAGGACTTTTTAAGATTTTTTGAAGCCCTAAGCCCCTATGCAAAAGTAGACCTTACCAGTATCACTTTTAATTTGACTATGTATAGTATAATAAAATAAAATAATAAGAGAAAAATTGTACTTTCTACAAGGATAAAAAAAGAAGAAAAAAAATGGATTTTAAGAAACATATAAAAAAATAAATGGTGTAAAAGAATATTGTATTAAAATTTGATAAGATAAAACAAAAAAAAGAAACAGAGGGTAGAACTATTAAAATTGAAGATACCAAAAGAGTCTTTGGTCTAAAATGGAGACACATTATGATTTCTAAGGCTGTCGCTCAATTAGGCCAGTGAAATTAGGATTAAGCAATACTTTAGGTATCCAATTTCCCCGTACAGCAGAAATTTTTGACATAATAGAATAAACAGAGTCAAGTTGAAAAATTAGGTTTACATCTATCACACGTGGATGGAACACTAAACAGTAAAAAAAAGGAAAGTATGAATAGTGAGAATTGTAAGGTTACTCTCATAGAGATGAATATTAAGAAAAAAATCTTTATAGGAAAAACTAAGATAAAATTATACATGTAAAAATGCTAACCATTAAGATATATCAAGACAAAGCATCATAGTCAGAAATCGCGAGCAAAGTGACGTGTTAAAATTAAAAGGCAACATAGAAGCAACAAAACAGTGACGTCTCCTAGATAGTTTTTTTTTTTGTAATTAAACTAAGCACATACGTTATTTTAATGAAATTAATTACCAAAATTGAAAGAATCTAAAAAAAGTTAAGAGAATACATAGAAATAGATTTAAAAATGAATATATATATATATCCATGTAGGATATTGTGTCAAATATTTGAACAAACGCTGACCCGTAATAAATGAATGAGCAAATTTAACAATCTCACAAACCTAGTCGCAAAAGACTCGACCAACTGCCGTCTTTCTATTAAATGAGTAATGATTGTGTATGGTGGCATGCCTAGGATAAGTGGCGTGACATTATAATAGACTTTCTACTGTTGCCAGCTGTATAAAGTTTTAAATATCCAGTTTTTTGAAGAATATTTTCAGGAATAAGAATCAACGATTCAATTTATTCGGATCATAATCTTATTAAGGCGGAGCCGAAAACGAGACGAGACTTATACGAAGCATAATTTCAATTGACCCATGTCTTTAAACGTCCTTGTCAGTGGTGTCTGATTCCTGCCATTTTTAGAAAAGTATCTACATAGTTTAAAATAAATATCTGCTAAAGAGAGAGAATGGATGATAAATTTACTTTTTATATATTTTTAACTGTAATTGGTATAAATATTAGAACATTTTGTGATTTATATAACCTAATGTACTTTTCAGAAGTAGATCTAATTGTATGGAGATAGCATTAGAAAGTTTGTTTCATTAGTTCAACCAAATATGGAGGGAAGGGTTAAAGGTAAGATCCATATCAACATCCTTATCAGCAATATCTTTATTTACTAACCGAGGTACTTATCTTCAAATCTAACCGAAAAATTCATTATGTTCTTCATCATAATAATTTATTTTATTACGAAGAAATACACAGAAATTATATTTTTTTATGGAACTCTTCAATATGTGTTTGGACTGTTTCTTTTTTATCATTCCAGAGATGTTCCCAAACTTATATTTTGGATGACTTTAAATGATCAGTTTGCACGTAAGCAACTTTACACACTTTCTCAACAATTACATAATTAAATTATTTAAATTTCAACAAACCAAATGCATTTTTCACATAGCATATTTATAATGTATTCCATGAAATCAAAATACCAACTTAAGTTAAATTAAAAGATAAAGTAATTGCAGTTTAAGCATCGAACATTTTCACTCAACTCCAACATTGAGTATGCTTTAGTAATACTTATTGGTAATAAATGGTAGAAACCGAATCAAAACTTTTCAAGCTTGCTTACGTGACTCCGATAATTACACTTTTTTTCTAAGACTCTGGCCACAGTGACAATTTCTTCGATCACGCCCATTACGCATGCGCAGAAAGGTCAAAGAAATAAAAGAAGCTGACTAGACTTATAGCTAAAAATCGGTTCGCAGAAATTAATTGATGCAAATCTCCCAATTACGCAATGTGCTGCCATTTGCATATAATTAGGAACGCGCAGGCAGATACGATTGGGTAGGCTATGCAAATGGGATTCTTCCCTTTTCCCTTTGAAAAGGAGAATCCTGGCGAATTAACGGAACCGGTGAGCTCCTGAAATGAGAAAACCTCGTGTCATGTTAAAGGAAAGGGATTTTTACGAGTATTTCTGGCTAAAGCTTGAAAGGACCTCCGGCATAAATGAAATCTTGAATTCCGAAAAGTAGTTTTAAGAGGAAAAGATTTTCCACTGTAATTTTTTTCTTTCATTTTGTTTTTACTTCTTTTTCTGCTCCTTATTATGGAAACATTCATTTATAATTCCTAGTTTGGGGAAAGGAGTGGCAAATATTTTCATTCCGAAAAGGACTTAGGTAAAGGACACGCATAAATGTATTTTCGAGCGGTTTTATTTTTTTGAACTAAATGTACTTAAACATTTTACTTTACTTAATGCTTTTCTACTAAATCAATGTGAGTGAGGTATTTTTGTGTGTGTTATTTTTATGTTAGTCGGTTAAAACTTGCATAAAAGAGGATATTCAAGAAATCTTTTTGTTTTAAGCAACTCTTTAGAAAGACGATGTGATTCGAAATTATTTTTTATTTATATTATTTGAAATCAGAGATATTTTTACTAACTCTCACATTAATAACACAAAATAATCAACAGCAGTTTTTAACAAAAATATTCCCAAAGCTCTTTATGTGCTGCATTTATATTTCGAGTTTGAAAAATACTTGCTTGTGTTGCTAGCGGTTTTATTTCTTAGTGGTATGTGTATTTTTATTCTAATGTTTAATTCAATTAAAATCATAGCATTTTAAACGTAAGTTGATTGATACATAAAATTGTTTAAGTATAATAGATATCTGAGTAAATTAAGAACTTTGGTAGCTTTTTGGTTCGGGTCATGAGCAGTTGCGTAACGTACACCCCCACAACCTCCAAATTGTGAATGGGGTGCCCAGGGATTCTAGGGGGCCCAAACTCTAACTGACGCAAATTTCGTTTTTGGACTTGGGGTTCAAAACCTGACTTTGCAGTGATTAATGATTGAATACCAATGCCGCACTGTTCAGCTACACGAGAGCTTTTGGCGACGGACCACATAATTTTGAACCATGGTCAAGTGACGTGGACGACACCTGAGCAGGCACTCCCTCTCCTAACTACCGCCCCACATCAACGGGAGGACGTTTTAGCTCTCGACAGATTTAACGTGCATCGCTCCCCTCCACGGCGGGTCTTTAGTGGCACTGGACTCGAAATCGTGATAAGGCCAGCCACTATCCGATACCTATACCACTCGGCTAGCGGCCACCCTGACTTTGCTGGAGGGGTCCCCTAATATTCGTGCTGATAAATAGCTGTGAGTGTTATGAAAAAATGTGAGGATACTGTTCACATAGCTTGGATTTCTATATAAGTATAACAGGGAAATTAATTTATAGTAATATACTAGTTATATATATAAGTTGTCATCTTCGTCACTTGACGAAGAATAAAATAACAAGATCAATTACAGTAACCCTTGTGGTGAATTATAGCCCCCGCGTGGGCGGAGCGTATCGGAATACTGTCCTCAGACCCACGGGGGTGTACCTCGACAAAACCTGTGTTAATCTTGAACCTGGCTTCAGCGCGTTTAGTCGCTGCTGTTTTTATCACGGATATTTTCTATTTACAATCTTGATCTTGACTTCGGCTTCTAGGAGTGCCGTTGTTTACTAGAATATTTTCAGACTAATATTTTAACTTGAGGATTTAATTTTTGTAAAATTATTAAATTTTTGATTTGTTCAAGTTTGTGTTAGCATTAAATCAAGAGAAAGACAATATTGGATTCCAGTATTACTTTCCAGAACAACACCCGCACACAATACCAGTATCTATCTACCACCATACACATTTATATTTATATCATAACGCTGGATAATACTAGAAATGAGTCAATTACAAACACACACACAAATAACTTTTAACTTCCTGTGAATGAAAAAGTTTTATCATTGTACACTCTTAAGTTAGTTTTGTTTCTACCATATTTTATTTTTTCTAAAATATTCATGTTTACAGCTTTTTTTTTCAAAGAATCAAATTCATTTACGGAATAATTTTCAGATTATTGTAATTTGTTTTCAGAATTTTCTTTGAAGGAAAATATTCTGTCAGTTCATATGGGAAAAATTTGGAAAATGTGGAACTATGTTCATGCTTTAAAGTAGAAAAAAAAGTGCTTGGTCATTAAATTGCTCAAGTAACGCAATAAAACTAACATATTTAGCCAGATACTTTTATAAACATATTTTGAGGAGATTAATTTTTAGGGAGGTTTAAATTAATTTTTGCCGACTCTTGGTCAAAAGATATAAGTATTTTAAAGTTAATCTTAAAAACTTTAGAATACTTAATTGTGTCTTTGATTTCCTTAATAGAAATCAACAACCAGCGAACAGGATGATTATATATATATAATATTCTAATTATTAACAAAGCACACATACGTGTAACACTGTACAATTAATTACATTTTTCATTTTGTTTGTCATGCCTAGTGTAGTTTTTATTTATTTATTTACTTATTTTGAAGAAAAAGGACAATAATTTTTTTGACAAATTCCTTGAGTAGTAGATTTCAAAATTTCACTTTAAAAAAATAAAAACTGCAGAACTTTTAAAAAGGTCTTCGAACGTGCCTAACAAAGAGTAAATGGACTTACTTTATCAGCACGTATATCGAAGCCTGAAGGCTTAGTAGGAAGAGATGTCTAAAGTGTTAAAAACTGCGTTTCTTAGTTCTTTGAAAACTAGTAAAGAATAGGGAAAATGTCTTTAACAATACCAGCGTGTCAGCGTTTTGGTGAACGTCAAATCATCGCCCGAGTTGGAAATGTGCCACGGGCATATGTCGTTCGCAACGAAGTTTCTAGAAAGGTACAAAACTAGGAAAATTGCCGCGTAATGTCTATCCGGAATGTCATTCGTTTCTGGAAAACAATTTCTAATCTTCCATCTGACCTTGTCCATCTGTTCTCCGAGATAAAGCACGATCTCGCTGGACATGGATGAAGTTTGAAATACAAGAGTTTCGGATAGAAGGTTTCGAGTGAACTGAGATATTTGACATTCATTTGAAAAATAGAAAGTATTTTATGGAAGTATTACGTTTCGTGTGCATGTTAAAATTATTGAATTATTCCATGAAATAAAAAAGTGCTTCGAATAAATTTGTGCTAACACTGCGATAATTATGTTCCCCATATTTAGCATTTAAATATTTTTTCAATTATTTTTGCAAATTTGACAATTTATGTGTCATTATTTTTAATAAACAAATGGTATTATTGAAATCTCGTATGTGTATGTTTTCTGTTTCATATTTTTATTCGTATTTAACTTATTTTAATTTGTTTACTAGTATTTTTACAAAAATAATTTTATTTGTGCTGCTGCCTGACACCAAAGCAAATTCACCTTATGCTCTATTTTTTTTTTCGTGAATAAAAGGATATTTTTCCTACAATAAAAATTCTATATTAGAATTATTAAATCTGAAAAGCTACAATGTATTTCCATGGGTACGTAAAATTGATCATATATTACCTAAAGATTTTTACATTACTTAATATCGAGTGCACGATTTACGCTAAGTGGCAGGGTTTTCGATTTAGATTAGAGATTTTCAGTCTATTTTTGTGGCTATATACTATTATTAATTTCAAAATTTGACGACACATTAACTATAAAATAAGTTTAAAAGAATTTTATTTATCTATAATACAGTATGTTAAATAGTTTATGATAAGAACTTTCAATGTTGACAAAAATATTATCCACTATAAAGGAATGAAAATATTTATTGATAAGAATACATAGTTATAAGAATACATTAATAGCGAAATTTGAGCTTGATGATTTTTGATAATTTCACTTATGTTTATTCGCAAATATGACAATTCCACTCTCTTTTCGTCAACTGCATTTAAAAGTCTCAACATTTATCAATTCCTACTATTAGCTCACTCTGTCTATATATTTATTTATTTATCTTGGAGGAATTTTCAATCGTTAATAAAATACATTTTAAAACGCTCAATTGAGCTGAAATTTTATTCACATGATTTTAATTTGGCTGCCAATACAATAATTTAATTATAATCAATAAAAATTTATTGATTAAAACTAACTATTTAAAGGATTACAAATACAGCCACTTTGGCGACTTGTATCAAAACTTGATAAGGTTTTTTTTCTCACGTTTTAAAGCATTCAGTTAAACTCAAATTTTATATGCACGATTGTTTTTGATGACGATACGATGCTTTAATTATAATTAATAAAAATTAATTGCCACCTAATGTTGTGATTCTGTCATATGTATATACATATTTATATTAATTGTAACTATTTAATAAAAAGTAGATAAAATAAAAATTTTCTTTGTTGATCTATGTAGGAATTGACTTAAAATTTGTTTTTTATATCACACACACACACACACACTTGTTTTGCTGAAAATCCAAGAATTCACACTAACTCTACAGTATATGGTTATTGTGTAATAATCGCTTCTAATTTTTTAATCCAAAGTGAATTAAATGGCTCTTTCAAATGTTTTAAAATTAAATCTAAATTATTACAGAGTGAAATTAGTTCTTCCTCTCTATCCAAACTTAATTCATATACAGATATATCCGTTATCCCAAATGGATTACGAACCCAATAAAATATTTTTGTATCTAAATTTGGGAAGTAAAAAATAACTCTGTTTATATATAGTGTTGTCAAATGATAAATAACAATTTTATGAATAGCTTATTTCTATAAAATGTCCCAATGATACAACTTCTGAATTTTTGTCTCAGAGTATAATTAATATTTTTTTAAAAAAATTGGGGACACACAAAAGTGCCGCCGCACAGTGGTTGAGAATCATTGATCTAAATAGTTATTTCATCACCAGTAATAAAGTCGAAACTTTAATTCAGCAATTAATTTCAGTGTTAAACTTAACTCAGTGGCGGGATAGCTCATGACAGGCCTGCTGTGCCCAACTCAGCATACGCGGCCATGGGCCCTGAGGGGCATGAGCAGATGTACCGGACAGGTGATTAGCCTGACCCGAAACCCCCCAGTGTTAAGTTCTCAGGCAAGCTTGGTACTCATTTTATCGACCCACTGAAGGGCTGAAAAGCTGAGTCAATCTTGCCCAGCGCGGGGTTTGAACCTCGGACCTGTGGTGTGGAAGCGCGATGCACTAAACACTCAGCCACTGGGCTTAAATTCAGTGTTAGTGAAATTAGATGTTTTACAAAGCTGCAATAATTTAGATTTTTCAATAAATAGTATTTTTTTTTACATTAAAGTTTCATTTCATGAAATATCATTCGAATATTTCAAGGATAATCTATTTTATTACTATTATTTTTGGACACATGACATTAAAGTAAGAAATAAAAACCAAAAGAGTAAGTATAATTAAAAAAATCTACACAGCTAAAATAAAAAATGCAATAAGCCTTATAATAAGAATTCTGAAGGACATGTCTTCCATAAAAACTTCGTACTGGTATTAGTTTTGTAGATTGCAGTACTAAAATTTACATAGATATTTTATTATAATTCCCAAAGAACAATTTCAATTGCTTAATTTTCAGTCGAATTGCAGATTACATAATAACTTTTCTTTTTTTTAAAGAAATGAATTTGTTTTCGTTTAATACTATTACTTTAAAACATGAATAATTTTTTACTATAAGACACTGTTTAATATTCGCATGTCTAGCGTACTTTATAACAAGATAATTTTTCTTACGATCATGGAAAAAAATTAAACCATTTCAGAATTTTTATGTCTGCTGTAAAAAGGACATTAACACGCTGGTGTAGATTTTTTTCGTAGGCTCTCCAATCTTGTAATTCTGTCTTATCTTTATATGACTGGATATTACATAAAATTAACTAAAAAAGAAGGAGAATAGTTGTTCTAATAGCATAAGGTTTCACAAAAACTTAAACTTATAATGTGCAATGTCTCGTAGAAAAAGTTTTCTAAAAATGTTCTCTCTTCTACATATATATATATATATATAGAGAGAGAGAGAGAGAGAGAGAGAGAGAAATTATATATATATGTGTATATGTTGTGTTTTTAATTAAGAAAACTCCTGTACCTCCTGTTAAAAACTAAATGTATGAAATAATAATGTGATTCTTATACTACCTGCTAATTCGTTTTCAAAACTATTACACGTTATATAAATGAAAGTGTTACTTTTGCATAACATGAAAAAAGTTGCCTTTTTTTAAAGAATGTCATTTTTACAAATACATAAATTATTATATACTATATTTTATACAAAATAATGTTTAAAACTGGATAATAATATTATTGATCTTTTTGCAGGTGGTGATTTCTTTTATCTTTCATCTATAAAATAGGTAAGCATAGTTTATACTTAATTGTTTTGTGGCATTTCATGATATAGTACACATATTCGAAACCTATAAACTTAAATTTTCTTTTATCCTTATCTAATTTTCTAATAAATATAACTGTGTGTCTAAGCAGAATTTAAACGTTAAAAAGAGCAATATATATATATATATATATATATATATATATATATATATATATATATAGATGGAAAGATATTTCCTTGTCTTTTCTTGTTAAAAATTTGGAGGACAAAATAGTTCAGAAATTGTTCTATACCCATCTGAATTTATAGCGACAGTAACAGCCCTTTAAAATAAAATACTCAAAATTATTACCGAAAGATGATAATAAAAAACTGAGGGTATGCATGATCAGGATATATACTCGAGAAAGCAAGACAGTCCAAAACTAATATAGCAAGAGGACCTAAATAATTTAATATGAAAAATCATCGACCTTGACAAACATAGCAATACAACTCCCACAACGAACTCTCACGCTATTAGTAAGGTCTTGTAACAGTGATTTCCCATGCATTCACCTAATTACTTCTTAGCTCCAGAAGTGTTCAGAGGGAAGGCTGTCGAGCTGTAATTGTTCTGCCAAGAGTATCCCGGGCCTGATGTGTGAGATTCAGTCATGGTGAACTGGCTGGACCTTTCATCCTTTGAATATTCTCAGCATCTAAATTTTCGTCGGCCATCAGTGCTGTGTGGTATCAACCGTTATCGTACATAAAAAGGAACTGGGTGCCAATTGCCCCTCTGAAAAGTCTTATTCAAAAATCTGAGATGTCATTCCTATACTTCAGAGCAGTGGAGGTTCTTGCCTGAAATATGTGAAGCTTTGTGCATCCGTTTAATTTTCCGTCTACGTTCTAGACCAGGGGTACGCAACCTTTTTTTCTGCTGGGCCGCATGCAGACGTCAGCTATTTCACGCGAGCCGCATCATGAAGATAAAGAAGGGGGAGGGGGTATAATGTGGAAATTGATCAAAATATTTTAACTCTTGATTTTCTTTTAATAATTACATTTCTTTTATTTTTGTCACTAACAGTGAATTAGAAGCATTTGATAAACATTCCTTCACACTTTCTGCATCAGTAAACGATTTCATATGATTACCAATAGTACAGCAAACTTCATAGGATGTCTTTGTTACCCCCTATGATATTACCATTGACAAATCACTTTGTTGCTGTTGCAAAGATTATTCAAGGAGTCCGATTTATTACCTATTGAAAGAGATCTTCGAAACAGTTCTGTCATTGAATGCTTTCTATATATTGTTATTTTTTAAATACTGCACTTTCGTGACAAATAAAACAATTACTGATCTATATTTGTTTTTCACCGCAAAATAGTCAACCTCCCAATCGTTTTGAAACGATATATTTTCTTCGAATATTTTTCACTTGCAAGATATGAAAGATAGTTAAAAATTAGTTCCACCCATGAGATACTGTCACTACTCCACTCTGTTGTCTGTTTTCACTAACCGTAACCGTTACATATAAAAAGGAATATCAATTCGCACTTGTACGACATCGACAGCTTAAAACAAAATTTATATACCAGATTCCTTGACACTAAATTTTTAATACACTGCTCAAAACAATTAGGGGAGCACATGATTTTAACAAAAGTAAGCAAAGATGTATACCAATCAGTAACATAAAATGAAGCATCCATAATGTAAAGCCTACCAGGAAACGGAAGAAGAAAATTTTATATGCAAATCAAAGTTCATGATGTCAAAAACCAGAAAAAGGAGATAAGGGCAGAAATCGGGATGTTGCAGAAACGTCTGTTTTATTGCCGTAACTGTGAAATTCGATTGCGCGGTATTTTTTTTGAGACAAGGTTACTTGAGAATGTCTCAACAACGTGATTTACCGGAATCCATGGCATGGCGTGTTATAGGCAGACTGGAATCCGGGCAAACACAACGTAGTGACGCGGACGCTGTTGGAGTCGCCAGAAGTGTTGATGTAAGGCTGCGGAATCGATTCCAAGACAACAAGACGAAGGGGCAACCAGCCAAACAGTACGTAATCGGCTTCATGGGGGAGGGCTCTATGCACGTAGGCGAATGGTCTGTATTCCGTTGACCCCACGCCACCGTGCGGCCCGAAGAAGATGGTCTGCTGAACATCGAGATTGGGAGCAACATGATTGGAGCCAAGTGCTGTTTACAGACGAGTCTCGATTCAGTCTAGAGTGTGACACCCGACGTGTTCTTGTATGGAGGGACAGGGGCACTCGAAATAACCCCGCATTCGTTCGTGAAAGGTCACAATACAGAAGAGCTGGTTGGATGGTATGGGGTGGAATCAGCATAGGCGGACGTACGGACCTGCATGTCATTCGGAATGGCACTTTGACGGGCCGAAGGTATGCAGACGAGATACTTCGACCTCATGTCATCCCTTACGCTGGAGCCATTGGAGATTCCTTTGTTTTCCATGATGATAATGCCCGACCGCATAGAGCTCGTCTGGTGGAGAACATGCTTGAAGCTAAAACAATACAGCGTATGGAATGGCCAGCGTGCTCTCCTGACCTGAATCCAATCGAGCATGTTTGGGACATGCTCGGACGACGCATTGCTGCGTGACCAAGGCCGCCTGCTACTGTCCGAGACTCGGAGATTGCACTTCTTGGGGAGTGGAACAGTATTCCCCAAAGTCTGATCGATAACCTCATCGCATCCATGACAAACAGGTGTGCAGCAGTCTTGGCTGTTCAAGGAGACCACACTCCCTATTAAAACTCATGAGACTAAACAGTACCTTTTTTATCGTTTACATGTAACCAAATTGTTGCTCTAAATCATCTTTTCATGTTTTTTCCATATTTTCAAAGAATTAAAGCTTAATTCCAAATTTTTTTACGCCTTTTTTCTGTATTGCGCATTGACACGCGTGTACTATGCACTTTATGCCAATACGTGGCTGTCTCCCACGGTTTTCTTCACTTTTTTGCTTGCTCCCCTAATTGTTTTGAGCAGTGTACATTGTTTTCAAATAAGTTAATTTTCCAGAGCAATGGGCACTGACCGAGCCACTTAAAAAGGCTCGGTGGGCCGCTGGTTGAGCATCGCTGGTTTAGAACATAAGATCATAGCTTCCATAGCGAAACATTTCTATGAAATATTGGAAGCATGGTTCAGACTTCCTGGTTCTCTTCATTCGCGAATACGGGAAGAATCAGTATTGAGGTTGAATATTGAGTCCATTGAACAGAAGAAATGCCCATTGCATTTGTATCCGAAATGAGATGTATGCACCCTGTCAGAAAGACTCTGCTGTGACCTGGTGTGAGTGAGATTCAGATCATTGGTCTCTTAACAGAGAGTTCCCTGTCTCATTAAATCTTCGGGAAAGTGTAAACTTCGTAACTGAGTTACCGGGATTAATAGATAGCTAATTTACAAATTAAGTAGATGCAATCCCTTTACTTGGCCTTACAGTTAAAATCAAGTAACGGTCTTCTAGACTTGTGGTATTTTTTAGGAAATGTAAGTGAACTCCTGGATATATATATATTATAGCGATCTTCTTTAATAGTTTTATAGAAACCATATTTCGGGACAAATTGAGCCATTTTGCTGTTTCCGCTTTGGGTTGGCCTGCCCCTAATCTCCCAACTGCTATCCAAAGTTAGCCGCTATCCTCTGTTTGTTCCATAGTTAGCGATAATGTCTAAGCCAGCGTTTCTCAAACTGTGGGGCGCGCCCCCCCTTGAGGGTCGTGATAACTCTACGAGGGGGGCGCGAGCATATTGAAAAGTCGAAAACAAAATGTTCTATAAAATATTTTTTCTGTAAGTAAACTAACAAAATACTTTCTGATATAACAAAATATAGAACACACATTTACACTGATATAATACACTTATAAATAAATCAGTACGATCAATGTATATTTTATTATTAATTTAACAATACTAACTTAAGAACAAGTTGATAATTATCAGTGGCCCCATGGGCTTGTATTAACACTTATCTTGATAATTTCTCAACTGCTGATTAAAAGTTAAGCGATTTGCTCGCCAATACCACCATTTACCACGTAGTCGAGTGTGTTTTGATGTTTTTTGGAGGGGGAGGAGAAAAGAAGTAAATAAGCAAATCCTCTGAAATAAGTAAATCCTTCGCAAACACTGTCAGCGTCCTTTTATTGCATTCCAAAGCCTTCGGAATAATTTTATGGATAGCACTGCACTGAAAAGTCGTACTTCCGAAAGACGTATTTATACGTCCAGAAAATTAAGGGTTTGGCTGAGCGAGACGTTTATATACGTCGATGGCACATAAGAGGTTAAAGTCGTTTTGTAGCTTTACTGTCAAAGTATCGTATTATTGAATTCAATACATTGTTTTTGTATGAAGGGGGCGCGATGAAAATGATGATTGAATAGTGGGTCGTGAGTATTGAAAGTTTGAGAAACACTGGTCTAAGCTAATCACATGCCTTCAAAAACATGAGCATAGCTAGAACTGCACCAAATATTGCTTGAAAAACTGGTATTATCAGGTTTCTTTAATTACATAAAATAAAAAAAAAACTGATTGAATTTGATTGTATTGTTAAGACAAGCATTTTTCAATGTTTCATTTTTCAACAAACTTTCATTAAAAAAATAGTTAAAATATTTTAAGATAAATCCGGGAAAATATGTTTGCTTTTTGACTTTTTTACACACGGGTGAGAAAAAAAATATTATAAGATATAACATAATAAAAATATAAAAAGTTAAATATCCCCTTATAACTATTTAACATAATACATAAATACATATAGCACAACAAATATGTGTGGTACAGTATTACAATATGCACTTCTTTATAACATTCCTTGACGCGTTTGCGTCACAAAATCGGTTCGAGCTGAAAGTTCGGCTTCTTTTTGTGGATAGTACAACACTTCTCCTATGTACTCATGCACCCCTAAATATTGCGGGGTCCTGTCATCAGACATCACCCGGCAACCTATGACCATGTGAAAAACTCAATGGAGCGTCAAATATCCGAACCAGTTTTTTTGTCAACTTTTGTCAATTTAGAAGGCAAAAAAGCCTGCCACAGGGATGGAATTACCGACTTTGTCCAAACCATCCCATGATTTCAAGAATGCGGTGAAGATATAGAAACCTGGAGGGCAATCGACGCAGAAAACTCAGCGGGTTTCAAATGCTAAATGATGTCGAGATTGTAACTTCCGTGCAAGCAGAATTCGACCCTGTTGACGATGAAACGGATGAAGACGAGGACAAAAACAACGAAAGTAGCAAGGGTCCATCAATTACGCATTTTCTGCGTTAGAGACAGCTAAGGAGTGGTACGAACAACAATCAGAGTGCTATCTTAGTCAACTACTGCTGCCCAAGAGAATCAGAGACCTTGAAGCGAAATAACGAAAGTGTACATGGAACAGCGAAAAATAAGTGAATATTTTCCACAATAAAGGTGAAATTGTGACATTTTGCACCTATATTTATTTTTCTTTAAGCACGTTTCCCACATGTGATGATTTTCAATATTCGCATAGTGTCCGGTTTCATATACTGAATGGATCACATTCGGTGTTCGGTTATCCGAACAATCGCGTATCCGAATGGTGTCCGGCCCAATTGATTCGGATAAACGATGTTCTTCTGTAATAGCTGTCACGTAAACAAATCAATGATTTAAATTCTTATAACTCTCACGCTAACATTAATTTCCCAAACATCAGAGTTGGTGCTTAAATTTTCATCTATGTGTAATGTACTGTTAATGCATGAATGTTAATAGTTATGGGATGCAATATAATTACATTATTGTTCCTAAATGCTTATATATATCGTATAATGTTGCATTATCATTTGCTCAATTCAGTAAGCAACTAACTTTTATTTTATTTTAAAACAAACCTCACACTCTTTGCATTGACATAAAATGTGAATAGTAAGAATTCACCTAACTAAAACTAATAAGAAACTCTTCGTGACAAGATTTAAAAACTAAAACCTGTAAGCATCAGATAAAGCAAACATTTACAATATAAAAACAAATGTTTCAACATTTGTTACTTTGTTTCATTTCCTCTTTATAAAGCATTAAAAAAATACGGCTGAGAACATTAAGGTATAAATTGAATTTATAGAATCAATATTTCAACCACGAAATATTTCCATTAATGGGAAGCACTCAAGTACAGAACTTCGGATTCGAAATAACTATCTGAAATATGTTGGGAATACTAGCATCACGTCAGATAATGCAACAGCAGAGTGAAAAGAATATTTTTAGAAAAAGTAAATGTCCATTAGAAACGTGAAGGATAGTTGGTTGATTTCTTTTCTTTTACTTGAAAGAGGGAAAGAATAAAAAGTGTTACTTGTTTCCAAGTTAAAGATTTGCTTGTGTTCATTTATCAATTGACGTATGTGTTTTTGCTAATGTAATTCAAAAAAATATAAAAAGTCTGATGGAGAGACACATACTTTTACACAAATATTTTTCAAGTTGTTATAAGTAGTAAGTTGTTATAAGTAGTATTAAAGTTGTTATAAGTAGTAAAATTTTTAATTGCGCATTCAGTCATTTTTTTTAATGGAATCCATTTTTTGTGGTTTTCAAAATGAAAAATGTCATGATACAATTATCCAGTTTTATCTCTAGTCGTAAGAATGAAAATGATATTTTATAAGTTCGATAATACTCATAAGTAATTTACTATTATGTTATTTTTTGTATAAGTGTTTTGATAAAATTGACTCATTGGTGCACTGTTCTACCCTCTCGAAGAGTTAGCAATAATAACTTTTGAGGGAAGGGGGATGACTCAAGCGTCGACTTCGTCATCGTTGATACAGAATTACGAGAAACTTGTTACATGTGTGTTGTTAATATTTACTATAATGCAGATATAAAATTCAGTCTTTTAATATAAAGTTTTGGTTAGGGATTTGCATCAAGATTTCATTTTGGAATTGTAATATAATCGCATTTTAACTAATTTTTATCTTGCCCAACTTTTCAATCTTTCATCGCAATTTCAATTAAGCTAACGCTTACCTTTTCTGACTGATAAATTCTTTATAGTCAATTAATAACCTTTTAATTGGGAAAATTTTGAAAATATAAAAAGGGATCAAGATTTCATTTTGGAATTGTAATATAATCGCATTTTAACTAATTTTTATCTTGCCCAACTTTTCAATTTTTCACCGCAATTTCAATTAAGCTAACGCTTACCTTTTCTGACTGATAAATTTTTTATAGTCAATTAATAACCTTTTAATTGGGAAAATTTTGAAAATTTAATCAGTCGCTTCAAAAGAGAGAAACCAAATTGATAAATGTCGTTATTTGGTTAAGAGAAATGAAAATTATTTTTCAGTAGCAATAAGATAACTACATAAAAATTTCAAAATCTTGAAGTGTCATAATGGTAAGCGAACTATAGATCTGTTCCTGTAAAATAAAAGGCAACTAAAAGCATAATAAAGATAATTTAGATAACAGAGGTTACTTTATGGTAATTAAATGTAGATATTTGTGCATTCTTTTATAAGTTTTAAAAATTTTTAATCCAATTGGAATTCTTATAATTAACGCAAAATAAAAATAAAACAGTTTTGTCCTTGAACGAAGCCATATGAATGTTAATCTAATCGAATCATACTTAATCTTTTAAGTAATGTTCTAAGCCAGGGGTACTCAACTTTTTTTTCTGCCGGGCCACATACATATGTTAGCTATTTTGCGCCGTCCGCATACATATGATAGGTATTTCACGCGGGCCGCATTATGAGGATTAATGGAGAAGAGGTTGAGGAGAGAAATGCTTTGTATTTATATATATAAGGCCAAGATAGCACAGAAAATTTAAATGTGGAAAATTGATCAAAAATATTAAAAATATTTTTCCTCTTTTAATTATTATTTATTTATTTTTGTCACTGATTTTTTTTCGATATAAATTGGAAGCATTTAATAATCTCTCCTTCACAGTTTCTGCATCAGTAAACGGTTTACCAATGGTGATTACCAATAATTCATAGGGTGCCTTTGTTACCAATGTTGCATTACCTCTGACAAAACACTTTTTGTTTGTTGTAAAGATTATTCAAGAAAGCCTATTTATCACTCTTTGAAAGATATCTTCGAAAAAAGAGTGTCATTCAACGATTCCTTTCTTTGGGGGAGGGGGGAGGTACTTTTTCAGTACACTTTCGTGACAAATCAAACAATTATCGATGCATATGCTTGTGTTTCACTACAGAATAGTAAACTTTCCAATCGTCTTGAAGCAACCTATTTTCTTCGAATATTTTTCGCTTACTAGTAAAGAATAATAGTTAAAAATTAGTTCTACTCATAAAATGGTAGCTACTCCACTGCTATCAATTATCACTGATCAGAAAAAAATATCAATTTGCACCCATACGACATCGACAGCAAAAATCAAAATTCATATATTTGATTTCTTAACAAAGAATTTTCCACCAAAATTTTATAAGTAAATGAATTTTTAAGAGCAATGGGCTATGGCCGAGCCACTTAAAAAGGCCCACTGTACCACAGGTTGAGTATATATATCGCGGTTCTAAGCCCTTCCATCCTCATTACTTGATTCATCTTCACTCGATAGAGCAATTATGTTCAACCTCTGTGTCACGGCACTTTTGTGTGACACCAAACTTTTTTAAAAGTATTATTTATACTCTGAGAGAAAAATAAAATCTGGATCCCACAATCATTCGGTTGTATTATAGAAACGAACTAAGGATATTTATGTTATATTTAACCTATCCTTTCGTAAATGGATGGATAAAAAAACATGATTGTGTTCGTAATTCATTAGTGATAACAGGTGGTATAAATTAACTTTGAATGAAAAAGAAAAACCAATTTCAATCTGTAAAACTCCAGATTCAATTTCAGAACATTCGTAAGAATCAATTAATTTTGGATTGAATTTAGTGGCGATTATCTCATAACAGCAAAAAAAGAGAAGTTTTTAAAGTTTTGAAAGAATTCGTACTTTCAGCATTAACATATATAAAAATGAAAAAAAGATTGAGACTTTTAAATGTAGATGACACAAAATGAGCGCGACATTATCATTTTTACGACCAAATATAAACGAAATTATCAACAATTATAAAGCTCAAATTTCGCTTTAAATGTATTCTTATGATTAATTTGTTTTTAATTATTCAGTAATTTTATTGTATTTACCATACCTGTTTTATTTAGCATTGAAAAATGTTATCATAAACTAATTTACATAGTTTATTACAAATATTTAAAATTATTTTAAATTTATTTTATTGTTAGTGTTTTGCCAAATTTTGAAATTGTCCAAATTGTACCACGACAAATAAAAAAAAGGATGGGAATCATTGCGATAGAGGTTCAACTTCAGGAAATAATTTTGCCCGTCGCCCTCATGTAGCTTCAAGTACGACGCTATCAATCAACCAATCGACTTATGTTCCACAAAAAAACTCGCGAATATTTGAACATATCTAAACACAGAAATAAAACAGACTATAAAAAGGTATATTTCAGATATTCTAATCATACATCTATTCAAAATATCTCATTTACCAAAATTACTTATTTTTCAAAGATCATTTACAATGTGGCTTGGTGCAATTATTGATTCTAAAAAAATATCATAAGCTTTGTAAAAATAGAATATCCTACCCCACTTGCATCAATTAGTTCCCTTCAGACTAATTTACCAAACCAAGTGAATAATAAACAGAATTTCAAATAAATACCTGGTAATATTACTGTAAACGCTTCGAAACTCCATACGTGCAATATCACTGAGGTGTAATAGCCTTACTATGATTTGAGTCTGTAAACATGCTAGCGTCGTTGATCGGAATCTATGTAAACATGGTGTATTGGTCGGTTGGGCATTATTATGGTCGCAACTGAAATCAATATCATGCGTGTTCGACTAAGTCAATATTTAACTCCCTCCCGTGTGTGCTGGAATTCTAATCATACTGATTCCATTTCGAATACTAGGGGTTTCTGAGCCATATTGTGCGGTAAAATGTATAGAAAACCGTCTTTTCTGGTTATACTCGTTGTTAGTAGCTAAGCTGATTGTTAAAAGGATGGCTATTTCCATTATCAGTTGTTATGCTGATTGTAAAATCATGTGACGTATGATGCAGAATGTTCAGAATGGATGCAAAACAGGTGTTAAAATTGAAGTGCAGCAATTATAATTTATAACGATAATATTTACCAAGCAGTATATATAAAGTGATTATGTTCACACGTAATCAATGGATACTGCATTACTTATTACTTTTTATTAAAAAATGCATTGTGCGAGTTTTGCATACTATAACTTATTTTTAATTCCATGTTTTGTATTCAAAGTTAATGCTGATTTTGTTGCCTCTATTCTGAATATTTTGTTGATATACAAAGGTTGGAAGCTATATTGCTGCTTTTAATCACAATAATTTTTACACAGAATACGATGGTATACTGATTTTTATATACTGCACGCTTGACTTTCAATTAAATGGAAGGGCAAAAACCTTTCAAAATGCAAGTATTAAAAAAATTGTAATGTTTAAAAAATTTTTATTTTATCTATTTTTTAATTTTTCCTTTAAAAAATGTGCTAGTAAATTTTTGCGATTTTATTCCAAAATTAACGCCCTTTCAGGACCACGCGATTTTCCCTGTTAAGCCAAACTCCATTTAAAAATTCCTATAAAATCATTACTGTAATAAAATGCGACAAAATTTATTGTGCATAAACATTCCATATTCTATAAGTTCCGAATTTAGATCACCCCGCTGTGATCACGGGACTTGGAACAGGGAAAGCGCAATCTCACATGTGATGCCGTGTTCCCTGAATTTAAAACATATATACGACCATGGTCCGGAAGGGGTTAAAAAATTACTTGGAAAGTAATTATCATAGAAATAAATTATAGTTAGTGATTTTTATAATTTAAAGATTTTAATCAATTAGTGTAACATTATTTACTCATTAATTAAGTTATAACTTAAAAACACTAAAATTATTTTATACTTAATAAAACCTTTCAAAAAGAAACTAAAATGATCCTCGAATTTCTTTTTTTTTGTCTTATTTTATGTGCATTTCATTTTTTTCTCTTGCTTTTAAAAGAAAAAAATGTATACAAAACTTGCTTAAAATGTATATATTCAGGTTTGTAACGCATTTCTTTTGTAAGAAATGTAATTATTCAACAATTTATGTTTCTGAGAAAAATTTATTATGTACTGATTTTTAACATAAAATATATGTAGTAGAAATGCAAATATATGTTATTTGTCAAAAAAACTGTTTGGGACATTAAGTTTAAAAGGTTAAAGCATTCATGCAAAAAAAAAAATATATATTCTGAAATAATTTATGTATCATATTTTTTTAATCATTTAGAATTTTTTTTAAAATTATTATCATCAAACAAATTATTTGTGTGTGTACTGTAACTTAAAATAAATTTAATTACAAACCATTAATATAATTCTATATATATATATATATAGCTTAAACAACATAAATCTGATTTACTCGTATTCAAAATCTATACTATGCATATAAAAATAATTGTTAAATTAAATAAATTTAGGTAAAATAATAAGTCAATCTATAACAGAATATTCATTATTTATGTAGATACCTAACTGATTTAAATGAACGAAATAAGTTCGCGAAGAATTAACGTAAAAACACACACGCCATTTCATCAAGACAAAGGAGTTATATGTGACAAATACAATTGAATGAATATCTATGTTATTCTAAAAATAATGGTTATCCTCAATGGGTAGATAGTCTAATTCAGTGCTGCTCAAATATTCTATACTTGTGATTCAATTTTCAATCAATATTTTCATCGCTCGCCCCTCCATACGATAACAATGTATTGAATTCAATAATAATATACTTTGACGTAAAGCTATACAATACGACGTTAATTAAAAATCGTACAAATTATTAAGATGAGTATTAAATTCTGTGTATAATTTTATGACATGCCCATAGGGTCACTGTTAATTATTAAACTTGTTCTTGACTTAGTATTATTAACTTAATTATAAAATACATTGTGCAGTACTGATACATTTATAAGTGCATTATATCGCTGAAAATCTTTATTTTATTTTTATTATGTCGAAATGTATTTTGTTTTGCTTCCTTTCAGTAAATTAATAACTTTTTTTAAAAAAAAAATAATCTTTTGTTTTCGACTTTTCGATATAAAGGGTGTTTTTTTAGAGGTATAGAACTTTAAATTGCAATAAAACAACGATGTATTATTCCATTGACATGGATTTTTTTTATTCCAAAAATAATCTTGTGGCATTACATTTGAAATATGATTTCTGGAATAGGACTGCCACGGCTGGCTCGGATGTAGTCCAATCTGGACGTCCAATTTAAGATTACTTTTTCCATCTTTTGTGGCCGTATATCGGCAATAACACGGCGAATGTTGCCTTCCAAATGGTCAAGCGTTTGTGGCTTATCCGCATAGACCAATGACTTTACATAGCCCCACAGAAAATAGTCTAGCGCTGTTAAATCACAAGATCTTGGAGGCCAATTCACAGGTCCAAAACGTGAAATTAGGCGGTCACCAAACGTGTCTTTCAATAAATCGATTGTGGCACGAGCTGTGTGACATGTTGCGCCGTCTTGTTGGAACCACAGCTCCTGGACATCATGATTGTTCAATTCAGGAATGAAAAAGTTAGTAATCACTGCTCTATACCGATCACCATTGACTGTAACGTTGTGGCCTTCATCGTTTTTGAAGGATTCCACCAGCCCATAAAGCGCACCAAACAGTCAGTTTTTCTGGATGTAACGGTGCTTCGACATACACTTGTGAATTAGCTTCACTCCAATTGCGTCAGTTTTGTTTTTTGACGTAGCCATTCAACCAGAAGTGCGCCTCATCGCTAAACAAAATTCGCTTATGAAAATCGGAAACAACGACAATCTCGTTTTGGGCCCATTCGACGAATCTACACCTTGCTTGATCATATTTAAAATGTAATGCCACAAGATTATCTTTCGAATAAAAAAAATTCATGTCAATCGAATAATACATCGTTGTTTTATTGCAATTTAAAGTTCTCTACCTCTAAAAAAAAACACCCTTTACTAGCGGCCACATTGTAGAGTTATCAAGCACCCCCCTCACCTAGAGAGACACGCCTATAGTTCGAGAAACTGGTCTTCTTCAACGTTTCTCAAACTGTGAGATGCGCCACCTAGGGGACGTGATAACCTTACAGGAAGGCGCGAGCAGATCAAAAAGTCAAAAATAAAAGATTTAAAAAATTGCAAATTTACTGAAAGGAAGCAAAACAAAATACATGCGGACATAATAAAAAAAGTAAAATACGCATTTACGTTGTTATCCTGGAATACATATGAAATACAAGTGGAAGAACAGAAATATATAATGTATACAAACAGAAGGTCTCTTTCGAGAACCCATTGCAGGCGATAGTCCGACTGCTTTTGCCGAAGAAAATACACCCATGCCTTACTTGGGATTCGAACCCGAATCGACTTTGTTACATGTCGAGGGTCATATCCACCATACTGGCTGGGCGGCATTTACACTGATATAATATACTTATAAATGCTTCTGTTCTGCATTTTGTGTTTTATCATTAATTTATCAATACTAAGTTAAGAACAAGATTAATAATTACTAGTGACTCCCATCGGCTTGTCATATACAAAATTATAGACAAAATGTAATATTTGTATTGGTAATTTGTGCGGTTTATAATTAAAGTCATATTGTTGCTTTAGCATGTAGCTTTTAGTACGTTATTTTTGAAATCAATGCATTGTTAGTGTATAGATGGGGACGCGATGAAAATTATGATTGAAAATTGGGTCGCAAGTATTGAAAGTTTGAGAAGCACTGGTCTAATTAATAATCAGCAAAGTTCGAAGTGATATTTACAAAATATGTGAAATAACCACTTTAGAATAGTCCTCTTTTTTTTCATTACGATATACACCAGTTCCAGAGCATAGCTGATACATATTAATAATTTTTAATTTTAGTCTTATTTATCTCTTGTCCATAGCCTAAGTTATATCTACGTTATCCTAAAAATAATAATTATCCTCAATGGATAGATAGGCTAATTAATAATCAGGAAAATTCGAAGTAAAATTTTAAAAATACGTGAAATTATCCCTTTAGAATAGTCCTCCTTTTTCATTACGAGACACATCAGTGTCCAACATAGCTGACATATATTGACATTTTTTTAATTTTAGTCTTATCTATCTTTTCAGCATAGCCTAAGAGATAAATCCACACTCACAGCTGATAAAGAAACACAACTAATGCTTCGTTTATGAACAGAGCTATTTAGCGCATCACCAATTAGCCGCCTTGGCTTGGGATCCTCCAAAGAAAGCAGTCGACGATAACTTAAAGAGATGAATCGATTTAGTAATTACGCCTTTGCCGCTATGTTTCAATTTTTTCATCTCTACTTCGTTAAAATGAAGGAAGGAGGTAGGGGAAAAAGCAAACTACCCCACCTTCTGCAGTACATTTTTTGATTAATGTACCATCATGGCCAATTAGACCAGTCCACATTAATCGTATCAAGCCGTCGACGACTGCTTCTACAGCATCGTTTAATTGTTTATCTACGTAAAAAAAGGGATGATATAGGTGAAAAATGCAGGGGGTTGCGATATGTCAGCCCGATTAACCCTTGACCGATGAGGGATTTTGAAAGAGTAGCTTTATCTCAACCGTTTTTGGTTGAAACATGTTACTGGAGAAAACTGATGGACGACCACTTGGATGCGTCACGTGGCGTGGAAGGTTAATGTTACATTAAAAAATACCATCCATAATTTTTTTAAAGTCTTCTTTTTTCTCTGCTAGTTCTGAAAATTAAGAGTAATTGGAATTTTTTTTTTTAAAAAAAGTATATTACCGAAGTAAGTTATGCGAGTGCCTTGCCGAGATTCTATAATCATTTGTTAAAAAGTAATTTTTTCACTTCTCTGTGCTTGATTTTAATTGATTCTGCGACTGGAAGAACGACCCTGTCATGGAGCTGAAAAAATGCACATTAATTTTTCGACAGGAAAAGCAGAATCTTGAACGCTTAGCTAGAAATTAATGATGTGTTCTTAAATTAACGGCATGTCTTTCTGCATGTCCAGACAAGGTGACTGGAGTGATAAAACGTTTCATTTGGAAATTATTGGCATGTTTGAACAAAATATAAATTTTTGAGATACTTTTTTATGCGTTTAGAAGGTAATTTTCCTTTTTTTCTAATTTTATATGCGCTAGTTTTTTTAAAGATTTCTATTCTGAATGGGAACTTTAATTGGATATTTTATTCTTCAGGACCAATTATATTAAGTGAATAGATTTAAAACGTTTTCAATATTTTTGTCTATAAATGATCTATGATAAATTACATAACTAATTATTTTAAACGAAGTGTTTGGTATCAGCGCATATGAATCGATAAGCATTTAATAAAATGTAGAGTCAAATAACTTGTGTACTTAAGTATATTTAAAAGAAGAATTTTTTCTGAAATATATACTCATTCAATCATTTCAATATACAGTTGCTCAAAAAGTATAATTGTGAATTGTATATATTTGCAATTTGTTGACTGTGCCTGTAGTCTACCTTAATTTTTTTCAGTTTAAAGTCTACTAATAGTAGACTTATTATTAGTAATAATAAAATATTATTACTAATAATATTTTATTGGAATGCATGTCTTAAATTTTTGAAACAATATTGATGTTTTATTTAAGCAAACTTGCTTTTCGGTAAATGAATTAAAAATCTCTAAAACATTCATACTGCATTACCAAAAGTTAACATTGAAGATTGTGACCAAATTATGTAAAATTTAGTGACAAAATACGAAATAATAGCCCTAACACTTAGACCTGATCATAATAACTTTGGTGAATAAATAAAATATATAAGACGCAATAACGAATCGCCAGTTGTGCAATGATACTTAAGCATTAATAGCAAGTTATATATATATATATATATATATATATATATATATATATATATATATATATATATATATATATAAATTTTTCAATTGCCTTATATAATCGCCTGATATATTCAAACTTAAATAAGAATTACGGGAAATTGTTGCATATCATGCGCACTTGTGCAAAAAAAAAGTATTCACATACTTTCAAACTACCTCCTTTAATTTTTTTAGATATATTCGCAGCATAACGCATACCCTCTTTTGTGAAATCTGAAATATACATGTGCAGTAAAAATATATTTTGGGGTTATTTTTTGGAAGTATTATACAAGGCCTTTCAACAACGCTATACTTTAAGAACTAAAACCCTAAAAAGCAAGAAAAGAGGTGTAGAAAGAATAAGGATATTAAAAGGCAAGACAACCCTTACAAAAGACAGCCAAGTATGCATCTCAGGCTAGAAATAATGTGTAAGAGGATAATAAAAGCATGGAATGAAATTAAAACTGACATAATTCAAAATTCATTTAAAAATGTAGTTTATCTATTAATCTGAATGGAATGGAAAATGATTATTTTTGGATCAGAGTTAAAGTAATGGAACAAAAGAAATAGAATTCGATGATGTGTCTAGATATAAAGAACGAATATGCAAACTTAATTTTATCCAATAATGAAAATTCATAAGGTATGCCATTTCCTTTAAATAAACAATATGTACCTGTATGGAGAAATCTAATTTTTTTAAATGATCATCTCGTTATTTTTTAAAGCTATTGTTTTTATATCCGGCCTATAACGCACATACAATCATTTATCTCGATATTACTTTTTGTGCTAAAAGTGCGTGTTATACGCTGGAAAATACGGTATGACTATTGTCATTTCAGTAATTGTTTTTCATTGGCACCATCCCGCGTTTGTAAGCAAAGACGTCGAAGCCAAATGTGTTTATGAAACTTAAAAGGACTCCCCACAACAATTAAATAAATTAACACGATTCTTTACCAACATCGGGAAAATATCATCTTTTAACAATCTCTGAGCATGTTAAATCGATATTGCCGTTAATTAACCGACCGAATACACGAAAGAATTCTTGACTAATTTCCGAGGAGGAAAGTCTAGAAGAATCTTGAATGAAGATACAAGAAAATTCTTCCTCGCCCTAATTCAGCAATGGAAATTTAAAATTCCCTACTCGCGCAAAGTCAGTTATGCGATATAGATGGCGTTTAACCCTAAATGCGACTAATTTCAAAAGCTTATACGCCGTTTTAATATTAATCTTTCCGGCCTTATCGCCACAAAATAGGCGATTGAATTTGTGACAGCACATTAAGATTAGAATATATCGTCTGCACAAATTACTTCCGAAAATGCGATCAACGATAACGTAATTCTGCCCCCCTTTTACACCCTTATGTCTCTTAAGGAGGCATTACTTTTAATTTGTTTTGTTGATATCTTTCAGAAGGAACTCTTAAATGAGGAAAGAGAATCGATGTGCGAGATGAAAGATTCGTTTCGCCGCTGCTCGCGTTGCTGGGTTTGGTGAATTGATCCATTTGGTCATATCGCAGTTGGAAGCTTTGAATTTGAAATTTTATACGATTTGTTTTTTGTAATTAGTTTCTCCTTACAGTTTTAATTTATTTGCTTAGAAATTAACCACTTAAAATATTTCGGCTCTTAAGTACTTGTATTCAATGATTTTATCACTGCGAATACAAAATCTTTTAATTTTAGTGAAAAATTTAGCCCCCTATTAATTTTTTCTTTTTTTATACGGCTCATTGCTTCTTAAGCAAAAATTACAGTATTTTCGTTTGAAAGCATTATTGATATGTACCAAAATATTTGACAGATAACGCTTATCTATACTTTCAAAGCACAGGTTTTCAATTTTTAGGTATATTCGCCATATAAGGCACACCTTTTTTTTTATGAAGAAACCTGAAATGCAAGGTTCTTACATTTTGAAGTCAATTTTACGAGTTACTATCCTTTGAAAGAATAGTATTGGAACTACAGCCCTTTATATTAATAAGTAATATCATTTTTTATAATCAATATTTTGATATAAATAAAAATCTATTTCTTGTGCTCGACTGATTTTTTAATTATTTTTTTATTTTTAAAGCTATTATTTTTATACACGGTGTATAACGCTCACCCATAAACTTTAATCTTATTTTTTGTGGTAAAAGTGCGCGTTATACGCCGGATTTTTACAGGAAAAATAATTTTTCTAATGTTTAATTTCTAGTCTTGATATTTTGAATTTATTAGGCTTGAATATCTGAATTTGTCATTTAATACAATAACTTCACTGTCTGTGGTAATTTAAAAAAATAAGTTTGAAAAAGGAGAAATATTAATTAGCCTCTAAAATAGGAGAAATATTCGCATTATTTATATTTTGAAACTTTTAAAAGGCAATGAATGTACTTTTAATACACTTAAAAATTCTTCGAAATTCTGGGAGAAATGCTCTTAAAGTATTTAAAACCTTAATTTTTCCTCCTATCTATGCACTTTTATCTCTTAAAGGAATACTAGTTTTAAATTATTTTACCAATATTTCGGAGGAATAATTCTAAAATAATGAAAGCGAATCGATTTTTATGGTAAAATATTCGTTTCTATTGATTTTCAATTGTCGTGTGAATCTTGGTGAACTTATTCATACTATCAGAACAATGAGCAAAACACCCACTATTAAACAGCTCATTAGGAAAAATACAACTATCGCTTAAAAAATATGCAGTTTTAAAATTTTTACCGTCTCGGGCATTGAGAAATGTTCCATTGATTTAAATATTAAAAGACATAGACTGATCTTTAATAAAACCTTCTCTTATCTTTAAAAAAATTATATTTCATTCTAATTTTTCTTCATTAAAATTTTGTGTGTGTTTCACCCTTGAAACTATTTTTCAGTTGTTTCATGCTTTGATTTCTGCTTGCCCTGCCACAGGATGACTTCGGCTTGACCAATCCACAATATCCCTATTTAATCAAGCAAATATCAAAATTTTTCCATGTTTATACCTCGTACGTTCTTGCTGCATCCGGGTTGGCTTAACTTAATTTCACCCATTCTTTCAACATTAAGTATTTCGTTATGTTTATCTTATTTAAATGAGATCAATGTTAAAAATTGTTTTTTAGTATTTATTTGTTCTACTATTATTTATAAATCACATTAAAAATGATCAATTTTACTATCATCACACGTACGGTCTGCAGTATTTTTCATCAATAAAATTACAACCTCTCAATGCAGAACGTACGTCTAAATGCTGCATTGCCTTAAATTCACGCGAGTCATAAAGAGCATAATTCAGATATTCAGCAATGTGGCAAACGCATGCACAGTCATGATTTATTAGCAGTATAAAGCCTGAGACAGCAGCTTTTCTTGCGGCATGATGAATAAAAGTGTGTTTATTTTATTATTACTCTTATTATTTTTTATATTTTAATATACATATAGTTTATGGTGTATGTATATAGTTTTTACTTTGTTCGTAAAATGGTCTTTATAAAATAGGGTTCTGAAGGAATTAAGTTTTCCTTACATACTTATGTTTCTATTTTTCTTTCAAATGCATGGAATATAAAACAGTTATTACATTTCCTACGAAATACATTTAATCACACACACACACACAACAAGTTTTACAATATCAAACAATAAAACACCAGCATTATTATTTTTAATTTCTATTATTCCTTTTTTTATGTTCAAATAATGATATTAATTTGTAGAGAGAATTAAAAGATTATCTTATCTGTTGGCAACAGTCGAGAAAAGTTTTACTCTGAACATAATTTTAGCTTCAATCCAGCCAAGCAATTTACGTTAATTTACGACACACCATTTCATGAAAAATCAAACCCAATGCCTCCCCACCAAATTACGATTGTTTAAACGGGCCCCTATTAAAGAAATTAAACGAACATAGCTTTATTTATTCATTTACTCCTTATGTCCTTTTTTGCTCCTTAAATAATATCGAAACAAATCGTCCTTTTGGCTGTATCCTCCCTAAATACCACTTAAACGTCTTCCAATTCACAATTCTGATTTTCTTCCGTACTTCCTTCGAGTCGTCTTTACTGTTAATTGCCGGTACTTATTTTTTAAGCTTTGTAATGATACGAGAAATCTTAATGTCTTATTGCCTTCCCCCTTCTTTTTTAATTTATATTTTCATTTCCTTCCTTCCTCCTCACCCTCCCCATCCCTACTTATATAATCGCCCGCCGTAAAACCTTTCCCTTTTGCGGTGACGCAGGGAGGATGGAGAGCAGAATCACCATCCCTCTCACCCTCTAACATCCCTTGCATGTTTTTCTTCTTCATCACAAGAGATAAGAAGGAGGCGAACACGGATGTGATATTATTATCGCGAACGTTTTATAGTTATTGCTTGAAGGCAACTCGTTGACGGTGTAACCATTTTATGACTTTGCTTGCTCTCTAAAAAGAACACAGGATGAGTCAATAAAGGGAGGGTTGAGTACATTTCTCCACCCTCTCCCTAACCCCTCTCTCTGATGTTGATTTGCATAGACGTCCTCTCACAGACAACACCCCTTGCTTTAGCTCCATTAGAAGAGCTGGAATATTGGATGCAATTTGTCGGTTGTCTTTCTACCTAAATACAGCCAGGTGGCGCTGTGAACGCGTGTTTTCGATTCTCAAATAAAAGAAGGTAGTTAAATCCACATTTCGTAAATAATAATGTGATGTTTAAACTAAGACTTTGAAATACTAAGTTTTCCTCGGGATAAATAAGAATCTTTTAGTGAACTCTTTTAAATATTTGGTTGAAAGTATTCTTCGAATTCTCATTGGGGTATTAGGTTTAAATTTTCTCTAGACTCATACTAAAATATGTGCTCATTTTTCTTTGAAATAATCTTTCTAAAGAGAGTTACATTTGTTTACTACTACTAATGGTTCATTGATTTTAAAATATAGTTGTAGGAATAATACAAAATAATTTTTCTGTTGCTTCTCATTCCACAGAATTTAGTAGCAAAATATGCTTTGGATTGTTTATAAGTAATGTATTCTTAAAATATAAATTATGGTGAACATGCATCTGCTACATTATTTATACAAAAGTCTATGCTTAAGTTACGGTTTTTTACAAATCCTTTATGCAGATGGTATAGCAGTGCTTCTCAGTTTCAATACTTGCAACCCAATTTTCAATCACAATTTTCTTCGCGCCCACCTCCCCATACAAGAAAAACTTATTGAATGTAATAATAATGTACTTTAATGCGAAAACTACAATACTATTTTAATTATGAACCACGCACATTATCAAGATAAATATTGTATATGTTTCTTTCAAATAACAGATATTTTAAGTAAGTTATTTTTATATAAGTAATAGGTATTTTAAGTAAATTATATATGCTTTTAAGTAATAAGAAAAGTATTATGTTGTATTTTTCTGCTCTAATTTTTAAACTGGGACAAATAACGATAAAAAAACAACGGGTATTTTTTTTATGCAGAATGTATTATGTTTTGCTTCTTTTAAATAGATTTTTATAACTTTTTAAAATTATCTTTTAGTCTCAACTTTTTGATATGCTCGCACCCCCCTCGTAGGGGTATCACGCCCCCAGGGGGTGCGCCCTCCCGTTTGAGAAACAATGTACTATAGTATGAATGCAATACTGATTTCTGAAATTATAAGAAATAACTATATTGTTCAAAATAGAAAATATTTTTCAATGATGTTTTTTACTCTGTCGTCTTTTTTTTCTCTACTTATCATACGAAAAAATATTTTTTCTTAAAAAAAATATTTTATTCAAATGAGTTAAATTGAGTATCTTTAAAACTATTTAAAACCAGTGCACTAAAACTACTTTAATTATAAATTAAGCTTCGACAAGTGAATATTTTGTAATATTCCCTTATATTATACATTTAGCAATCAACTGAATGAAAAATTTAATAAAAAATTATTTCGAGAAAATATTATTATTTGAAACTGATGTATTTTCTAATTTTTATGTATTTATTCTTAAGGATGAATTCATCTTATGGTTATAACAAAATATAATTGAAGCATTATCTAAATACTTCCACTGCTTACGTATTGAAAAAAGGATACTTCATGATTTTCTTGAAAACTTTGATGTAAAATTTAAAGAATTACCGGCCATCATATTAATTTAAAAATGGATTAAATCAAAAAGTTAAGTTACTTTAAAATCAAACAGTATTTTAAAAATGCTAACTCTCATTTTTTTGCTATTTTTATGCGTTAAATGCTTTCAATTTTTTAAATGTTACACATAATACAGAATATAAATTTATCAATTAGTCAATTTTTTTTTTTGTAAATTGACCCACACATTTTTGCTTTATTTCTATAGACTGGGAAATTCGTGGTGTGGAATAACATTTATTATTACCAGTTTACTTTATTTTTGCTGCTTTTTCACATATATTATTATACGTCACGTTAGACATGTATTCCTTTCCATGAAAGTAAAACCTTTTTAAAGATGAAAGAACCTCTATCGCAAATATGTTATGTCATTTATTGGAGAATCGGCTCGGTGGTTAAGTGCCCGCTTTGTAATCCCAGATAAGAGCAAAAGCCATCGACAAATTTTATCTAAGTTTCTTGCACTTTTAACTTAAAATTAGAAATTATTGTTGTAAAACTATTTTCATTAACATGAGATTAACATTGATGAAATCATTAACAAGCAGGGATTTAAAATGTTCATGATTGAATATATAATCTATTCATATTTAATAAACAGATGTCTCGATGGCTTAGCGAAAGCGTGCCCACCTGTTAAGCCTAAGGTTGCTGGTTCGATCCCGGCTGGAATCGATAGATTGCCTGGATGATAAATCGTGTAGGCAGAGATTCCATATGATTATGTGGATAAGAGATCCCTTGAGTAATGGTTTGTCTATGGTACTTTCGGCAAAATTAAATCATGCAAAAATTTAAGCATCTAAGGAGAGATTGAATTAATATTAATTCAAACGTCAAAATTTTGTTGCGAGAACTGCCACTAGATGGTGCATCAGGAAATGACTCTTTCATTTGGAGATTTGCCGTGTGAGCGAATGCTTTGTTTTCCCAATGTGCAGTCCATTAAAAAATAATGGGAAAGCATGTACAAGGTTTTGAGCGTTCGTGTGTGTGTGTTTTTAAAACCATTGGAAGAGGTCGCCTCGCATTTAATACTAATATTGAAAGATACCTTTTTTAAGAAACTCCTAAGTACACTTGATAAGTTACATGAGATGAGAGCATTTTTATGTTTTCCTAAAAAGTTAATATAAATTAATGTTATCTTAAAATATAAATTTCCTATATATATATATATATATATATATATATATATATATATATATATATATATATTTCCAAATTATCGCTGAAAATTATATTTAATACTGGGTTTTATTAATAATGAAATTACTTTATAAGCTGAATCATTATCATCTGAATAAACTTTGAGAAATTTCAGCAGCTTTGCTAAATAACCAACTTCACTAATGTTACTAATTAGATTGTTAATTCATTAACTTAAAAGATGCTCGTAATTAGTATAACTGCGTGAGTTTTACTCACTAATTACCTAATTTTTGTATGCATAAGGGACTGAATTTATTATCTTAACTACGTTAACTCTTGTATAATATTGAATTACTTTGCTAAAGCAAAATTAATGAGTGTTTTCCGTATAAATAAATTAATTTATGTTACTTTTAATGGACGTTAATTAGATGACGCAGAAAGATATTTCGAAACATATTTGTCAATTTAGCATTTATCCGTTATAATAAATATTTATTGTATTATCACATTTGGCTAAATGTAAAAACAATCACATTAGTGTTTTTCTAAGGAATGTGTGTGTGTGTGTTTTAAATTTCCATATCTTTCGAAATATTTCTTGTCTTTTAATTTTCTCTTTTAATCCATCATCATAATAACTTTAATCTTGCAAGTTCTTTGGTCAAGTAAAGATAAAATTCATGACTTCACTTATGCTTTATTATATTAGATAGTAATGGAAATATGGAAAATTATATGAATCTGAAATATTTTGTGGAGTGATGTGGAATTAAAAAAATACAAAAATATCAGCGACCTGATCACTTTATCGCAATAATGAATTGAATTGAAGTTCTATATAACAATAGTAAATCCATTAATATCTCCATAACATTTAAACTAAATATTACTACTACTACAACACAATTATTAACGAGAACTAATTCTTGTAAAATGAACGACTACTTTCATTAAACTGAAAACATGAAGTATTAATAATAATACGAATACTGCCTTATTAAAACTAAATCCCATCTTAAAATAGTGTAAACAGTTTGTATCTGGATGTTTAATGCGTTAATATTACTTTCTGTTGCATTTATTTCATGATGAATATTGTAATATTCACAAACAAAGCTGCTCCTTACATTATAATGGCGTTTCAGTGGAAACTTGGTGAAATAGTGACCATTCAGCCAAGTTGACATAATTTATGGTGACCAAATTTGGCGACTTAGGGACCATATTTAAGCCCGTTTTTGTCCACCTGGCGACCATATCGATATTTCTGGAAATTACCGGGGAAATTTATATCATCACGATATATGACGTAAGCGGGATTTTCAAGAAAGAACTGAAAGGTAGTCACACAGACTATAAGTAGCGGTTGCTCGTCGGACTGAGTCAGTTTTACTTTCACTGTTGAAGAGTGCACTAGCGAGTGGTTGGTTGCGGATAAACTTTAACTTTTAGTGCCTGTATTTTTAGGTAATGATAGTTGTGTCTAAGTACTATAGAAAGGGTAAAAACCTTCTGGAATTTATTGTGTGAATTTTTCTCATATATCCTGTACTTTAAGGACTGTTTATCTACAGTAAATTTCATCGCTCTTGAGGAAATGTTTTGTTCTTTGTTACTGATTGCATAAAATCCAATAACACCGATCTACGCAACAATATTTTTCTAAGCAATATATCATATTATTTCTCAAGTTATGATCTTCAGTCTGTATATCAAGACGTGTATAAAATATAATATATATATATATATATATATATAATTAAAACATATTCTTATTTAAAATTATTTACACTCTCTGCGAAACCGCTGAAAAATGCTCAGATTCCCAGATGAATTTCTACAAATACTACAAAGGATTGAACTTTTCGTGATTATGTGTTGCATGTGAATTCTATTTAGCATTTCAGAACAGAATATGCAATATGAAACACATATATTACTCGAGGAAAAACACATTGGTTCTGTTAGAAATAAGTAGTATATAAAAATATTGTGTGTGTTTGTGAAATATAATATTAATGATCCGGTAGAGTTATGCTGAGTCTAGAATAGAGATGCGACATTTGAAATAAAATGTTCTATATCTCTACACATAGTGTTTAAACTTAGAATCCATTTTTATTGATATTGCAAATTTTTCATGTTATAAGAGATTAAAATATAAATTAACGAAAAAAAATATCAGTTTAAAATTAAACTTTTTATAGTCAAATAAGAAACATTGTTTGAAGTACAATTTTTCAATGATTTATGTAAGTGCTTCTTAAGATTTAGTTCCAAATCTAATCTAATGTATCACTTTATATAAAAAGCCAACATTTGCGTCAATGAACTTTCCAACATTGATCCTTCAAAGAATATTATAGATGCTTTTGCCCATGAGGTGTAGCGGACTTCAAAATTAAGACACTTATGTAGCATGATGTGCAAGCTAAGATATATACGAAGAATGCAAAAAAGAAGAAATTTAAGGTTAAGTAATCTCGTATCCAAAATAAAGGTCACAGACTTTGTTTTCCACATAATTCTAAATTGCTACCAGGAAAATTGATGGACATTTTTATTTTATGTATTTCGAAAACGGGAAATACAAAATCAACTTTCAGATTAGGAAAAGTAGTTATTTAGCTTTAGTTTTTGCAGAATTATTAAATTGAAACTATTTAATCATCTGGGATTTTTGCCTGCTGTTTTGGAAATAGTGTATTAAAAGATGTTAACATGTTTACAGTTGGAATGAGTTCTTATAATCATTTGGATGATCCCTTGAGATCTCAACAACAGTAGGCTGATTTGGTTTGATGGTAACAAGTGACCCCCACACACACACAGAATGTGATCTCCTGGCTATGGTAACAAACAAGTAACACTGTCACCAGGAAGGTCGGTCAAAAGCCACCACAGAGCAATGACACGCATACACAGGGTCGCTACTTGGAATTAAGCGTACGAAGACATAGACGGAAAACGGCTCTTCAGTTTGTTTGTTAACTTGCTGCTGTGCCAAGAATTTCCAGGAAAACAGTCTACAGACGTCTAGCAGAGACTAGCCCTTACACTCAACATCCAATTGTGTATGTGCCTCTTTGACTTCATCTAAAAGGAAAGACTGTTTGTTGTGGAGTCAAAAACATCAATCATGGACAACTCAAAAATGAGGTGTGTTCTTTTCTGTAACGAATTGAGATTCATCAAGCAGAGTGATTCTCGTCGAGTCTTCATCTAGAAAGAAAAAGGAGATCCCTATCTTTATGCCTACTTAACATAAATCAATAGATCTGGTGCAAAATAAATCCTTGTATGAGGTGTCATATTGTTGGGAGTCGTATTCCATTGCACGTCGTCGATGTGGGTACTGTAAGCGCACAGCACTGTGTGGATGAGGTCCTTGAAGCCTATGGAAAGTTGTTTTGGGTTGCAATGGGCTCTGGGTACATTTTAAGAATGACAATGCGTGGCTACACACACAGAGCTCAAATTGTTGATGAATTTCTTAACAAAAGAGAGTATTCATTGTATGAATTAGCTATCGAGCTCAATTTTATTCAATATGTTTTGAATGGTCTAGGAAAAGCCGTTTCTTAACTGAGTCCCACTCCCAGGATCCCGAAAGCTTTAAAAGTCACGATTTTGGAAGAATGGGCTTTGTTGCCCCAAACATTTATTCATACCCTCGTAAACAGTATGGAAGCTCATTTAAATGCTTGCATGGTAGTGCAATGTGGTCATACTCCATATTAGACTCAATTTTATCGAGGTAAATATTTTATTTCTGATTCAAGATTTCACACTTTTTGATATACCCTGTATCTTAATTCACAATTAAATTTTTTTTCCATATTGTTATGTTGCTTTATTCTTTCTCACATTGTATTTGTTGCCAAATTTCATGCCAACACTGTAGATAATTCATCAGTTTTATGTTCGTGACCTTAATTTTGGTCACGAGTATATCATTCTCATCATGTGACAAATTCTTCAAAATTAAGAACTCCAGAAGTAATAGTATTAGTTTAGTTCAAGTGCGATTTTGATCAAAGTAAAACTAAAAAACAATTGTTCAAAATGCAGATACATGAATATACGTTCAATATTTTATGCACTTTACAAGTAACTAAAAGCAACGCTATTGAAATTACTATCTTTTCTTCTCAAAATGGTTTTCTTTCATATGTTATAAGCAATATGTATGATGTGAATATACTCTTTCTATACCGGAATAAAGGTTATTAAGAAATATGTATTTCATTAATTACAATACATCAATTTTTATACTTTCATGGCTATGAAACTTTTAGTGGTTTATTGATATCTTACAAGAAACGTATTTCATAAGTAAATTAAGTAGATAATTAATTATTTGATGAATGCTATTTTATATTAGGGGATTTGTATAAAATGCTAGCTTAGAGATTTCTGTGACTTCATGATCTATAACATATTGATCTTTAAAAGTATTCAAGTTTTATAAATCCGAGACAATGTGTCTAGACAGAAGTTACAAAACAAAATGTTTCCCAACATATTATTCTGCATAAGTGCACAAATATTTGGAATTAAACAGATTAATAAATAATATCAGAATTTTTGATTATTAACATAATTGAAGGTAGACTGTTAGTATTAAGTTCTCTCTCTCTTTTTATTGTATCATAAGTTTAAACATACTGAAATTATTTAAATGGAAAATCTCTAAAATAAAGTTTTTGCCTTTTTCGGTAAGTTTTGATTAAATAAATTTCTTTTGATTACCAAAGTATTTCCGTTTTAATTTGAATACATATTTTTCTCGTAGAATATATCTCTGATTAAATAAGAATATTTTTAATTAAGTACGTTTCATTTTTAATTAATTAAGTAAGTAATATTGTTTTGTAAAGATTGAAATGTTATCTAATTGTGTAGGATACAGATTAATAAATTTTTAAATATTTGTGCCAAAATTTCTTAAAGCTTTGAAACAATAATTAAAATACTCCCCGGACCAAAATATAGGGAAAAAACAATTTTGTAAAAGAAAGTAAATTTATCTACGGCTCTGAAAAAAATTTAAAAGATTCATTTCAACAAATAAAATTATTTGTGTTCCAACTGCAAGTTAAAGTTAGTTACTAAATGAAAAAAGACCATAAATAAAATATTAAAATATAAAATAATCGTAATTATGATTAATTATATATTAGAAAAGCATCAAAGCAATATCATATTTTTATAAAGTATTTATTTTTCCGAAAAAAGGGGGAGAAATGCTTTTCTTACACTGTACTACTTTGAATATTATATCAGGAGCTTATATACAGCTTAAGAAATAAAGCTGCTCTCTCACACAAGAAACTAATTAGTAAAAACGAAAATTCCAAAGTTACAAATTAATGCCAATTTTTTAAAATTCAATATCGGTTCATTAAAGTGAAAAAAACCTTTGCTGATCAGATAATATGTGATGCGCAATTCGTACGTATTTCATATGTCGCTGTTAAACCTGCCTTCACCAAATTTACAAGGGCTTGAACTAAACTCGAAATACATTTTCAGTTAGAAAAAATTTCAATTTTCAAGAAAGTTGGCAATATTGTAATTCATACATCTGTTTATAATATAGCCCTTTAAAATTTTCAAAATGTTCTATAAATAATTAAATTTTAATTTCACTACGTAAAAAGGCATAGTTTATTTAGCATTACGGTATAGGAGAAAGAAATGCAAAACACATTTTATACCAGAAAAAAATTATCAACTCGAATAAAAATGAGGAGAATAATAAAATATGATTTTCTCCAGAATATAATATTTACGTTTCAGTTCTTTTGTATCAAAAAATATTCCAAATCTGGTACGTATTATTTAATACTAGAGAAGACAGCCTTACAAAATATTTCAATTAAAAAAGAAGCATAAAGAATTTTTTATGTAATAGATGAATTTAAAATTGAAACTAAATATATAAATATATTAAATACATTTAGTACTAAATGCCAGGTAAATAGTTCTAAAATGTGAAACAGATAATCAGTTTTTAATAGAGCAGAGCTGGAGGGAAATGCAGAAATGCACATACATTTACATTAATAGAATTTTTAAAAAAAAGACTGTGACATATTTATCCAAAATACGCATCAAAGAAACAGGACTTACTCATTTGAATACTACAAACAATATATCCCGAATAAGAGTGATTATGGCAGAACTAAAAACAAATCCTCATTTTTCCACTTTCTTAAACTTCTGCATACGATGACCTATCCAAGCCAGCTGCCGAGAGCAAAGCAATGTCCATCGATTTTTGCCTATTTTTAGGCACTCTCTGTAAGAACAATTTTTTGTTTCTTTTTCCTCTCTGTCGACTTCCCTCTGACTTTCTCATTCTGAAGCAAGGAAGAATAAGAATATAAGCAAGTCGCTTGTCACCGTTCTATTCTGCGACACTTTGACAATTCCTGAACAGGCTCTTCCCGCGCGGCTGATCATGGGATTGAAAGGTATACGCAATCTCGTCCGTGTTTACATGTCCGCGTATTATTTGGAATGACATCGCACAGTGAGAGGGACAACGGCGAAATGATATTCTCAGAGAAATGGTATAGTTTCAAAGAATACGAAATGAATTTCATTGATAAGTTCTTCAGATAATAGGATTGTTTTTGCCTCGCTTTGACAAATCGTATCTTTCGTAGTCATATTTTCTTTCAGGATACGATTGCAGATAATGTAGTCATGTTTCAGTTGCTCAGAAACATTTAAATAATAATGATATTGGATGTATTATTAGGATTTATTCCTGGCATTCTATTTCATGATGTTTTTATTGCCGTTTGTCTTTCTGTCATATTAATAAATTTTGGATATTTCATTTTCTGCTGTTGGTATTTCAAACTTTTTTAAAAAGATTCGAAGAAATATTTAAAACTTTTAATTTCATCTTGTGGGTTTATATTTCTAAATTTTAGTTTCTGAGTAAATGATCTAAAATGAATAAATAATCACTTAGACTGTGTAAATCATATAAATAGTTTCCTTGATTTACTAACTTACTTAACTAATTACTACTTCTGATTCAAGTGTAAAAATAACATATTAATTATATATAGTTCTCCCTTTTTCTTTTGTGTTACATAAAATCTTTTAAGAAAAACATTATGCAAATAATGTAATGGTTTATTTGGTTCACTGAGATTCTGTAGTCATGGTATTTAAAAGTTTTTGATATAAATCAATTGTTTATTTGGTAACGCGACAGCGTGTTAAAATGCACCAAAGGAAAAGAAGTATTTATAGAACCAAGACTTTTATTATGACTGTCAAATCACTATCTAAATTCAATCTAAGATAGAACATCAGTAAAATTAATTATTAATTTAATTATCTATAATAACTGGTTCAATACTTATGGAGATTTCTGGATCCACAACAATAATGACCGTCCTAAATTGTCACGTCTGATCATTTTGCTTAAACGCCAGCAGAGTCAGCCATTACATCTCTAACGCTTTAGCTTCAGCATAACAACAATCACCAACATCTCTCTAACTTTCCTCTTCAGTTGATTTTAAATAGAAATTTTCTTTAACATAAATCATAGTTCATTTACAGCAAACGGTTTCATAATCATACAATGTTTAAAAGGAATTTTCCTAGGATTTTTAGTAAGAATCGCAAATAGAACCCGTTACAAGTTTAACATCAGAAGAGAGAAAGGAGCATCCTGTCTACCCAAGCATCAAGCAAGCAATAGACAGAATTATCTTTTACAACATTCAACACAAAAAAAACAGGGAAGAATATAATAGGAATGTTATTGTGTTACGAATTTGAGTGCAAAGAAATGTTAGTTATATTAGAAATTGTATAAGCGTTTCAGGGCAAAGTTTTAATCTCTCAGTAAAGCACGTGTTCGCTATTATGATAGTTTTGTTGTAGAAGTCACGAATAAATCTATCAAAAAATTCATCTGTTGTTGTTGGTACTTATATCACCTGAAGGACAGTAACATCAGATCAAGGCCCTCGAAATTCATGGCAGCAAGGGGCTTGATTTCCATGACTGTTATTAGCCGTAGCTTTGAGAACCATACAGGTTGTGACGAATCTATACGGAACTTTATCACTAACCTTCTGAGTCGACCTTTTTAGGGAAATTTAATTCCCTACCTATTTCCAATCAACTCCAAAAAGTGGACAGGATTCCTTGTTATGCAGATTAGATTAAGTATTTAAGTCAAACGAAATAGTAAAGTTAGAGCAGTAGGAGATAGAGATTGAAGCAGAAAGATATCGTGGATTTAAATTGAAGATTTTTTGTTAGAGATATTTAATCTCAAGAATTGAGATTCAGAGGGGTAAATATTGATTTGTGTTTAAAGTCTCATTAAAGTTTTAGGAGTGAGATTAAAGTTAAATGTTCAATAAGAACATTATTAAATATAATTCTGGGATCTCTTATCGTGGTAATTTCTGCGTGATCGTTATTTAATAAATTAATTAATTGGATCATTAATTAATTAAGTTAATTTAAAGGATATTACCTTTAAAACCTCATAATATTAGTAGACAAATTTGTTAATAAGTCTTTGATTCTATTTGGATAAGATAACCAAATAAAGAAAGTTGTTTATAAAAATGGCTACTGGTTCTTACTTGACTCCTATTTATTCTCGTTCTCAAAGTGAGGTCCTAAGAGACCTTCACAAGGTGGCACTTCGATTTTGCACGGTACCACCCCAATTTTGGGATAAAACATCCTTTTAAGGATATTTTAAAATAAACAATCCAGCATTAGTCACAAAAACACCTTTTTGGTTTAATGTTCTTCTGGATTCATGAAAGCTATGTATCTAAGCAAAAATTTGAAAAAAAAAACATTACGCATCTTCTGAGAGCTTAAAATAAACTGGCAGCACGGCCCGTCATTGCACGGGCTTTCTCGTGTGTATAAGTGGCCGCGGTAGCCGAGTGGTATAGGTATCGGCCCGTGGCTTGCCTTGTCACGAGATCGAGCCCAGTACCACTAAAGCCCCGCCGTGTAGGGCAGCGATGCACGTTAAATCTGTCGAGAGCTGAAACGTCCTCCCGTTGGTGTGGTGTGGTAGTTAGGAGAGGGGGTGCCAGCTCAGGTATCGTCCACGTCACTTGACCATGGTTCAAAATTACGTGGTACGTCGCCAAAAGCCATCGTGTAGCTGAACAATGCGACGTTAATATTCAATCAATCAATCAATCGTGTGTATAAATGTTCCTTATGGAAATTTCTCCTTCTGCTCTCAATATTAGTACTTACAGGATGGGTGTGTGATTTCTATATTAATATGCCATAAAAATTACCTTGTTCGAAATTCTTTCGACTTATTTGGCTGGCCGGAAGGGTTTCTTTCCTCTCCGCTTAGACCGGCTTATTGCAGGAGGTTTTATCGAGTATATTACTTTATCCACAAGGGTATTTCCCCTTTCCATCTGGACGGCAGCACTTCCGTATATGAATGCTTGTGATATTAGGGATTTCTATAATTATGCCATTAAAATTTCCTTTTTTCAAATTAATTCCCCTTCTTTTCTTTGTCAGACAATTTTCCCCCTCCGCTCAGCCGTGCGATGCATGGACATTTTTGAGTAAAAAACATTTCCCTCTACCCCCTACTCCAAAGATCTTTTACTCCAAATTTCTAGTTTCGATTGACAACATTTTACAAGATTCCGCATAAAAATAATGTAATTCATATTTTAGTTCATAAATTTTACACTACCAAATAGATTTGAAATATTACCAACGAAATAAAATTGTTTAACTACAGAGCTAATTTTTTGACGACATGATTACTCAGTAGTCCTAACTCTCATTTCAAAAATAGGTTTAAAAAGTAGAAACATGTTAATAAATGTGATTTCCCAATGGTGTGCTTGAAAGTAACTAGCTGGACACATGAAATTGTATAAAAAAAATCTTCTAGTAACCTGGTTATTTAGTATTTTTTTTTACCGAACTATTAGTCTACTGGGAAAATTATTTTACCAAAAATACTTCCAAAAATTATTTCTAAAAGCAGTTAAAGGTATATCTAAAATTATCCCGACTGGCAAAGAGTTCATGGTTCAAACACTTTAATGAAATGAGTTTTATTCATAAATGCGAGAATAAATTGTAGGCACCGGGAAAAAATTAGTAATGGTCACTATGTGGTAATAAAAGTATATTAATATGGAAAACATTCATTTTTACTTACTTAACGAGCATTTTAGCTTAACACCATGAATATTAATCACTCTGTCTTTGCCTTTAAAATATTTCAGCTTAAATTAATGCTATGTACACAGGCATTTATTTTAACTAAGATATATTTGTTTGTAGTATTAGAATTTCATTATGGATTTTTTTTCCAAATGACCATGGTTACTTATTAAAAATTTAAGACTTAGCACTGAGAACTAGATTTCCATCACTTACTAAATTAAATTAATGCTGAATATACAGCCAGGTTTTCTTTTCTTTCTTTTTTTTAAAAAAAGAAAGGGGACGCTTAAATAATTTGAAATAAAAATGAAATGTGTGAATTTATTTTAAGTTACACTGCTCAGCGTTTTTAATATATTTTAAGTAATTTGCTGAAAGCTATAATTTAAGCAGTTTCTCGAGCAGAAAGTAAATTTGTATATTTTCCAGATTAATTTTTTAGAATAATGATTAAAATAAAAGAAAGTAGAATGTTGCGTACATTCTAACTTCTGTTAATAAATCTATTTCTTTTAGTTCTTGCATTCCATTCTTAGGTTTCGCAAAAGTCTTTTTAGCTTTTTTTTTGTCCTTTCGGACCAGCTGTGTCCTGTATTTAATTTTCTTTTGAAACTTTAGTGAATTCATATGAGTTACTGCTTTTTTTAATGTTCAATTTAAAATTGTTTTATTAAGTACAAAATAGAAATATTTTAATGAATTTTCTATCTTTGTATTTCTTTAGATGATTCGGATCATTGGTAATATCTCCATAATCAGTTAACACATTTCACTGTTTTCGGAGAAACAGTGAATTAAACTCATTGGAAAATTCATTTGACATATAAATTAAGTAATCTTTAAATATCTATCTTTAATTATAATTTACATATTATGAAGGATAATAGCCATTGTCAGCTTCAATGTTTGAATATATAACAGCCTATAATAAATTGTTACATGACATGCATCAATTTTCACTTACAAGTTAAATCAACGTATAATGGAAAGGCTATACATAATGTATATTGTGAAAGAAGATTACGTGATACTGTCATGAACAACAGGCCTACATTGGTGACCTAATACCACCCACGTAACTTCTTGGACATAGGTAACAGCTTTCCATTTGTCTTAGCTGAGGTAGAATCAGCAAAACTTTTACCCAATAGATATTTTTATTCATCTAGAAAATATTGTTCGGAACGTTGTGTAATTAATTAATGCTTAAAATAGTGTGAATAACTTATATGTGGAGGTTTAATACATTAATATTAATTTCTATTGTATTTATTTTATGATAAAAATTGTAATATTTGCAAGGAACGCTGTCACTTGCATTATAATGGCATTTCAGTCGAAAATGAAATGCCATTATCAAAATCACCAAAACTAATCGTCAATATTTCTTGATTCAGCCCAGATGGCATCATTTTTGGTGGTATTCTTGGTGACTTGGGGATCAAATTGATGTTTTTGAAAATTACTGGAGAAATAAATATATCAACATTATGTTATATGACGAATGCGGATCTTTCGAGAAAGATCATTGCAGTCCTTTAGGAATTACTCGGGGAAACTGAGTCAGTATTGTTTTCACCGTTGAAAAGTCGATTAACGATTAGTTGCTACGATCGAGCAAGTGCTTGCAAATAATTCCAATTATTACATGTTTGTATTTTTAGACACTGATAGTTAAATCTGAGCACTGTAGAAGGTGTAAAGCCCATCTGGGATTCACTTTGATGCTGCGTCCTGTATTTTTAAGGATGGTTATTCCACAATAAATTTGTATCACTCTTACAGAACGTTTTTGCTCATTGAGACTAATAGCATAAAATCTTTGAACTCTCATATCTAAATAATGCAAAAAACAGCATTTTTTACCTCTTCATAAAATCCTCTCATCTAATCATTTAAAAATATTGTGAAGTATTTAGCCATGGTTTAAACATCTTTCTATGCAATGTGGTAATTGTTTTGTTTTAAAATTGGTTAAAATAAGAATATTTATTTTTATTTGTGTAATATTTTTATTCACAATATGCTACAAAACCAATAGAGTAGAAATTGTAGACAAACTGTTCTGAATGATTTTATATTTGCCTAAGAAGCAAACATTTATATCGTATTTAAGTGTTTGGATGCATAAAACATTGTTTTTTTTTCCCATTTTGAAAAAAATTACTATATATTCAAACAATTGTATAGAATGCATGTGACATAATGTAAGGAATGTAAGATGATATAAGAAATTATTCGCATAGTTCTAAAAATTTCGCCTTATCTTGGATGCATTGGAAATTATGTTAGTGTTAAATGTTTATCATTCAGAAAAACAAACTACAATCCATAATGAGAATCGATTAGTATTAAACGGAAATAACTATTCACGTGTAATCAACTGAACAATTATTTTTTAAACTATTATATGTTTTTGCTTTTATACATTAAACTAGTATTTTTTGAAAGTATATTTTTAATCGCATGTGTTTTATGTTATACGGATATATTCCGCTGAGAGCAAAGTAAAATCCCATTCAATAATTCCAAATCATGTGATACTGAAATGTTATCTTCTTTAATATTATTTCATTACAATATTTTTTAAAATTGAAATAGAAATCTCTCCTTTTTAACTGTGTAACTCTTTGATGGAAAAAAAAATCTTTTTTTTTCCCCATAAAAATTGAATGATGAATAAAAAATAAGCCCTTCATAAAAAGAGAACCCCATTTGAATCATCGTATCCATTTCCTGAATTATCCTTCGTTAGACTACTCCAACCTCTCTGGTTTAGGCTTAAATTAGCCTATCAAGTCAGAAAGCGAACTTATAAATCGATAACCTTCTGTGGATGAACCATTATCATCATTCTTCGCATCGGAAATTCCATCAGACCTAGGGCGGCGTTCTCAAGCAAATTCTTCGTTATCCGTATTTGCAAGAAAAATGTTTTCGTTAATAGGAAGAACGCATAGCTTCTTGACGGGTTTCGAACAGGAAAAGGAGGAAATAAATTGGTGCACTCCGCAACGTTCAAATGATGTGTATAAATAATAGTTATACCCCGCATTTTGACGCAACTTCGAGAAATTTCTAGGGTTCTGGATACCATTAAAGAGAGCTTGTGGGAAACTGTAACTTATAAAACTATGCCTGTACCATGAATCCACATCCCATGTACAAGAGAAGTGCTTCGTGGGGTAGTGAAAAATACCACCCAATTTCTTTCAAGGAAAATTGCTTTTCTGCCAACTAAATCATCAAAAAAGGCCTACTGGAATGCCTACCACATTACGTTTTCCCTGCTTTTCACAATGATGTATATTTTTCCGTGGGTATATATGGATATATATATGGTGAGGAAATCTCTTCTGAATACCATATTCAAATTGCGCATCCATCCTTGTTGGACGAAAGGCAGGGGGAGGGATCAAATCAATTTCTGACACCGTGAACCCCCCTTAGGGACACAATTAGAGCGGTACTTTCATGGATACGTGCATTCCCACCCCGCTGTTATGGGGGGTGAAAAAAAGTGTATTTCATAAAATAGGAGGGTGGAGTATGAGAGGCTCATTTATCAAGTGGGGGTTGAGAAGCTATCATCTCTCCACGTGCAGATAGTGTTTCATTTTTAGTTCTACAAGGACTTGGAATCAATATTCGAATTTTTTTTCACCAGTTCCCGGTAAAATTTCCTCGCGTTAGGTGTGAATGGAAGGAGAGTGTATTTTTAAGAAGACATGAAAAGGACTTTTTTCATCTCCCTTTTTGAAGAAAAATTTCTTTTCGTTCAAATAAAAGTGTTCCTCGCTGCCTTTCAAAAACTTGCGGGTTGTTAGAAAAGAAAAACTGAGTTCTTTGATATGTATTACGCAAACATAATACATTATTTTGTGCAGTTCCAGATTTTCGACTGAGTTTCTTACACTGAATTCTTGCTAAGTTAAGAAAAGCTGCTTTTTTAATTTTTTGCTCGTCGATATAAAATAGTACATTTATATATGCTATGAATAAACAACGTTCAACTACGAAACTTGTTAATTTAATTTTTTTTCTTTGCAATTTGAATGCAGTTAATTTCAATTTGAAAAATTTTGATTAAGATTAGAATCTAGATTTTCTTTTTAACCTTATCGGACACTTTAAAACATATTCTTTAAATTTCTTTGTAACATTTACATTTTAGTACTTTTTTATCTTTTCTTACAATTATTACTGTTTCCATGATAAAAAAAGTATACAATATAGAATTCTACCCATATAAATATGTAAATATATACAAATGAAATGCAAATGTGAAAGTATACAAAAATATAAAGTTGCTTTACTTATACAAATAGAGAAATGTTTAATCTTTATAGTCTTAGAAAATATAAAAATAAAACAAAAATTTTAATTTTTATCATTTAGTTCCCCTAATGAAATCATCATCCAAATCTATCTGGGAAAGTTATGTATATTTATCAGAAATTATTTGGGTATAGTTTTCTTCTCAAAATATAAGAATATATTTTACTGATATTCTGTTTTATTTCATATTTTCGTAGTTTTTTTCTATAAGTAAGCACAAAAGTGATGAAAAAAATGCCAAAAAATTAATTATTTGAGTATAATAATATTTTATTCATTAAAACTTGTATTCAAGTATTGCATAACAGAATATGTTATGCATAACAGAATATGTTATGCATAACAGAATATGCATAACAGAATATGTTATGCAATACTTGAATGACATTTTGTTCAAATTTATCTGTCACGATCATTCTCTTCAAATGCAGGCTATGTGACAAAAATTAAAGTGCATTGCGAACTGTAAATGATATACAAATGCAATATGAAACAGTAATCAAATTTTAATCACAATTTGATAATGTATGTATACTTTCAAAGCTTCATAGCAAATCAGGATAGTTGAAAATTCAATTTTTTACTTCTAATTACTAAATTTTAGAATAAATAGTTTAGTTCAACTCTCACAATGTAGATTAAAGCCGTTTCACCCATTTCTCTGCTCACAACAACTTAAGTTCTGCGATCTGGGTCATATACAATTTAAGCACTATTTCGATATATTACATCTAAAATATAAGAAACCGAATTTTGTTTGAATGTAATTTAAGCCACATATTTTTACTGCTTTCGTCAATAGTGAATTTATTTTTTATAAATATATTATAATAATGAAATATTTCTGTTAAAATTTTCTTAATTGATTGAAATGGAACTCATGAACTGTTTCTTGACACCGATTGATATACTGTTATCATAACTTACATGTAATTACAGGATATCAAAATTAAAATAGAAAAAAAAAAACTTATCAAGAACTTTAAGAAAGTTTAAATGCACCATGTTTGTCTTAAGACATCCAAACTATTTCGTTTTTATTTAATTCTTTCGTGCTTTCAATCCAAATGACTTTTTTCCATTCCTACTATTTTAGATCTACATTTCCTTCCTATATAAATATATATTTATTTATTTACCTATATATCTTGTTCAAACTTTTAATCTCGTTTGGAAAATATATATTCTATTCATCCCTTCAAGTTGGAAAATATATTCTATTCATCCCTTCAAGTCCAAATACATTTTTTTTAACTTGTACTGGATGCAGCATTTTCAAATATTAAATAATTAATTAAATGAAAAAAAGGAATAAATAGTAACGAACCAAAATAATAATTCAACTGCATGTATAGAAAGAACAATCGTTCGTTGTGTCCCTGTAGCTCAATAGATAGCGCGCTGGACTTCTAATCCAAATTTCGTGGGTTCGAATCTCACCTGGGACGGCTTAATCTCTGAGAATATGATTTCGTTTTTAATATACTATTTTATAAGAATAATTAAACTTAATAAATAGAAACAAAAAAAATAGTCCAACACATATATAGAAAGGAAAATGGAAAATTTTAAGGAAAATCGCTTTCTATATATTTTGTCACTTAATATTGTGATTATGCTATATTATATGCATGTTTATATTAATTGTAGCTATTGAATAAAAAATACTAAAATAAAAATTTTCTTTGTCGACCTAAGTAGGAATTAACTTAATTGTTTTTATATATTACTTGTGTGTGTGTGTTTTTATTATTGCCAAATGTCTCCCATGCAAAATCTATTAGTTATGTCACCGCTTTTTGTATTTTATATTATTATTATTATTATTTTGAGCAGTTGTGCATAAAATTGGCTTAGAATAATGTTTATAATTTTTCTTTTAATCACTGAACAAAATTTTATTAAATCCTCTCATTTTGCACAACGCTGAATAGTCCAGCAAGCATAAATTGTTAACTTGTTTAACAATACTAAATTACCTTTTTAAAAAGTAAAAGTCGATAGATATTATTTATATTTATATTTGCGAAATGTTAGCTACACTTGTCATTAACAATATATTTACCAGTTACATTAGTGTTAATAGAAGATTAAATTATACATTAATATGAATTTTTTTTGGAATAACTTTAATAAAACGAACTAAATATGTACAAGTAATATCAATTTCTTTTAATTTAGTTGATTTCGTTAATAAATAATTTTGGGCTAAAAACATTATACAAAAATAGTAATTTAAAATAATTTTACATTTCTTTGAAATTCTTATCAATTATTTTAATTAGTTGTATACGTTATAATTTCAAATACATATCGAAGGTCAGATAAAAGAAAAAATATTTTACATTTTCGTGTTAAATATTTCTATTTGTTTTATGAAATAAACTTATATATTGAAATATAGATATCGTTTATATTTATAAAATTTATGTTATGTATGCCCTACTTATTATTATTTTGTAATTGAATACATCTTTTATTTCATTCCATTATATTTATTTCATGATTTATTTTTTAAATGTAATTTAATCAACATTTTTAATTTCTGATAATACATTCATAAATCCTAAGATTTATAATAAAAGAGATAAGATCATTTCAAATTATATTCGTCAAATATTTTTAAGTCATTCGTTTTTTTTTTAATTCGTTTCTTTAAAGTAGGATATGCCCGTTTAATAAAAGGCCTCTGAGAATCAGCAAACCATTTCTCAAGCCGTATAGAATTCAGCAAACAATTCATTCCACAAAGCTTCAGAAATTCAGAAGGATTATCTTTTCTTTTCACTTTTGTTCGAAATTACAGTTCTTGAATACGAACGAAGATAACTCTTAGCATTTTGTCTTCTATTTTTAATCTTTCCATAGAAATACTTTTAAAAACATATTTTCTTACCTTTGATTTAAAATACTTAGAGAAATCTATATTTTTTTCTATTTCACATATTACGGATTTAGTTCATGTTACTTTATTTATTGAGAAAGTGTATATTTTTCTTCGAGGTTAACAAGAATAAATGTTTTAAAATTATTCATTGTTGAACAATAAAAAATAAGCTTCTTTTGTATGATTGAGAGATTTACGCGCAACGTATATTCATGATAAACTACCTTTTAGTTTTTGCACATCTCTGTATAAAATTCTCCAATTATTCTTATTTTTCAGTTGAAATATTTAGTTATAGCCAAATATTACAGCTATAAATTGCCTTTATAAAATGAAATTTGTATTGCTATTATTATTCATCAAGAAATTCAAAACATTCCAGAGTAACTTCAGATGATATCGGTAATTATATGCACATTTTAGCTCAAAACCCTATCATATTGAAAAATAGGTAACTTTTCTTTCTCTGAAAGCCACATATAATTGTATTTTTTATTTTTATTTCTTTTACGAAAGTATTTAATCAAGCATAAGCTTAGGTATCAGGTACATACGAGTACTTTCTGCAGGTCAATGTACCATTTTGACTAAAATTAGATAAATATTATAATTATTAGTCAGTAAAATTCTTGAATCTCGGATAATTATACTAATTAAATTTGCGAAGACTATACGGAAAAGAAAATCTCTAAGTTTCTTTCTGACCAAGTGTTTATTAAACAATAATGAAATGTGTTTAATCTTTCTTGATTTGTCAAAATACTGTGAAGATATATACTTTTATTTTTTATTATTATTAATATTATTAGGTGTTCACATATTATACCGTCGATCATTTTCGTCAAATTTAAAAACATCGCCCAAACCGCAATAGACAACCAATACAGGGAAAACATTCCACGAATATGTTCTACAATAATATTAAAAATTACAACATTTAGCGACATTTTTCAAATTGGTGAAATTGATCGACATTATAATACGTATAAGTACCTATTATTAGTGTTACTATTATTATTATCATGTGCTGTGATTATTAGTGTTACTTTTATTTTACCATTGCATTTAAAACCAGAAATATGCTCAAGTATTTAACATAACTGAATCTTCTAATTAGTACATTACCTTTATGAAGTGCAAACTACCTAGAGCAAATAAATAAAATCTCTCAAGATCTAATTAAAAAAATTTCTTTTGATTTTACTCTATTTTCTCTTAAATAAGGAAAATATACACTCACACATACACAAGTCTAAATTTTCCTATACCCTCTCGCGTACACAAGTGTGGGGTTTGGGTGTTTAAACTCCTCCAATAAACCAACATATTTTCAATTTTTTAGCTTAAAGGTTATGTCTCGGTGTTTTTATTACTTTTCCTTAAGAATAAACCACTCCCCGTATGAAAGTACCCTTCGTACGCCATTAGTAGACTGCATTTATCTGAGTTTTCTTTTACCCTTGTTCCAATTAAAATGAATGGACATTCCCGAGTTTAGTCTAACTGTGGCCTTAAAACATATTTGTACATCATGTTCTTTTAAATACCTTCTCACACTTAAATCAGAAAAGTTATTTTTTTCACTCAAGCGAGATTGAGGTAACGCATCAAGTATGTATCCCTAGCAAAATCAGCCTCTGATATCGTAACACTTCAGAACTACTATTATTTTCTGAGAAATAAAGTATCCAGTTACTTCTTCTTCGAGTATACCTTATTTCTTACATGACTCACACATCTGTTATCAAATTAAAACCAGAATATTCCTAGACGATATCGAACCGATATTTGAGGAATCAGAAACGACAACTTACGGGGACTAAAAACGCAAACAAATATTTATTTTACATATTCATGATATTTACTTTCGTCAAAAGCAAACGGTGGAATATTTGCATTAAGACTAGATTATTAAGTCACGTGCCTTTTAAAAAGTAAAGTCTATTTTCTTTGAAAATAAAACCTCCAGACTACGTCTCACTGTTTCCTTGATTAGTCAGGGTGCCACAATTTGCTTCCGGCCGACTGAAACCGGATAAATACTCCCGGGCGAAGTCATTAGAAAAGAATATCTAAGACAGCAGCCAGCTCAAGAAAACACTTGCAAGTAAGTGAAGGAGAGGAGCACAGGCTTGGAGAAGACAAAAAGAAAAACTTTCTCTCTCTCATTAAAGATTTTTCTTCATAATAAGAACACCTTTTGCTCCCGGCATAATCAGCCTTTCACTGCGCACTAACGACCCCTTTATGGACCATAAAAGGGGGGTACCGATCGCTTCCCAGACACCTACTTTCTGTTTTATTAATCGTAAAACAATATTCCGCTATGATCATAAAAATCCCACTGTTAATGACTTTGATAATTGTGTGGTTCATAACAGTTTGGACCCGTAAGGCAGACCGCTTTGTGTGCTTAGACTGCGTAATTGTTGTGATTTGTGTTTTATTTTTGTTCGTCATCCCTCCCCCACAATCAAAGTGATCAGATTACGTTTAAAATTGGGTCGTTAGGGACGTGTTTAAATGATGGTTGGAAAGAGATAAGTGTACACTCTACCAGGTTTTGCCGTGGGAGTTTTTATCAAATAAATTTGTACATTAAAAGAGCCGGAGAGAGTTGTAGATAAGATTTAAAAATTCGATTCTTTGCTTAAAAAGTTCTTTTTCTTTTCTTCTGTATCGAGAAAGCGATATCTGTGATGATTTAATGAAGAGAATCATATTTTAATGTCCTAGAATATTGATAAGAAAGGCGTGTTTCTTGCAAAATTTAAGCCTGCAATTTAAATCTTTGTTTAAAGAAATACAGTTATTCGTTTAGTTTAAAAATAATTCATATAATCTCTATAAAATATTTAATTATATATTAATATATTAAGTACATTTTTTTTTAAAAAAATTAGTTTGTTTAGTTTGATAATCTCAATATAGGATTTCATGTTGAGCATAATGTATTCTTTTCAAATTCTTTTCGTTATTTTTATGATAATAAAACAAATTATTGTATTTATGATGACAATAAAATAACATTTCAAAAACTCTAAATGTTAATATGGACATTATGTTATTTTTTACTAAGATTTCTTTCGAGATATATGTACTTCTTTCTATTTTAGAAAATGACGTGATTGATAGTGAATTACTGTGACCGTACGAAATAATATTTGAGCTATTGGTAACGGACCTCGTAATTTAAATCTTGGTCAGATGACTGGAACGAAACCTGAGCTGTGTCACCCAAGTCTTTCATTACAGAAATACATCATAGCATCATAGTTTATTGATTAAATGAATTGCTGATTAAAATGTACCTAAAATATTTAAAATTTTCTTTCTGTATTGATTTAAATTTATACTATACTATGATTTAGTAAATAATTTTTTATAATTAATTGTCCATTTTACTACAATTTTGTAAATAATTTATCATAATTAACTGACCTTTTTACTACGATTTAGTAAATAATTTATCATAATTAATTGTCCATTTTACTACGATTTAGTAAATAATTTATCATAATTAATTGTCTATTTTAATACGATTTAGTAAATGAATTATCATAATTTATTTTAAAACAGAAGTTGGTACTCCTGGCATGCTTATCGTCCTTGGCAGTTAATTAATTTTTAAATATTGTCTAATGTATTTTATCCCATGTAATAAATTTTTAAAACTGCAAATTTTATAAATGAATGCTATATTTACAGATATTTTATTTTTCAAATATGCTGTAGTACTATTTTGAAATGCGTTCATTATGTATTATTTAAGCATATATAACAAATAATCCGTGGAACTAAATATTATAGTAAAATTTTACTTCGTATAGTAAATAACCAAATAATGCAAGTAATAAAATGCAAACTATAGTTGTTTACTATTTCTAAAACCATAACAATTAGATCATGGAATATCAAGGGAGTATTCTTAATGTAGTATTTGCAAAATTTAGTATAATGAATTCCGCATTATACAAAGTAATTAAATTGAAATATATTTAAAAAGGAAACTCAGCAAACATAAATACATTACACTGAAAATATAACCAACTATAATGTGTGCTCAGAGTATTATATTCAGAATTAAAAGAAGAGTATTAATTAACTCACAGTTTTGAATTAAGGTTTATAATTTTAAATTAAGTAATTAATTTTTAGTAATAAGTTGAACACATAGATAAGAAAGATTTTGGAAATAAACTCCCACATGATAGATTTCAGCATGGATTGTGATTAATTGATTTAAAATTCCCTTGATTTTTTTAAGAAGTCCAAATTCAAATGTGTATCAATATGTTAAAATATTCGGTTCTCTACTTACTGTTGTTTAATTATACAATTAAAGAAGTATTTTCAAATATTTGTTAAATTAATTTTACGTGTTAAACTTAATTACTATTTAAAATATTAGTTTTTTTAAAAATACTATAGAAAGAAAGGAATGCAATTATGCATTAAAGTACTTTTGCATTTTCTCAACTTCTAAGAATTTGCTACATCTCGTTTGAAGAAACATTTCCTAGTCTATCGACTTATTCTATTAAATATGTTCTAGAAACTGCGTGTTTATCATTCTTCACTGTGTTGATTTAAAAACAAATTGGACCTCATAACACAAAATCATATTGACTTTCGAATAAGAGATACAAATATGAAAATATTCTGCAGAGAATGTATCTGTTATTGAATAAAGGTAAAATAAATGCAAAAATAAGCATAGATGGGCTTTTTTATTCCTCTCGGAAATTCTAATTCAGCTTTTTTTTTTCTTTTTGTACAGGGTCATTCCATAAAAAGGAAGAAAACACCTACAAATTTATTTCCTCTTCTACTATCATCATGAACCTTAATAAAAAAAGAGACCCAAAAGAATTCGAAACATTAGTATAACATTCCCAATGCAATTAATCAATGACATAAAACGTATCATTTCAAGGAAACTCTCCATGCGTACTTTTTATTTCCTAATATAGCCTAACTAACCACTCGCCAACGTGTAGATATTACCCCAAGTCCCGCAATCGGAATTTCCTGGCCACTCAACATGGATCTCCTCGTTCCATGAGACTGACCAGTGGCCAGTGAAGTGCAACGGTCAAACAGACCATCTCCATGCCTGCAGTTGCTACGTGAAAACGGCAGTGCCCATTCAGCTAATGGAACATCATCACTTCCAGAGGTTCTCTTTTAATTCTCTTCCACGCTACCCGATTGTGTAGCTGTCTGCTTTTCTGAATACGGAATGATTCTTTGATGGTAATGTAGGATGATACTGGAATGAGTTAGGTATGGATAATGTCGTAGGAGGTATTGAATTCGATGGATGCGTGTTCTTGTCAATGAGATTTTCTCGATTTGCTATGGTTGGATTGTGAAATCTATTAAATTTTCGTTAAGGTATTGTAGGTTAGAGTACCATTTTATGGGTTATGTTGAAAGGAATGTGAGGTAACATACAGTAATGAACTCTTTTTACCTTACATTTAATAATACAGTACTTTGACAGTTTTAGGAACATTTTCCTCTTTTTGATAGATAATGGAGAATTTCACCCGAGATATTGACATCTCTCCTCATGACTAAATTATATATTTTATATAATCCATATAATAGTAAACTATAATTATATCCCTAATAATAGTAGACATATAACATTTGTTTGAGAAAAATAAGATAATGTAGTGATAAAAAGAGTTTTGTAATGGCATAGAATGGTACGTTGTATTGAATTCATTTAATATATTAGGGTGGATCGATTTTTTTCCCAGAATTTAAAGCGTACTTATGCAGGAAAGATTTTCTCGCGTATAAAAGAAGAAAAGAATCTTTTAAAAACAAATTTGTGTGTTAAGTACTGCCTAAAGGGAATGAAGTTGAGTTGTTTGAGTTTTTTTTATGGAAAAAAAGGTAAAATAAGTTTTGTTAAATGAAACATGCATTTTAGAATTTTCAACATTTATTGCGATGAGAGGACACATACTAAATAGTTACAAAAAAAAGAAATCAATTATATTTATCAATTTCCTTAGTATTAAGTTTATAAAACTTACTGTCGAAGTTGCAGTGCGCAATGATGAAGACGGAAAAAAAAGCTTAGACGGAATGATTCTACAATGCTGGGAATAAGAGAGAGAGGGATCTAGGTTGTGAAATTAGATTTATATCGTAAAAAATAGTTTTTAGTCTAAAATAATCTAACCAAAATCAAGTCTTTCCATTTTTTTCTAAACTTCATCTGCTTTGGGATAATTTTAAATTTTGAAATTATTCTTTTATTTATTTTCTTCTTATCTCCATACCATAGAACACCTTTCCCTCATAGGTATGCTCCGACTAGTAATAATCCCTCCATATAACCACTACTTCCCCCAGTATATACATTTTTAAGAAAATGAGTGACGTTAGAGAATTTAAATAATTTAAGTTTGGTGGATAATCAGTTATATTAAATTCTGTCAACTTGTTTCAATCGTTGAATCACATCTCGATTGATTAGATCAGGGGTGTCAAACCCGCAGTCCGCGGGCCGCATGCGATCCACAGAGAACAGTTTTGCGGCCCAGCTAATATATCCTCACACACTCACATAGCTCACTCATAGCTATTGTACCCCTAAAAATCAAAAAAATTCTCCTGAAATTGGAAAGATAGCGGCAGAAAGGAGATGTCAAGATATAAACATTATTATTTTTTACATATACTTATTATAGTGTATTATTAGAAATAAACCTGCGTTTCTATTATCTTTTTTGTGGCCGCCTTAAGTTAAACTTTGTTTGCTTGGCCCGAGATAGCTTTTAAGTTTAGCACCCCTTAATTAGATGTTTTATTAGATGTTCGTTTAAATCATACGAAAATTTGAACCAGATATCAATATCATATCTCAAGATATTTTGAAAGGAACGCGAAAAAATGTAGAAAGAAAGTTTTCTTTGTATTTAAAAATCATTTTGCGTTTTAAAAAATTAATGATTGTATCTTGCAGTAAATAAGGATTAGTTAATAACTTTGTCATTTTATAACTTTTTTTCGTTTAAATTAGTGTTTAACAGAGAAAATGAATTCATTCTGTTATCAAGAATTAAATAATAAACTCTATTAAACATAATCTACTGACATATTGAGATAAGCTCGCATGCAATGCGTTCAAAGGAACTAAGTTGTGTTCCTAATAAATCATTCTACCACAGATCAAAGACGGTATTGGTATCATTGGGATTAGTAGATACGTATGATGTACTAGCTTTTAAATTATGTAAGTATTGAAATGAGGTGTAGATGTATCGCATTCGATTGATGGCTGGTGTCAATGAGACTTCGTCGATTTTCCATAGTTGGAATGGAAAATCTGTTTAATTTAAAGGTATAAGCAGTCGGTATGCAAGGTATTTGAATGAGGCCTTGACAAACCAATGCAAATTAATCTATAGGTGGGATAAATCCCTTAACTTTTCAATTATACTTAATTATGTAAGATATTAAGAACATTATTGCTGTTTTGCTCTGATCATAAAAAAGGGTATTGCAGAAGCGTATTTTAACTATCATATATGTATTTTAAAACTATCGTATAAAAGAATATCATATGAGTTGTATTCTGAAATGAGTGTATATTAATGCAGTGATAAATAGGTTGCCCTTCATATATAATCTTCTAAAAATATTTTTAAAAACGTTGTCTTATGTGTTCTAAAAGTACAAATAAAATTGTTAAACTAATATATTGTTCATTTTATCGTTTGATTTATATAATAAAAATAAATTTAATTTCGTAAATTAAATTTAGAATAAATTATATATAATATGTTCTGCACTGTTTTGATGGACTTGTGCAAAGGAAAAGTATTTGGATGCTTAAATGATGATATATAAAAAATATGTGCAACTGAACGAATAATATCATTTAAACATGATTCCAAATAATTTATGAATCGTGTCGATTTTTCATGAAATGTTTGTAAATATTCTTGATCATTCTCTTGCATGCTATGAATAAACGATTTTGGAAATAATTTTTGTAAATAACTTAAATAGGAAAACTTTATTAACAGATGTAGTTTGCTTAATATACACTCAGGAACATTGAAAATAGCGACCGAAGAAGGAAGCTAAGTACATTCGCGAAACTTTGCAAATAAGTACAGTGTAATGTGATATGCAAATGATTCAAGTTTTGTCCCAATACGCATGCTCATACACGCCGAGGTGGCGCTACAATCAGGAAGAGGGTTCTATATAAGCCAGAACAAATTCGAAGATCAATAAACGTGACGATTACCCGCCGATTGTAGGAAAACTTTGGTAAGCGAAACATGCCAGGTAAACGTGCTAGAAGACATTTCTCACAGTTAAGCAAGTTTGAGAGAGGCCTGATCATCGAGATGAAAACTGCAGGCTGGTCGACGTGCCGTGTTGCTGGCCAGGTGGATCGTTCGGAGTGTGCCGTTAGAAATTGTTGGGAGCAGTGGACACGAGGAAATGCCCATGCGCGAAAAACCGGGTCTGGAGCGACCAGGAAGACCACGAGGAGAGAGGATGGAAGCATCGTGCGGCAAGCACTTGTGGACCCCACAGTGACTCGTTCAACGATACGAGCAGACGTAGGCGTAGCAATTGTTCTTTAAACAATTTCCAGACACCTTTCCGAAGCAAATCTTAAATCCTAGCAACCTTTCTGTGCACTCCCTTTAACACCGGAACATCGGCAACTGCATCTACAGTGGTTCCAAGCCAGATCAATGTGGAATGTCACAGATTGGCAAAAAGTTGTGTTTAGTGATGAATCCCGGTTTCTTTTGGGGACAGATGATAACAGTGTACGGGTGTGGAGCTGCTCTAGTGAGCGGTACAATCCCCCCACACTGTTCTACGTAACACTGCCCGCACAGCTGGTGTAATGGTCTGGGGGGCGATAGCCTATGATAGCCGGTCCACTTTAATTGTGACGCGGGGGACCTTAACGTGCCAACGTTACGTTGATGATATTCTTCGATCCCATGTAGGACCTTTCCTAAATGGTCTCCCATGGGCAATTTTCCAGCAAGATAATGCTCATCCGCATACAGCAAGAGTTGCTCAAGACTTCCTACGTCATTTTCAGACTCTTCCATGGTCAGTCCGCTCCCCCGATTTATCCCCTGTAGAGCACGTGTGGGATCAGCTAAAACGGCAGATGCCAACGTGTCATTCTGTACATGATTTAGAGTTGGCTGTTCAAGATTTGTGGGCCCATCTGCCACAGGACAACATAAGGTGTCTAATCAACTCAATGCCGGCCCGTGTGGCGGCATGTATTGCATCTGGAGGTGGTCCAACGCGCTATTGAAGTTGCCCAGTGTTTGTGTCGTTGCACACCCTGTATTCGCTTAATTGCCTTGTTTTTGAGATCAAGTGAATCTCTCGTCTGTGTCATTATGTGTATTGAATTTCATTTCTATCCGAAGCTTTCTTCTTGGGTCGCTATTTTCTATGTTCCTGAGTGTATTTTATAGTACGTTAAATTGTAGACTAATAGCATTGTGAGTGCATCATTTTATGTGTTAATATTGATAAATACTTCAAATGAACTGATGCAACATTATAAATTTTCTTCGAAAAAACTGTTGGTATACTATGTTAATCACAACTAATGATTTACCAACCAACAGATTCATATATTTTCTAGTACTGTTTAAAGCAGGGATCAGCAACCTTGTAGCTAACACATGCAAAACTAATCTACCCATATCCTTCAGCGGACCACATAGTAGTATATTTTGAAAGAATTTGATTCCCAAGATAATACATGCAGAATTAGAGGTCAATAAGTAAGATTTGCAGTTTTATAGATTAATTTTGTATTATATTTCTTAACTTCAAAATAAGCACCATAAACAATAACTATGTCTTCAACAAAATGTTTTAAAAATTAAAATTATACATATATGATGTAGGTTTGAACATATTTCTTAAAATACGAAATAAATAACTTAAAAAATAAATATTTCCCTTCCTTATAATTAAATAAAAAGATAAATACAAATTTTAATGCGAATCTAATTCCTTCATCTCTCTACTTTCATATCGCAAAATCAGAGTCATAATGTGTGACTTTCAATTTGACACGATTCTGAGCATTCCGATGTTAGACAATTTCTTAGCGAACTCGAAATATATTTCATAAGAGGAAATATTATTTTTTCTATTTGTAAAATGTGTTTTTTTTTCAGGTATAGAAGTTTAAGTTGGCATTACTTTCAGAGATGGCGACCGATTTAACAGCTGTCAAGTGATTTATTCTCAATTTGGTTTGGCAATTCATCAAAACGATCATCAAGCAAGGCGTAGATTCGTCAAATGGGCCCAAAACGAGATTGCCGTTGTTCCCGATTTTCATAAGCGAATTTTGTTTAGCGATGAAGCGCACTTCTGGTTGAATGGCTACGTCAACAAACAAAACTGACGCATTTGGAGTGAAGCTAATCCAGAAGTGTATGTCGAAACACCGTTACATCCAGAAAAACTGACTGTTTGGTGCGCTTTATGGGCTGGTGGAATCCTTCTTCAAAAACGATGAAGGCCACAACGTTACAGTCAATGGTGATCGGTATAAGGCCATGATTACTAACTTTTTCATTCTTTAATTGAACAATCATGATGTCCAGGAGCTGTGGTTCCAGCAAGACGGCGCAACATGTCACACAGCTCGTGCCACAATCGATTTATTGAAAGACACGTTTGGTGACCGCCTAATTTCACTTTTTGGACCTGTGAATTGGCCTTCCAAGATCTTGTGATTTAACACCACTAGACTATTTTCTGTGGGGCTATGTAAAGTCATTAGTCTATGCGGATAAGCCACAAACGCTTGACCATTTGGAAGACAACATTTGCCGTGTTATTGCCGATATACGGCCACAAATGTTGGAAAAAGTCATCGAAAATTGGATGTCCAGATTGGACTACATCCGAGCCAGCCGTGGCAGTCATATGCCAGAAATCATATTTAAAATGTAATGCCACAAGATTATCTTTCGAATAAAAAAATTCATGTCTATCGAATAATACATCGTTGATTTATTGCAATTTAAAGTTCTATACCTCTAAAAAAACACCCTTTAGAACCAAAAGCAGAATACATAGTAGATGCAATTTTCTCTCTTCAAAAAAAATTAAATCTCTCCAGCAATGACATTCAATAATTCACAAAATAGTTGTAAGTTTATCTTTCAGATTTTTTCGTAGTTATCTAAAAGCTCATATGTCTGACGCTGTTTGTCAAATAAGGTTAATTAGAAATTTATCAACTTGCATCTACTCAAAAAATAACAAATTTTTTAGAGTAGTGCAGAGTGCCTTCGGAAATAGTACCACATGCCACACGTGGAACGCGTGCCATAGGTTATCGAGTCCTGGCTTAAACACTTCTGATGTACTTTTAAATTTAACAACATATGCACAAATTTTAATTTTAAATATGTAGTGGTGGTATTTATTTATGAATTTCTTATATTCTAATATCAAATTCAGCAAACCTATCTTCAGTGGATGTAATAATAAAAAACATAAAAAGGTCCTAAGCAGCGTAGAATTTGCATTATGAAACCTGAATTTATATATAAATTTAAAGAAAGCAACATTCATTTGAATATAATAACTTGGCTTGCAAAATAACTTACTGGTTTATAAATCATTTCATAGAGCAGATTTCCAAATTCAGATCCTTATTTAAGATTAGAAATATTATTCACAATCATGCCTGAATTTATTTTTGAAATTGATAAGGCGAGCTATTTCTTTGAGAGAAAAGAAATATTAAAACAAGAAAGCTTTTTGTATCGGAAATGCGATAGCATGCTGAGAACGTTGAAATTAAAATATGGAATGATTTCGGCAGAAAATATTTCTGCGTCGCAAAAGAAAAATTCCATGGTTTCCAATTGGATAACCACGAGAATTCAAGAACTGCTCGTAATTTCAAAAGTACTGAAAAAATATGATGAAGAAAAAAAATATGGTCATTAATAATTCGATGGGAAGATGTTCTGAAGGATTCGACGGTTGAACATCTGCTCCTATTTTCAAAAGTCTGTCATTAATTTACATTTTATACCATTGCGGTTCAATCATAGAGAAACCGAGCTGAATTCTTAACATCGAATATTTTTTTATTACAAAGAAAAGAAATGTAATTCTAAAGCATTGATTAAAAGGATATTTTTTCTATGCGTATCTTTTTAATTAATGACATACCGTGACAATGTCTTTCCTTTCCAAATATTATTACTTTTCATTCTTTAACTTTAGCGAATGGCAGCGGTATTTCTTTTATTATTATCGTCTGTTGTTTCTTTTTCTTCCAACTTTTTTCCCTTCACCATTTATTTCATTTTTAAATTTATCCGAGAAGAAATAAATTGACTGGAAATATTTTTTCCACATAAAGCCAAGGATTTTAAGTTACATTTGAAAACATCGATTCTGATATAATTTTTTTTTCACTTTTACGGTTTCCGAAATGTTGATTTTTTTTCCTCTCTTATCGTTGCTTTTGGAATTTTTATTCAGATGTGATATAAGTCAGTCAAGAATGAAAATCAGTTAAATGTCAAAACAAAAGAATTTTCCGCGTTTCAAAATCTCACTTTTTAAAATTTTATTGTTCCTCTTTAACTTTTTTTATAATTTCCAGTATTCAAGCATCTCGATTTTTCTTTTTTACTTCTTCTGTTACTGACGCATTCCTATCCGTTTAAATAATCTTGATAAAATCTGAAGAATAATTAGGAATTTTTTGGATAACCTGAAAGTTTTGCTTCAACAATGTCTCCTTGTTTTCATTTAAAATGTTAATAAAAAAAATGTCTTTTTAATTCATTTTCTGTAACAGATCCTTATCCGGAATATTAAAAGAAACTTGATTGCATTTTAATAGCATGTGTTAAGCGCAAATAGCTTTTTTTTTCTTGTTACAGCAGAATATTTTATTTATTTGTAAGCATATCATGCATTAGTTTAATAGAAAATATGTTACGATTAGTTCCAAGGAAAATTTTTAATTATATCGAAAATCATTTTTAAATAACTTTGGCTATGATTGAAAGCTGGATTAACAATTTGCCTAAAAGAACATAAGATTATATGAAAATAAATTAGCTGGAAAATTTTTTAAATAATTATATATATATATTGTAAAATTCACATTGAAGAAAATTAGAATACAGATGTAGATTTGCAAAAGATCAACATTTAATTTTAAACTAAAGTTACTGTAAAATACTTATATAAAAATTTAGAATAATTAATAACTTGTACTCTCATAGCTTATAGATAAAACATTGGTCTATAAATCGTTATGACATCGTTATAGCTTTTGACCCGAATAATATACCAAAATTCGAAATTTTAGGTTGTTTTATAAATGTTTACATGAAATATTAACATGATTTATACTTAATTGTCAATACCATTTCTATGTACTTTGCCCCCTAATTTGAATTAGTTTTCTTAACAAATGTTTAGTTAAATGTTTGCATGAAATATTAACATGATTTATACTTAATTTTAAATGCTATTTTTAAGTACTTTTTTCCCTACTTTGAATTAGTTTTCTTAACAAATGTTTAGTTAAATCTGTCCATAAATATATTTTATACTCTATGTTCTAATTTTTTAATTAATTGCAACTAAAATTACAATATTCTACTATCTATGAATATTGCAAAGCCAGGAAGAAAAACAAATAAAGCTTTTTTATTACATATAGAAAGAAAGATTATTTCCTTTATAAGTGCATTGGTTGTATACGGGATTAGTAAACACAACTACTGTATTTAGCAGCTAAAACTTCTGTAACCGGTCAGGCATTGAAACGAACTGGTCTCGGGTAACAGCTATGAACTAATCATTCCATGCACAGCTCCTAGTCTACGCTACACTTTATCAATCATAGTGCCACAGTGATAGCCTTATCTCTCAGCAAACTCTGGCCATATGTGTTCACTAGGTGAAACATTTGGTGAACGTACTGGCCTTCTGTGTCTAGGTAGGTCAGGACTCGACGCAGAACGTGCGGTATTGCATTATATATTTTTTTAAAATGAAACCATCGAGGTCTTAATGATAGGGCCTTAAAATTTCAGATGTGTAATGCTTACTGTTCAGATTACTGATGACGCGCACAAGAGGCATTCCCGAGATGTACCATCATTCCAGTTGCCGGGCCTGTATAGCACTATCGAATGCAAGCAGATCGTGTAAGTTATTCTAGAGGTAGGTCTCCAGAAACAAATACGTCCTTTATAATGCAGTACACCGAACCGGGACCTTCCTGAAAAGGCGTTTCTATTTGGGCATCTGGACTGTAAAAACAATCTTCAGTCCCATATCAGGACAAGTCTTTGATGCGGGGAATGACGGCAATTGGTTGGTCTATGGAATCCGCGAGGCGTGGCTACGGTGCTTCTTATGGATGGAAAATTTTTAGAGTTTTTTGGTTTGACTGACAGCTTAGAGGCTGCTCTCTGATTGGATGATGGGTATAGTGAATATTGACTCCAATTGGCTGCCCTGGGGGCTGGGAGACCTTTCTGAAAAGGCGATGTGGTGCCTCTTATGTATCCTACCATCCTTCGATTCCTATCTCACCTACTGATCCCGATGAAATATTAAATTATATTAAAACTCTTAAAAATAACAAAGCCCCCGGTTCCAATCTTATTACTAACAAAATGATTAAAAATTTTCCACTCAAAATTATTTTAATTCTCACCTACCTGATTAATAAAATCTTGATTCTTAGACATTTTCCAAACAATTGGAAAAATGCTGTTGTATTCCCCATTAAAAAACCTAACAAAAATGCCCATAACCCAGAAAATTATCGTCCGATTTCCTTACTAAGCATCTTAAGCAAAATTACAGAATATGTTATTCTCAATAGACTCAAATCCTTCACTAACGAAAATAATTTCATAAATCCTAATCAATACGGCTTCACCAGGAATCTATCTACATACCACCCACTACTCGGACTTACTTAAAAAATCACTGCTGGATTTCAGAGAGGCAGGTCCACTGGAGCTGTCTTTCTTGATATTCAGAAGGCTTTTGACAGGGTCTGGGTTAGTGGACTCATCTATAAACTAATCACTAACAACTTCCCTCCTGCTCTAATACATTTGATTAATTCCTACCTCGTTAACAGGTCCTTCCAAGTTCGTGTTAATGACACTCTTTCAAAATCTTTTAGAATTAATTATGGAGTCCCTCAAGGAAGCTTGCTAGGGCCACTATTATTCAATATCTACATTAACGATATACCTACTCACCCTCACACACAAACCTCCACTAACATTTATGCTAATGACACTGTCACTCTTGCAACATACAAAAACCATAAAACGATTACTTTGGCACTCAATAACCACCTAAATCTCTTACAAAATTTTTTCGATACTTGGAAAATCAAAATTAATATAGATAAAACAATAGCAGTACTCTTCACCAAAAAGAAAACAAAACCAACACCTCCTACTCTATACTCCACACAACTCCAGTGGTCTCAGAGCACAAAATATTTAGGATTGACTTCAGATAAAAAACTCACTTGGAATCAACATATAACTCAAACGCGAGACAAATTCTGGAGGGCTCTTAGAGCTTTTATTCCCCTAATTGGCCGGAATTCAGTATTGAATATGTACAATAAGTTACTTCTCTACACTGCCGTTCTGCGTCCAATTCTGACTTATGGTTCACCTGTGTGGGGTTACGCCGCAGATTCTAATATTAAAATTCTCGAGGTTGCTCAGAACTCGCTTATTAGAAATATTGTTAGAGCAGATAGATACACCAGAAATTCAAAAATTTACGATGATATTAAAATTCTACCTTTTAAAAGCTACATTAAAAAACTGGCTATTTCCTTTTTTAATAACTTACCCAATATAGATAATGAAAACGTCAATTTGCTCAATAATTATATACCAATGCCAGATCTCAAGAGACCTAGGAGAATCCTCCTACACTCGTATAATCCCCCCTAACATTTAATTTAGTCACTCGCCGGGTGGCGAGTGACCACTATCCTTGCTAAATTCTTTTTCTTTTTAATTTTAATTTTAATTCTAGTTTTATTTTTTCTTTTATTTTATTTAAATCTTTACTCAATTGCAAACCCACACAGGCTAGTTCTCTAGACATCCCCGTTGAATTGTTCCAACGCATCAGTGCAGCCAATTGAGTGCCTATTCTCGCAGTGCCATCGACCAATCACAGCAGGGCCTTATAGACAACATTAGGACATTCCCGCCGAAACCGTATTGAAGAAAAACTCCGATCCTATAACCACGCCTTCTTGCCACGTTCGAACCACCAATCAGGACACTCTCTCTCAGGCTCATGGAGGAACGCTTCGCGTTCCATTTCCCAGTGACATCCAGCGTCATCTTATGTATCCTGTCTCGCCCTTGCTCTTACTGTTGTTTCCCCGTGTCACTATGCTGCAGTGTCAAAGAATGCCTCAATAGTAGCACCCATACAGGCAGTTAGTGCTGCTTGAAGTGCCTTCTTGTGTTCTGACAATGTAGTCATTGTAGTGCTTCAAACAAGGACAGTTTCTAACAGAAGGGTCCTAGAGTCTACATAATCCCGAGAGTCTGATCTGACAACATGTATTTCATCTCGGGAGTTAGTGGAGGGACGCATTAAAATCCCGCATGGTGTTTCGTATGGCCTTTCTGATCATATCGATTCCATATTCACGTAAGAGATATTCGGTTCAGACCAATGTGAGTTGCAAAATCTTGGAAAAGATCGCACTTAAGATTGGTCACGATATTGTCTTAATCGAATTCCGATATGTTCTTATAGTCGTTTCTGCTTTTTAGCATTGAGGTAGCGTGTCCACTTCTTAAGCTCAAGTTTGAGGGTCGACCCCCGGCAGGAGTCAATAGATTTTCTGAATGCGAAAATCGTAGGCATGATGTCATATGATTATGTCATATGTAAAAGATCCCTTGAGTATCAATATGGATCTGTACTCTCGGGAAAATTAAATCACGGCAAAATATTTAGCATCCTACGAGAGCTTGAATTTAAAATAAAATCAAGCTTCCACACACAAATTTGGTAAAGAGATCGCCACTAGATAGTGCCAATAAGAAATGAGTCTCACATTTCATGGGATTTTCAGTGTCTGCAAAAGCTAAGTTGCTATAATGCAGCCCTATTGGATATATGTTTATTTCAATGTTACTAATTACCGTAAACTCCGACGTATAACGCGTACCTATACTTTCAAGCTACATTTTTTTACTTTGTACGCATATTCGCCGTATAACGCATACCCACGTTTTTACGAAAAAACCTAAAATGTGCTTATGCGATGCTATTATGTTTTGAAGTCATTTATTCGAGGTATTATCCCAGGATTTTGATAAAATCGTATAGTTCTAATTCTACAATCCTTAAGTTAATTAGGTATATCATTTCTTTAAAAAAAATGTTCTTATATATGTAGAAGTCTAATTTTTTTATGCTCGTAATTTTTTTGAATCCATTATTTTTATGCCCTACATATAATGCCGTAAATTTTGATCTTTTTTCTGCTAGAAGTGTGCGTTATACGCTAGATTTTTCTGTAATTAAATTATATTCTAAGAAGTAAATGTCTATTATATAATTTCACTGTAATCATAATAGATATTAGAATGAAAAATCATTTGAAAATACTTATTATTCTACAAAAAAGCATCCAGAGAAAACATAACACTTGTATGAACGATATATTTAAAAAAAATGTACAAATTATATGCGCTATTTTATCTCTAAAATTAATTAATCCGAAAGTACTAAATTATATTAAAGCTAATGAAGTAACCCAACTGCACTTAATGTACAAAAAAAACTCTGAATCTTCATATAACCTCATACTAATTAGGGAAATCCACATTTTTCAGGTCCATAAACGAGGCATGACTCCTAAAATGGCTCCTGGTGCATAAAATGAGCTCTAAAAACGTCACTTGACCGCAGGACTTAATAGTCCACTCTCATAGATATATCAGATGATGCGTTTTATAGAGGAGCCAGGTGACATAGGCGTGAATCATTAACGTTTTTCATCCCGAATACCGTTACAAAAAAGTTGCATTATAAGCTTCCTTTTCTACCCTGAACATTATCGCAGTGACTAATTAAATGCTAATGAATTGCTATTATTTAAATGAGTCTTCCTTCGAAGCGTTTGGGAAGTTTTTTCTATCTCTTTCTGGAAGCAAAATTGCTAAGCAACTGAGCATGATACAAATATGTTCACATTCTTCTACATAAATTAAGGCATATTTTTATTGTTTTTTTGTCAGAAAAAGAGCAATTTGACGAAGGAAAAAAACCTGCATAATTGTCGATTTCGTAATTAAAAAGGGAAATGTCTTGTACATTCGCTAAAAAGACATCACACATCTTAAATGAAGTCAGTCATGAATGACATTTTTTGAAATTTGCTTTGCCAATTTTTTGTTCTTTCACTTACAGGTAGGAAAATTGCTATATTATTCACAGTTTTTTTTATAGAGATTAGAATAATCTATTTTTTAGAGCTAATATGTAAACAGGAGTTCATCTTTACTCACTAATTAACTTCGATATTTGGAAGAAAAAGTTCTGAAAATGACAACTAAAATATTTGTAATTTTTTTTAACTTTATTTAAAAAAATATCTGAAATCTGGTATTTATGTTTCAGCATATTATTGGGGTAAAGACAAAGATAATGCTCATATTTTGATTACAGAACCATTTCCAGAAAAATTGTTTCTCCCTTTATTTACAAAACTACTTTTTTTATTTTGTGACTATTTATTTAGTACTTACGCATCTTACCTCCGACCATTACTTCAAAACAAAAGACGTCGCCAAATAATGCAATATGTAGCCACCAGAGGAAAGCCAATCCTACATATGTTCAAACACAATAATAATAATGTATTATAAGTTGGCGACGTGTTTTGCCTTGGTCAAATCGAACGATTGTATAATGCGTAAGTAATAACTATTTGCCAACTGTATGGGATAAAAACCTAAACACAGATTGCATTTGCATGTCATTGTTAATGTTTTCATTAAATTATTTTCTTATAATTCAACTAAAGTACTGTTAAAGCTTTTAAATTCTAAAATTATTTGAAAGCATTAATTGTCAACATAGACTTTTGTATTATAAAAAAAATAACGCATCAAAAAAAAGAATGTATCTAAGAATAATAGGAAAATGTTGATCTTTGAAAAAAAAGGTGGGGTATAAAAATCAATAAATAACTCGTTATAAATCAAAATATTTCATAATTTAACCGAAAGTGTTTAAAAATTCTCAAAGTAATTTGGAACTTCCAACCTCAAAGAAAGCATACATCTTTCGTATGAAGAAAGTGTAACGGTTGTTAGCTAGCAAATTATTGAAAAATAAAAATATATTGAGTAAGAAAGAAAAGGGGAGATAGTGTCCAATTGGGAAGAAAAAAAATCCAAGGCAATATGTGTGTGTCACGTACAATAAAATGACTTTTCTGCTACTGTGCTACATAATCATAAGGTCTCGTATATCACGGATTAAAACAATTACTTCGTCTATTCTAAGAGCCAAGAAACATGAGAAGGCGTAGATTTCGGTTTTTGAACAAAACATCGCCTGCCTGTCAACAATAAAGATCATATTGAGTATCAAAGGCCTTAAGGACTTCCTAAAAAGCAAAAATTACCTCAAATAGAGTAAGAATTACGCCAATTTGGAACAACTAGAAAGAAACCAAATCCGATGCTAACACTTCACCATTATTCGAACCAATCATTAATAAAAAAAGGGGAGAATGCAATTCGTAGCAAAAAAAACGGAATAAAGGACAAAATTCACAGAGGACGAAGGCCAGCACCCAAAGTCAAGACGTCTACAGCTCTAAAAGGCGTGTCAGCATGCTCCAGAATCCTTGTAATTTTCAGCTTTCTGGCAACTTTCAGCCGGAAAAGAAAAGTTGCCTAGTTTCGTGTTCAGACAAAGACAAAGACAGATCACCCGAAACTTTAATCTTCCTGCGAAAGCGTTGCTACTGAGTAAAAGAGTAAAAGCAAAATAAAATAAAAAAGGGGTTCCTGCAGCAGTCACTTTGTATTTTTTAGCATTAGCTGGCAACATCACGAGGGGCAATTTCTCACCCACTGTCTTTTGCTAACATCGGGATCTGGTGTCTCGGAACTTGCAATCTTGCAACTACGGAATTAAAGTCTCATGGAAAATGGGATGGTTCCCATTATGTTTGTTTTCTGGAGTGAAGGGGGAATTTAAACCTTTTTTGTATTTTTTTAATCATGGCCTTGGAAGAAGAGCAAAGGAAAGAGCGACCTTTGAAATTTATATATTTATTTAGAAGATGGTGTTTCGGCAAAATTAATTCAATGTTGTAAATTCACCGTATGATATTCTGAAAAATCTGGGGAGGCTTCTGTATTGGATTTTATTAAACTTTTGATTTTTTGAAAGAATAAATTCCACATATATTATCAAATAGTTCATGCTATTGATTAAATATAATTGAATGTATTTGAATTTGTGTTATCATAAAACTTTCAATTATGCTTTAAAAAATTACGTTTTGCTTATATGGGTCAATGTTTTAAGATATTTATTATAGGCTATATCTTTTAATACGTTTATTTTATTTATATGTATGGTTATTAAGAAGGAAGAACATTTTTTGTCTTTTATAACTTTTCCCCATCACGTGATGAAAAATTTTTAATCAAATATGTAATATGTTTTATTTTCACCGTTTTTGATGATTTTTATGACAAATAAGGCTCACAGTATAAATTTATATGCTAAAGCACTATAACTTAAGAATATCAAATCGTGGAGGCCAAGTTCTTTATTCCTTCCTACTTTAAGTATTATATTTTCTACTTTTTAATCTGCTGCAATTGCTAGTTTCTTTATTGGCACTGGGGGTGATTTGTTTTTCACCTTAAAATTTTCGTGACGTTCGGTCAGTTGTTTCAGAAATTCTTTCAAAAAAAGTGCATTTTGTATAGCTTGTTTTTTAATGATTTTCATGCAAAAAAACAACAAACGTATTTATTACAGCCAGATTAATTGTGTGATGGAATAAACACTCAATCCGTTACCTGGTCTCTTTCCCACAAGTATACGCGGCAATTTATTGAAAGTATTTAATCTACCTTTAGTTTCTATTTAATATGAAAATTATACCTTCTTTCTTTTCTTTCATGTATGAAACATTGGTCTCACGATGGGCAGCTTGAAAAGCGGATTACCGATTCAATCTTTTTCGGTACATATTGAACATTAAGTCATAAACCCAAATAATGAAGAAAATGTCTTTATCACGTGATGAATGAAATTTAGAAAGAATAATTTTTCCCCTTCAGAATCTTGATTGTAGATAATTTTTTCATTGCTATTTGATAGTTCTTTTCAAATAGTACATTTCTATACATATGTGTCCTAGGGGTCAATTAGATTTCATGAAGCAAGAAATATGTCTTTTTTTCTATCGCAGTAACTGAAAAAAAAATCTACAAGTTTGAAAACGCTATAAACTATACAAATTTTCATACTTGAGGAATAAATAAAATGTCACAATTAAAACTCATGGGTGCTATCAGGAAATAAGTCTTAAAAATGGGATGATTAAGACCTTTCTGAAAATGTTAATTATTGAATGTTACAATATTAATCCTTTTCGAGTTTTAGAGTCATGAAGCTGATTAGGAAGCTAGAAATTTAAAAAAAATAGTATTCACAAAATTATCTTTTCTTTGGTTTTTCCCTCCTAATGAATATTTTTAAATTGGATTAGCGCTTTCAAATTTACAAGCACACACCTATAACACTCCTAGTTTCATGAAAAAAATATATGATAATGTCTTTAATTGCTTTAACTGTTTATAGTATATAAAAGTCCAGGCGCCATGACTTTTTGAACCGGAGCTTATATGAGCTAGCATTTCATAATTTTTCGTCTAATGTATTAAAATAAATACGCTATTCAAACTATAATCATTTCTTTTTTTGTTACAAATAAGTGCAGTTTAAATGGTATTTTATCCTTTCCTTAAAAGCAACCATAGCTTAAGTAGCATTTTTCTTTTTTTTTAATATGTATTTCCTCTATGCTATTTGCCTAATCTTTCGACGCTTGTAATTCGGATATAAATGACTATTTCTAAAATTAATACAGATGAATGAAAAATAGCTCTCAAGTTATTTCTCCTCTTCTTTTGCTTGAACTGAATAGGATTAGATCGAAAACTAAAATTTAAACCTACTATTGAGAATATAGATTACTCCAAATCATTTTATTTGGTCATCAAACGGGGTAAAAACTTGATATAATTATGAATATATTTGACAAATTGTTAAATTATTAAAGCATTTACATTAAAAACTCACATGTTTATTCATTTTCTTCTTATTTTTTGACTGAAATTTCAATTTCGTTATTTGAATAAAAAAATGAGAAATACATTCCTTACAATTTCACAACTTTGCTTTCTTTACCATTATTAAAGAATCAAAGTAGACTTTTAGTATTCTTCAAACTGTTTTTTCTTAACGTATAAAGTAATAATATTATTGTATAACTAATGTATTCATGTAAATGTAGTAGTAAAAATATTGAAATAACTATTGTTTTGGAAATTATATTTAAAAAATTATTATATTTTTCATTTTTAAAATTTTTATTTTACACTTCAATTAAGATATATTTATTCGAATAAATAAAAGTCTTCAGTACCCTTTTACTTAAAAAATATCTGTGAATTTAAAACTGAATAATAAGATATTTTAAATATAACAATTGAAAAATGTTTTGCTATGTATCAATTCAATTTTACACACTTCAATTTATTATATATATATAAAACAACACATTAAATGATTATATATTTATATATACATATATAAAATCATTTAATGTGTTTTTATTCAGTCAGAACTAACATCTAATTATATCATTTGCAAATAAAGTATCATAGAAAATAATTAAGTTTAGATTCATACAAAACTTAAAAACATTTAGCAAAGAAAACAAGAAAGAATTAAATGACATTTTATTACTTTAATGGTAAGAATAAAGTAAATCCAGGTTTAACGCACTTATTAAATGTAAAAATAAACACACAAATATAAAGAGTAATACATTTCTTCAAAATGATGGGCTTTGAGGAAGAAATAATTCAATTCAAACGATATATCTTAATGTACTTCTGCATCATAAACAAGAAAATTGAATGGACTTTAATTAATTTATTTGCTTTTCTATTTATCTAGGTAGAATTCTTTCTTTTTGCATCAATTTACTAATTTAGTCATAAATAAACACGAAGTTTAACATTTTAAGCATAATACGAAAATGAAGTGATATGAAAAGAATAAAAATAATATTTTGTTTATTTTACGGATCCGGTAAGGAAATGTATTTAATAAGACATGGTGAACTATTAAATTTTCTTGTATGGTTTGCTTTCAGAAATGTATCATGTTCATTATTTAATTGTGAAATGAATCTTTTACATTTGAATGTATTTTGAAAATGATAAAATGAATATGAATATTCTCTTTAATTCAGAATAGTTTTTAGTTTATTCATTTTCATTAAGATTCGATGTTCATTCGAATTACTTAATGAATTGAATATTCATATGCGTATATGTTTTGAAAATAGAATATAATTAATTCGATGTAAACCTTTTCTCAGGTATGCATGAAAACACTTATTGAACTGATTGCATTCATTCTTTGTATAATTTTATTAATTACTGAAATGTGTATAGCATGGCTTATATATATAAGGTTCTTTTTTATTACGTGGCTTTAGCTTAAAGAAATAAAAGCCATTAACAAGTATTTTCGTCTTATTTTCTTGCCCCTTTAATGGAAATAGAAAACTATTTCCATTAACACAAGATTAACATTGATTAAGTCATTAACATACAGAGACTTAAAATTTTCGTGATTTCTATAATACCTCAATTTATATCTTGACGGAACTAAAAAAATTTAGTTGGAATAAGAAAAGGAAATCTGGATTTTTTTAAAAATTCTAGCACACCGAAAACTAAAGTATTCATAAGGATTTTTTTATATTCATAGCATCATGTTTATTTTTCCACCAAAAATTCTGATTTAGGAAATTTATGAATTCAGTCTCAAAGAGTAACAAAATAAGAAACAAATAATATTAAAAAAAATTCTTACGTCAATTCCTACTTAGATCAACAAAGAAAAATTTTATATTTTAGCTACTTTTTTATAAAATAATTGCAATTAATATAAATATGTATAGACATATATGACAGAATCACATTATTAAATGACAAAGTAGAAAGAAAATTTTCCATTTTTCTTTCTATATATGGTGTTGGACTATTTTTTTCTTTGTTAGTTACTATTTTTTCATTAATTAAATTTAAATATACCAATAAAATAGTAAAGTATAAAGGAAATTTATTCTCAGCAGTTAGGCCTTCCCAGGTGGGATTCGAACCTACAATGTATGGATTAGAAGTCCAACGCGCTATCCATTGCACTACAGGGACAAAACGAACGATTTTTATTTTTATATATGTTGTTGGACTACTATTTTTGTTTGTTACTATTTACTCATTTTTTAATTTAATTAATGTGTTAATATTTGAAAAAAACTGTTATAACATCAAGTGTCATCCACTACAAGTTTAAAAACATGTATTTGAACTTGAATGGATGAATAGAAAGTATTTTATTAACGATTGAAAATTTGAACAAGATATATATATATATATAAGGAGACACCATTAGGGAGTGAACAAATAGTAGGAATTGAAAACAACTAGGCAGTCTATGTCATTGATAAATAAATGTCAAATACAAGTTATTCTAAATACTTGGGAAGAAAAAGTACGAATAAAGATAAATGACATCGTTATGTTTGGTCACTGATAATGAATTCTTATAATACCAGATATATGTCATCCACAAGAGTTGAAAATATTAATGCTCAAGGTTACAGGTTCACTTCATAGGAATAAAAACCATCCTTATAAATTATTCCTTTTCATCCACAGAAACATAAAAGAGTGAAAAGAATTCGAGGTTGATATATGAAGATGAGTTTCTGAATCTTTAGAAACATCAACTTAGTACTACGTCATATAGAACTTTTGGACAAAGTAATTTATGAGTTACATCTAACTTACATGATAGAATGAGTGCTAGAACCTGAAAGCAAGGCTTTTAGCATTTTCACTTCTGGATATAAACATATTTCTTTGGATAAATTTGATTTATGAAAATGCATGTTATTTGTAATAAATGGACATATCTTGTTTTAAGCTCAGATTTGATTTATAGCTTATCAATTCAAATAAATAACAAATTTGCTTTGGTACTATGGCTTGAATATTTTACAGGCACATGTGTGGATCGAAAGAAACGTTACAGTTATCTATTTCCTGCTTTATTAAACCGACAAATGTTCCAATTAATACAATTAGTAATTAAGATTGAAATTTATTAAAAGGAAAATGTGAAATAAATTTTATTTGTTAATGTAGCCGTACAGATACCCATAGTGTAGGTAAAATTATTCAAGATATATGTATGTATTTTTAATTTCATTTAAAATATATATCTCGAAGGAGGAATTGTTAATGTGTTGTTGTTGTTGTTTTTTGAAATTCATAGCATATCTTATTTTTTTTTAAAAAAAAAATGAATAATAAAAAAACCGATAGAAACCTTCACTGAAGTAAAATAATGGAGTGAATATTTATATATATACTGTTATATATTTCTACATGTGTGAAATCTTTGGATTCATTATAAATTTTGCTTATGAATATTTAAATTACAACTCAAACAGAATTTTACTTCTCATTTAATACGTATTTTTCCACCGTACACATCGCGTGTGAGTGAGTGAATATTAACGTCGCACTGTTCAGCTGCAAGAGGGCTTTGGGTGAACGACCTGAACTACGGACAAGTGACGTGGACGGCACCAGAGCTAGCAGCCCCCTCTCCTAACTACCACACCACACCAACGGGAGGACGTTTCAGCTCTCGACAGATTTAAAGTGCATCGCTGCCCTTCACGGCGGGTTTTTGGTGGTCCTGGGCTTGAGCTCCTGACATGCCTGCTATGATTCGATACCTTGACCACTGGGCTACCACAGCCCCACACATTAGCGTGCAAATTCGTGCCTTAAGTTAAACATTTAATATTTTCTCATTTCACCAAGCTTTCAAATTCTGATCAAATTTCATTTATTTTTATTTTCTTACGCTTTATTTTTCCTTTGATAACTAAACAAAAGGATGTTGATTTCGCAGTTATTGAAATAACTATTCAATCCAATTCAAAATTTGGGACAGTTGGTGTTGGCTTGCAACGCAATAAGGTCGTTGAAAGTGAGAGTGAGCTTGAGTTATATTTATGTCTCACTATTAGCTGCACGAGGGATTTTGGCGACAGACTTCGTAATTTTAAACCACGGTCAAGTGACAAAGACTGTACTTGAGCTTCCTCGGCCCCTCATGGAACTTCCACACCGCACCAAAGGGAGGAACATTTGAGTCTCGACATATTCATGGCGTGTCTTCTGCGATACTAGGTTCGAACTCGCGATATTCCAGCCACGAATCTAAGACATTGACCACTACGCTACCGCTGTCACATAAAGTTGTTGAAAGCTATCTTCATAAATAAATTTTTAAAAAAAACTTTTTTCCCGAAAAATCTCCAGGTATCTTTTGAAACGTTAAATATATCATGAAAACATTTTAGCAAGTCATAAATTGTGATGAATGCATATATTTGGAAGAAATGAAGTCAAATCATTAATATATTGAAAGAATTAATATCTAATTTTGTATTTAATTTGATTTAACTTAATTGTGGGAGATGAATCAAATGCATCAGGGTATCTAAGAGATAAGTATTGCTCGGATCGTAAATGTGTAACATATAAATGTAGAGCAGCGTATCTCAAACTTTCAATACTGACGACCCAATTTTCAATCATAATTTTTGTCGCCCCCCTGTACAACAATAATGTATTTAATGCCATAAAAATGCACTTTGACGCTAAAGCTACAATGCGATCTCAATTATAAACTGTATAAGTATTAAATTTTGTATATGTAACTTTTAAGTAATATATATTTTAAGACTACACAGTACCCTAAAAATTTCATTTTTACGGAAAAATTTTTTTTTGCATGTTTTGGTGGCCCATATCATTGAGATGCTTGCCACGAAATTTCAGATCCGTTAGCAAATTAGTTTAAGTTTTATGAGCTATGGTTTTGGTTTCGGTTTCCTTTTAAAGCATTTTTTCACACTTAAGTTGAATTAATTAAAAATGTTTTTGAGTTTTTAGTTTGAAATGGTTATTAATTCCAATATTCATTACTAAAATCATTTCTGCTTGATTGTGTTTTGAGTTTTTTGAGTTCTCATAATTAAATAATAAATATTAATTCCATGGCCAATTTTTGCTTTAAAAATAGTTTATATAACTTAAAAGCCATGGCAAATGCGTTCTGGGTTTCTGTGAGAAACAATATTTCGAAGAGATGGAATACTACTGAAAATGATGTATCTAAAAATCTGTCCTCAGCTGATTCTGCAATTAGACTTCCGAATACAAGTATTCTTAATTCAAATGCTGCGGATATAACTGAATGTTTCCTCGATATGCCAAACTACATTATACTAAACATATTGTAATACTATATTTTAGTATTTTAAAGTCGTACGACAAGAGCTAAAACTTCCTAAACTGCCATGATTTAAAACTGAAAAAAATTAAATTTTATGAGCAAACCTGACTATTTTTAGCTTAAGTTAGTATCATTATTATTTTGTACATAAATGCTTCGTGTTTCAAATTTTTTGCGAAATATTAGGTCAAGATAAAGCTGAATAAACTGACGTCTTAACAAATGCTATCAATATTATGCAAAAATATATTTTGAATTAAAAATATAATTTTCAGTCATATTTAATAAAAATAGTGTTTTAATGTAGAACATACATTGGAAAATAACATATTAAAAAATTAGAGTTTTACGGCCATTATAAGTTTTTGTTTTATGACTTTACAAACTTTAAATGCGTTTTTCTCAGACTTTTAATTTTGAAGGTATAAGTGTTTTCTAATCCCTAAGGCTTTTTTCCTGTTCAAGATAGAGCCTTGAATTTTTTTGTATGAACTCCCAAACGTATGTTCTATAACAGTTAGTATGGAATTAGGGCTGAGAACTCTAGTTATTTTTCTAAAAAATACTAAAGTTGATGTTTTAAAAATTTTCGTGTTTTTTCCAGGTTTTTCTAGAAAAATATAATTATTAAAAATCAACAAGGGAATAGATTTTCTAATCCATACTAAATATTGTTTGTAATAATCTAAGAATCATAAATCACTTAAAATTACTAAAACAATTTAAAAATTGAGTATTTTATAAGAGTTTGAAAAAACTTCAAACATTCCTAATTTTTTAAAATTGTAAATAATGGTTGGTCAAAGTGACTTTTTGCTTACAGAATTAGCTTAATAATATAATCTAAATATAAAACATCAATTGTTTTTACTGTAACTGTCTCCGAATTTTTTTTTGAAAAATTGTACCGTGTAGTCTTAAGAAAATTGCTTAAAATATATATTACTTACTTATTATTATGTTATTTTCCTTTCTCTAATTTTTAAATTGGAACAGATCGAAAAATGATATATTTAATTAAGATTTATTTCCTTCAGCATCCATTTCTCAAAGTACAAATATCATTAGAAAAATTGTCTAGTCTATGTTGCTTTCTATCATAACCATCACATCTGGCATTATCGGATACGTTTGCGTGAATCTGGGTAACCTATCGAACGTCTGCGCAAAACATGTAAAATTGGTTTTCCTCGTACAATTCCAGTCAGTTTTGGTCTACTCGATACTTTAATAACTACCGAATTTAGCTTGAATGTACATTTTTTTAATTTGCACGTTAATTGTAATTCACGGTAATTAAGTATTTACGACAGTAGGTTAAAACAAAATCATACATATATTTTTAAGTCGTAAGCAAACATTCGACGATAATAAAGGATTAACAAGTACACAGACGAGCATGGTTTCGAAAATTAAATCAATGAAATATTCTCAAAAATACCACTACTGAAGTAAATGATGGGGGCAAATGCCCAGCTCGTTATGTGTTAAAGCTTACATATCCGAAGAACAACATGTGAAAGTTGTTTTTAAAACCATGTAAAATCATTTAGCCATGTTGGCAAAGAATGTTAAAAAGTATTTTCTTGATGAGGACAACTTGGTAGCAAGTTACGAGGGGTTTAGAGATCTATTTCCAGATACTCCAGAAAGGCTCTCAACTTCCGAAGAAGAAATTTTCACAGATTTCACATCCAGTGAAAAATTAAAAGGCAATTTTGTAATAAATCCCTCTTTGAATTTTGGGTAGAGGTGGATGATGAATTTTCTGCAGTGAAAACAGAAGCACTTCGTTTACTATTACCATTTTCAACATCCTATCTTTGTTAAACCGGATTTTCTGCGGTGGCTGCTTTGAAGACAAAATATAGATCTCAGCTAGATATAGAAAAATAACTCGGAGTGTCAATTTCTGATATTAAACCTTCCTTTGAAAAACTCTGCTCTACAAGACAAGCCCATGGAAGTCACTAATAACTATTAAATTTGTTCTTAATTTAGTATTAAGAAATTATTTGTAACATAAATTCTTCAGTACTGATACATTAAACGTAAACTGGCTGAAATACCGGCTCTTTGCATTAGTTCAATTTTTTTAAAAAATAAAACATTATTCTTGATATAATAGCTGAAATGTAAGGAGAGTAAAACTGCGTGCCCGACATTGTATTCAAAAATGTAAAATGTTTTTTATAGATAAATGCTATAATTGAAAATAACTGTTTAAAAGAACTGTAATTTTAAACCTCACAGAATTAGCATTTAGAATTAATGTTAAATAATGAAAAAGAATATAAAATTCTTATGAATAATAATTGTGTTACTTTTTAATATTTAAAAGCAGAAATTCTTCAAAATTTTTAACCCGGGAGCAAGCGCGCACTCGATGCTAACGATATGGTAGTGCGAGGGGACTCAATCACCTCAATCATTTGTTTATAATTATTTTTACTGCACACGATACAAATCGGAATATATTCCAGTGAATAATCTAATTAAGAGAAATTATACTTACCGGCTTTTTCAAGGGCTATTTAATTTTTCTTTGATGATTTGAGAAAAAATCCAATAAAACTAAACTAAAATGATTCAAAAGTGCAAAACCTTAGGACGCAAATCAGAGACACTTTTCACTAATATTATAGAAATGTTACTTGCTGGCAAAGCTGTCATACTTTGTTCAAGGAATGTAACTAATGTAGAACTAACCATACCAGTAAGTTTGAAGGTCAATCAAATGATCAGCAAATGTGTATTATGCTGCCTGTCTGAAAAGTGAATCATGTCTTCCTTTTCTTTCCTGAACTAATGTACAGTATTTCAATAATAATTACAGTGATGAATTGTTTATGTTCTTAGAATTTTTCTCAGGGTCTGGATTTCGTTTTTTCTTTTTAACAAGTAATATTTTATGTTAAAACGGAATCAAAAAAATCTCTCATTGAAGAAATACACCCAATTAAACAAAATGTTTTTTTTTTCTTCTTTGATTTGGTTTTGGAATCAAAGATAGTTATTTAATGAAGGAAAAACGCCAGATGATAAACATAAATTATATCAGTGTTGTTGTGTATTTTTTTTATTATGGAAGAAAGTATTTTGTTTTACTTCTTCCCAGTTATTTCTTTTAAATCTTTAAATTTTCGATATGCTCACGCCCCACACTTTGAGAAACACTGATGTAGATGAATAAAATTTTTGAAACTTCAAGTACAAATATATATGAAGTGTGAATGTATAGAGATGAAGCAGTTATGTATGACAATCTTATTTCTCTTTAGGTAGGAAGTCAAAGTGTATTCTCTCTCTCTCTCATCAAAAGGCAAAAATAAAAGTCAAATACTGTTATGTTAATTAGCATGAGTGAAATAATGAATTTAAAACGGTGGAATGATAAATATATACTGATGATAGAATTATGTGCGTGCCAACTTTCATATCTACCTGAAAGAAATGTTAATTTATTTGCGAAGAAAGGCTTTAATTACGTGTTTTATTTCATTATAAGCAAGGGTCTGCAATATTTTTTACAACTTTTATCAACTACATTACATAATTAATCAACCCACAGGTCTCCGACTTGATACGTGCGTCTATCTTGACTTAATTAATTTTCGCATTTTTATCATAATCGCTAAATACACACACAAAAAAGTCCACACACACATCCATTCTAACACTTAGAACCTCCACCCTTACTTCATCAAGCATCCGTCTCTCGGCATACGTAAAAGGATCATTGTCGAGAATATCATGCGATCCCCCATCTGTGCAGAGTGTAATTTCACCTACAAATAATAGCCCCTGCGAGGTGGGGAGTCGATGGGACATACCATTCATCAGAGGGCGTTTAAAAGGCCGTTTAATTCGGGTAGGGAGCGATTATTTTTATGGGTAGTCGCTTCGTCGGCCGTAAAGGCGAATATTTCAACCAAAATCGACCACTTATAGCTCGCCGATACTTCAGTTTTAGCGCTTTTCCACTAAGGAGGGGGCAGGTGGGCTTTTCAGCGCGACAATTTATTTTCGATTTATGGAAAAGGGGGCTGCGTCACGGACCGATAGGGTATGTATTAGCTGTATGCATATTTATTGCCTGACCGCTCCCAGTGATATTATCGCTTTTCAATTCAAAGTGTATTGGATGGTGTGAGAGAGGCGAGGGACTTGTATTTTGTAGCTTTTGTTTCAAGGGTCTGTTTCAACCAATGCTGGGGGAATTGAAACTATTTGGTGCGTATTTCTTTTATTTGTGTTTCTAAATGGCATTCTCTTTGGAGGGAGATTTTTTTTTTGAATGAGCAAGATCTCATGTGCCATCAAGACATTTGGTGAAATGGCTCCGATTTTTTTTTTTTTTTTTTTTTTTTTTTTTTTGCTGATTTCGGAGACAGACGCAGTAATAATTTTAAAAGAGGAATGTAATTTCTCTAGAAAAATATATCTATTTTTAGACTGCATCCATTTGTAGCATTGAAATGTGGGGTTAGTGTCCTTTTGAAATAGTTGATGTACTAGATAATGTAAGTAAAAAATATCCTGCTAAAATTCAAAAATAAGAAATTCCTTTGAAGTTTTAATAATTTTAGAAAATAATCCTTAATTTTATTTTAAATATTGACAAATTAATTTCTCAAAAAGTTAAACTTATTTACTTAATTTACTTAGTATCGAAAGAACAAATCACGGAACATGCATTTTGATTGTATGTGTGTATCATTAATATTATTTACTGTGTGAGAAATAGTAACATCCTGTGTATGTAATATAACGATATCTAATTTCATTATCTTTCAAAAAAATAAAGTATCGATATTAATTATATTTATGTGATTTCCGTAAAATCCGGCGTATAACGCGCACCTATACTTTCAAACTGACTTTTTTTTTTATTTTTAGGTATATTCACCGTATAACGCCCCCCTTTTTTTTTTTTTCACGAAAAAATCTGAAATATTAGTATACACAGCCCTTAGGTTTTGAAGACATTTATTCGAGGTATTATCCCAGACTTATGAATAAATAGTATACTTCTATAGAACTAAAACTCTTTTACTTGATAAGAAGTAATTTCTTTTAAATAAACAGTATTACGATACATGTAGAAGTAAAAAAAATCTCATGCTAATTTTTTTTGTTATTTTTAAAGCTACCATTTTTATAACCGGCGTATAACACGCACCCGTAAGTTTCGATCTTATCTTTCGCGTCAAAAGTGCGCGTTATACGCCGGATTTTACGGTACATAATATATACCTCGATTTCTCTCCCTATGTGTATGTGTGTGTCTCTTTCTCTTATGATACTAAATTATTAATTTTTTTAAAAAAAATCCATATATATATATATCCACAAGTGTATGTCGAAACACCGTTACATCCAGAAAAACTGACTGTTTGGTGCGCTTTATGGGCTGGTGGAATCCTTCTTCAAAAACGATGAAGGCCACAACGTTACAGTCAATGGTGATCGGTATAGAGCCATGATTACTAACTTTTCCATTCCTGAATTGAACAATCATGATGTCCAGGAGCTGTGGTTCCAACAAGACGGCGCAACATGTCTCAGTGCTACAATCGATTTATTGAAAGACACGTTTGGTGACCGCCTAATTTCACGTTTTCGACCTGTGAATTGACCTCCAAGATCTTGTGATTTAACACCTCTAGACTATTTTTTGTGGGGCTATGTACAGTCATTGGTCTATGCGGATAAGCCACAAACGCTTGACCATTTGGAATACAACATTCGCCGTGTTATTGCCGATATACGGTCACAAATGTTGGAAAAAGTCATCGAAAATTGGACGTCCAGATTGGATTACATCCGAGCCAGCCGTGGCAGTCATATGCCAGAAATCATATTTAAAATGTAATGCCACAAGATTATCTTTCGAATAAAAAACGATTCATGTCAATCGAATAATACATCGGTGTTTTATTGCAATTTAAAGTTCTATACCTCTAAAAAAAAACACCCTATACATATATATGTATCAAATGTTTTCAAGTTATGTGATTTTAAAATATAAGACAAGAAACACACACACACACACAATACATTATACATGGAAAAATATTCCATACAAGCAAAACTCAAAATAAAGAATGCTTCAAGAAAATAGATTTTATTCTTCAGTATCATCTTAAAAATAGGGCTTAGGAATTGTGAAGGTACTTATTTCTTTAGCAAGATCTGAGATAAAATTTCTGATGGAGTTAATAACCGTGATCAATAATTGATTATTTTACTTTTTATTACTTTTTCATCTAAATGGAGAAATATGGGGTTTTTTTCGGATAAAAAAAACCAATCTATTATGTATTTTTAAATTTGAGATTGCAATACAAAAAAATCAAGCACGTCCATTAAGAGGGAATCTATGGATAAAGTACATTTCTGAACAAAAGGAAATATATTCATAATTTGGATATTCTAGTGTGAAGTGTTTTAATTAAATTAATGAAAAAAAAATATATTCTGAAGAAAAATTACACAACTGTAAAAATGTCGTAGTAGTCCGAAAATTGAGCCTAACTGGAAAATAAATTCTGGTAAAATTTTTCTCTTAAAGATCTTTTGCAAGATCATAGAACACATGTGACACGCCTCAAAAAACAAAGAACAGGTTGAATTAAAAAATAATATTAATGCAAACTTTGATATAAATATGCAGATGAGCAGAGTAGAAAAGGAATGATAGAAAAAAAATATAATTTGAAAAAATACATATATATATATATATATATATATAATAAAATAATTTGTTGTGCTTAAGAAATAAGCAAACCTCCTTATGTGATTATAAAAGCAAAAGTTAAATAAATTAATCTTATTTTAGAAACATTAAAAAAACAATGTTAAAAATATGAACAGTTTTTAGTAAGCAAATTCCTTTAAAACTTTAATATTTTAAAATAATATGTTCAAAAATAAAAAAAAATTCAGCTGTGTGTCAAATTTTACTTTCTTCAAATGGTTTCTCCATTTATTATACGTTATCATGTAAAATTTCTCCATTGATAGTATTTCGGTACTAACGTATTCGGTATTTAAGTAGATCACTGTCATTAAATCAAAAGACGTCGCAAATGCCAAGATATGCAGCCAATAGTAGAAAACCACTCATATCCATGTTTGAACAGAATAATAATAACGATGACACTATTTGGCGATATTTTTTTTTAATTAGCAACGTCTTTCGATTTGATGAAATTAGTTAACAGTTAAATAGGTAAGCACCAACATTTCCTTTATTGAAATATCCCAAATTATTCGTTTTATCTTTATGAAAAAGAAGAAGGAAAAAAGTTATATTTAAAAAAGTCGCATACTCACACACACACACACACACACACACACACACATATATATATATATATATATATATATATATTTGCAAGATTTTAATTAAGTTCACTGTATGATTCTTAAAATTTAATCTGATCGAAATACCCGAGTTCATTATCGATGTATAAAACCTAAACAAGCATTTATTTTTTTAAAAAACGTAGAACACAAAATTTAAAAAAATTAAACTACATATTGTTTTTATATTCATTTAGACGCTACTTTAATATTACTTTAAAAAATTCTAGTGAATATAATAATATCTTATGATGTTTAATAAAACAATAATCTCATATATATTTTCACTACCAAAGCTTTTAAAGAATTGTTTATACTGACACAAACTGAGAAAACCTTGCAAAAAGTAAGAATCATAGCATATTCTAAGGTTTTAAAGTTATAAAATGTATCGGAAAATTTTTTATTTTATACACTTCTCATTATCTAGTGCCAAACAAATGCAGTTTCTAGTTGAATATAATCAGTGGAGTACCATGGAAAATCCATCATGTCGCCAAAATCCAGTTCCAAAAGATTTTCATTAGCTTAAGTTCTATAAAATGCTTATTGAAAAGGAACATATTTCCTTACAATGTGACAAATAGAAATTGGTTTTTCAAGAAAATAATATTTTCCAAGTTCAGTTTAAAAGAGTGAATTAATATGTACTATCAATCAGTATGAAGAAAATATAATGGATCACTACAATATCTATAACCTAATTATTCTGTTCTTTGGTTTATTTAAAAGAAAAAAAATTTAAAAACTGTACAGTTTTTTAATTAATGAGAAGAAATATTTTTGAATTAATTTTTTTTTTTTGTTCCTTCCTATTCAAACTGCAGAATTTGTACCTTATGCAAAAAACACTAGTAACGATGAAATTTATTCTCTTGAGCAATAATCCCGTCTCGAAAATTATATCATATCTCAAATATCTAAATCTTCAAATTCCTGTACGTTGCATGAGTAATATTCGAAATATAGTTTTGCATTAGCATATAAAAGTTCATCCGAAGACAAATTTTGACGAAATCGAGGAGCCGTGGTAGCTTACTTAGTGGTCACAGTCATGTACTCGTGATTGGCGTGTCGTGAGTTTAAGCCTTAGTATTACTGAAGACAGGCCGTGTAGAGGAGTTGATGCACATTAACGTCTTAAGTGCCGTCAGCGTATGCATACGTCTCGCCCAAGCAGTGCATTAACTGGCCCAGGCGTGTATATACGTATTTTTGAATTACGATCTTCTCTTTGCTCTGCTATCAGTAAAACTAATCCAAAGGCTTCTGAATGTAATAAAATTACTTTGATAGTGTTTGTGAAGGATTTTCTTCTTTGTGAATGGCCCGGCGTTGCACGGTCTTTTTTTACTTTTATAAAATTTCCCTTTCCTTCACAAAATCAGCACTTTTAATATCCTTTTCAAAATGACTTTTTCCCCCTCCTTGCTCGGGCTTTTACCGATTTGAAAACTTCAACTTCCCTGTTTTGAAAATTTTTCGCTTCTTTTCTTTGTCAGACAGGTTTCTTTTCCCCCATGGTTGTACGAACATTTTTAAATGCATAATATATTGTCATGGAAATTCTCCTTCCCCTCTCGCTATCCGCCCTGCCTGTGTGTGTGTGTGATTTCTATATTAACGTCATTACAAAATTCTCGTGGTAATATCCCACAATTAATTATTACTGCTCTTTTAAAATTTTGACTTTCTGCTGAAGATCCGCTGACAAGACGAGCGATGCACGTTGTATCTGACGAGAGCTTAAATTCCTACCGTTGGTGTGGTATGGTATTTAAGAGAGATGGGTGCCAGCTCAAGTTTCATCCTCGTCACATGACCATGGTTCAAAATTTCGAAGTCCGTTGCCAAAAGCTCTCGAGTAGGTGAACAGTGCGACTTTAATATTCACTTACTCACTGTGCAACCTTTTAACCGCCAGAAACAAAAATGTATCTTTTTTAAAAATATTTCTATGTTGAAAAAAGACAAAAAAAGTAGAAATTTTTATAATTACAAAATTCCACAACTATGTATTAAATGTTGAATTAAAATTGTGAGCATTTTTTGAAATGTTCGAGCGTCCAAGTGAGCGAGTGAATGTTAACGTCGCACGGGTGTTCAGCTACACGATGGCTTTTGGTGACGGACCTCGTATATTTGAACTATGTTCAAGTGACGAGGACGACACCTGAACTGGCATCGAGCGTCCTAGCGTTGGTGTGGTGCGTTAGTTAGGAGAAATGGGTGCCAGCTCAAGTATCATCCTCCTCACTTGACAATTGTTCAAAATGTTAGGGTGCCTCGCCAAAAGCTATCGATGAGGTGAACAATGGGACTTGAATATTCACTTACTCACCTTGAAACTTTTTAATCCCTGGAAACGAAAATGTACCTTCTTAAAATAGTTGTGTGTTGAAAAGGAGAAAAAGTAGAAATTTTTATAATTACAAAATTGTAACTATATATTAAATGTTGAATTATAAAATTGTGAGCATTTTTGAAATGTTCGATACACGGGAAAAAAAGTTTCATGCAATTATTTTTATAAATGAAGAAGTTATTAAAAATTTGAGTTTGATAAGTAGTTATTAAACATTTAAAGTTTGATTATTTTTTAAAAATTCGTAAAAAAAAGGTTTCGGCATTTTATTTTTTAAATCATTAACTCTAAAAAATCAAAGTATGAGTTTTTTTTTAAATCATCTTCATTTAAAAGCATCGTTATTGATTCATTTTAGAAAAAAATGTTAAAATATGTAAAGTATCGTTGTTTTGTTAAAGAAAACATACTGTATCTCGTGGAGAAATAAATTATCTTTCCAATTACAGAACTGCTAGCGAAGTTATTAAATGCGCGAATAAAATTTTGAGTATTTTTTAAAAAAATCATAAAAATTAAGCAATAATGTTATTTTGAACCCGGATTAAATCGGTAGTAATCAAGCGTTCTGTCAAACGCGCCACGATATTCTCGGAAATAGAAGTGAAAAGATCTTTAAAATAAAAGTAAGAGATATTCAATTTCACCAAAAAAAATGTTGATATTCATTAGTTATGGGCATTTTCTTTTCTACTATAATTTTTCATCAAACGAGACGTGCGCAGGGGAAAAAGAGTCATTTGGCGCCTAACATGTTTTCGCCACCAAACCGTTGGCTATTGTAAAATTGCATTGTTTGTTAAATATTAATTTTTTAAAGGCTTTATTTTTAAGATAATGCCTTCAAACTTCACATATCGATTGCAAACCACAGTAATTTTTAAACAAAAAATGAAAACAAAACTATTACTTTGCATGTGTGTGTGATTAATTCTCGCAAAGAGAGTAAGAAACGAAAAATGTATTTTTTTAAAAAAAATCGTAATTTTTAAGCAATTTTTTCAATCTTCGTACATATTAAGAATAATATTGTTCTACACAAGGAAAAAAAGTTTCGGGGGGAATTTTTTAATAACGAAGTTATTAAATATTTAATTTAAATTTTGAGTATTTTTTGAAACATAGTAAAAAAAAAGTTTTTGGCATTTTATTTTTTAAATGACTGATTCTAAAAGAGAAAATCATGAACTTTTTTAGTGTAGAATATCATTTCATTAACCCAAAAGAAAATTCTAACGGAACGATTTTGAAATCATTTTCATAAACACGTATCGATTTTGAATCATTTTAGAAAAAATCGTAAAAAATTGAAAACATTATTTTATAAAATAAACTATACCATACCATGGCGAAATAAATTGTCTTTCCGATTCTATAATTATTTTTTGTCTGAGTCTCATAGGAAATATTAGATTGTGCTTTAAAAGTGTCGGGGTAAAAAAAAAAAGCTCATCTAACGATTTTTCATATTGTTTGGCGGAAGAAACAACACGCGGGAGTAGAACAAAGGTTTTTATATAATATCTTTTTAACTATTTGCAATATCGGAATATAAATGCTAAAAATTGATTTTTCGGATCATTCCCTATCATTTGATACCTTCATCGAGTTTCTGCGTCGTGTGGTTAGTGAGAAAATAGATGTACATACGACCATACAAAACGATATACGTTTGTTTACCTACGAATTTTATTAGTGAAGATTCGTTTTCTCTCCCCCAACACCACCAATGCATGCTCGCATTATACGCCCGAGTATGAGAAAACGATGACTCTGGGCAGCGAATCGTGTAACTTTTATTCGGCAGTTAAGAGCTTAAATCTTTCGAGGCTCTTCTAAGTCCTTCTGCTGGCAGCTCAAAAAGGGCGTGCCACAAGGTCAAGTGACATTCTCTTCACTTGACCATGGTTCAAAATTACGAGATTCGTCACCAATAGCCCCATGTTGCATTATAGTGCGACGTAAATAAGTACTGATTTGCTGTCAGAAACGGACCTCACCGCAGTTCCCGCAGCTTAGTTAAGTAACGCGGCTACAGGGGAACAAATACAAAATAGTGAAAAAAAGATGGTTTTTTTCACCGTTTCCACAAGATTATTTATAATTTGGTTGATTGATTGTTTATTTGCGTCACATTTTGAAGAAATACATTGGATATGTTAATAATTTAGAATAATCTCGATTATTATTTTTTATTTAACTTTAAAATAGATTTTACTGTTTTAAAACATGACTTGCACAAAAATTTCTGTTTTTTCCGCCTATTGATTATTCTCTTAAATTCAGGAGAGAGTTTATGATCAAGATTAGGAGCAAACTTTTTTTCGATGTTTTTTGAAAAAATTCCAAAATACGATCTATGAAACATCAAGAAAATTTTAAATTTCGTAATAAGCTAATACGTGTTTCTTTAACCAAACTCATTTTCAAAAATTTATATTTCTATTAAATTAGAAGGTAATTAGGAAATAAAACCTCAAAATTAGAATGAATTTAAGAGAAAATAATTGATGAAAATATGAAAATTATATTAAATAAATAAGCAGAGTTACAAAAATAATAATACAAAATCTGGAAGTGAGCTTATTTTCAAAAATATAAATGGGAAATTGTAATGACACTGAAAAGGGAAGACACAGTGCTAGGAGTTCTAAGATATATTAATTTAGAAATCAAGGGTAAGTTTAGATTCAACCCTTGCTTTCAAAAAAGTACCACAATTAAAATATTTTCTCGAGGCAAAAAGAACGAAAATCAATTTTAGTATTTTCATTAACACTAGTTCTTTACACGACCTTTTCTGACCAACTTACATATTAACTAGCAACAAAATACATACGTCATACATATTCATACGCCTCAGGTGGCACCATCTCGTTTAAACGAAATTAAGTAACTCTAATCCCTAAACCGAACAAAATCTCAACTGCCTGATACTTAAGGTAAGTTAAAAGTGCTCTTTTTATCCTTTTTTCCTCAAGAAAACCTTCGTCAAGACGCCTATCACGTTATAGAATAATCCCAGTAAAGTTTTCCGGACGATTAAGCCTTGCCTCTGCTAAATCCCGTCAATGGCTTAATTTAAGACGCTGACTATCGCGAAATGGTAATAGAGCCCCGTGTCTCTCATTTACATGTCATTAAGGCTGAAAACTTGTAATAGTTACTGAGTATAGGTGGTGCGACACACCTTGATTACTGTCAAGGAGGGTCGATTAAAGAATATCGTTTGGGCTAATCCCGGAAAGACGTGAGAGAAGCTTAATGGGTAAGTGAGAGAGAAAAGAGAAGGAAAAAGATTTATAATTTATCCACCTTTCTGGAGAAAATAGAATGGGTTTTTTTTAGGGAAAATAAGGATGAGTGTGTGTAATAGGGAAAACTGAGATATTGGATTAGATTTTTTTTTTCCTTTAAATTTTTTATGGGCTTCTAATCTGCTGCTTAAGGTTTCCTTTTATTGTTGTAGATAGGAAGGAAATTTTTCTTATTGTAAATCAAGGATTACACGAAAATAGTATGCGAATTTGAATAAAGTAAAGAAAAAATAACTGATTCTTTTAATTTTTGGAAACGACTTGATTGTAAAGTATTTTTTTGTTTGGCTTTTCGACAAACACTATATAACAGATAAAAAACTTGTTTTGACAATTTTTTTTTTCTTTTTACAATATCCTTATAAAAAATTTACTTCAACCTCTTATTAACTAAAAAGAACATTATTGTTTTTATAAAAATTACCTGTTTCTGAGGTTTTTTAATACTTGGTATTTAATTGTTTCCTATAAAATTGAGTTTCTCTGTGTGTATATGAGTGTGAGAAATCCATATCACCTTATAAGTTATTTTTTTTTAATGTCCAACCAATTTATCAACCTACCTTCATGCATGCCACACACAAGTATTTTTACTAAAACTCAGCTTTTAACAGAATTCTGGGAATTCTCCGTGTTTCCCACTTGCATTTACTTCTACTTGAATCTATTGACACCTGTTTACAGTACGCGCACTTTCTTGTGATTTAGTCAGGACTTGCAGTACTTTAATATTTGCTGGGCTCAAATGAGTATAACAAAATATAAAATTACAATTAGCAGCATCCTTTTTATTCGTGAGCAACTACATTCCATATTATGCTCATTATGCCATTTGAAAAGTCAGTACAGGCTTCATGCTATATATATATATATATTGTTGTACTTGTGTGTTGTATCTCGTACAGACTTCTTTAAATAGGCATGGCATAATAACACTGATGTTGTATAACGCTTTCATTGTAGATTCATCCCTCAATATGTCATATTTTCTTTCATTGACTCTGTACCTAGGCAGATAGCTTCGTTTATCACCTCTCACAGTGGTCCTGAAGCTAATTGAGCTGAAGTTGCTTTCATTTTGTCTTCAAAATAAATATCACTTCATTTACTGTTTTCTGCTGTTTCCCTTACCGATTTTTTTCACTTTTTATTTGCTCATTTTTAGTTCTGTATCGCGTAGTAAATTTTGTGTGCTCTTGAAAAATCTCCTCCCAAGTTTAATCAGCGCATAATTTAATCAGCGCATTATCGCATTCAATTTATAAGAATTTGATTTTATTTTTACATGTTATTGCTGCACAAGAAATTGATTTACAAATATATGATTACAATATGCACAAAATATCGCAATATATATGTTATTAAATTATATTTATAATCAGAACCTACTATTTTGCATAACGTTTCTCAGAAATATTCACTGTAAAAAAAGAAAAAGGGAACAGATTATTTAATTTTCACAGTATATCGGATTCAAATAATGTCTTTACCATAATTTGAAGCTCCAAATACTTATATTTTCATTCAGAACTTATCTAATTGCGAACTTCAGCAGCCTCTTTGATGGTACACAAGTGAACTATCAACTTCATCACACACATCGCTTTTGAAGATCAAAACATCCTCCAAAATATCTGACCAATAATTGACCACCCCATTTGCGGCGGCAGGCCTTAGAAGCAGATCCGAGATAACCCGATGCATACGTATGCATGGGGAAAGAGCAAGGGAGAAGACCATATTTTGGATACGTTCTGCCGCCTAATCGATTGGGCATAGCGGCAAAGTCTTCGCAGTTCGCCTTTATGGCAAAAGGGAAGGTCTTCTCTCGGTAAGCCTGTCATTTGTGGACGTAATGGGGTTGCCTGCTTTCCAAATCCGACTCGGAAATCCACTGGTAATGGATAAATCCGAATTTCTCTTCCCTCTTTTTTTTCCCTTTTTCCTTTTCTTTTTAACTTCTGTGCCCTCCATTTAGACGAAATGGTGTGTGTCTTTTTCTTTGGTAGGTCTTGGTGTGGGGACGACGTTGGATTTTCTTTTATTTTTACCGCTGGAATGCGACAGGAGTAAAATTCTCTTTGGAATTGGAAGATTGGATAGACACAGATAGGCAAGATGTGTCCTCCGATGGGATTTCGGGTTGGTAAAAGAGGAAATTGACCTTCAATCGTCGCTGTAATTTCCACGCTGAGGGATCTACATGGGTGATGGAACGGCCAGGCAATTTTATTCGGATATAGAGATGGGGAATTGTTTTTTGAGGACTTGATTGAATTCACAAATCTTGTTTGGGGGTTTAAACAGTTGTTTGGTTTTTCTATGTATGAGTGTTTCGAAATTCTAAGAAATTAGACAAATTCAAATAAATTGTTTTACACTGTTTGAGGAAAGGTTAGTTTGTATTTTAAGTATCTGTATTGTTTCAGGACACTGTTTTCAGTTTGATACATCGTTGCAAGTATTTTGTACAATGTTCAGTAAATAGTAACGTTTCGTTTAGAAACAAGCCAATAAAATAATATAAAACGTTCCTTTTTTTAAAACTAAGGTATATACATGTATGTATATAAAATCTCTTGAATTCGAAAAACATGTTTTCTTAAAATAAAAAAGTTTGTTTTTAAAGTTAACAGTATCAAATATTTGTAACTTAAGAAAATATTGTAAAAATTTATTAAAAAAAAGCTCATTTAATAAAAAAAATTAATACTACTACCTGTATATTATTGAAATAATTGTTAATAATAATTTGTATACATATATTTTTATTATTAAGATATCATTAACTCGATATCTAACGAAATGTTTCATTACGAGTAGTTACTGTAAAATATGAGAGTTAAAAAAAATTCATTTTACTGAAATTTGTTCTTCGATAAAAAGAAAAAAAAGGATGTATCTTTTCTTAAAATTTTCCTTACTGAGGTAAATTAGTTTAATCTTAAGTTTTATTACTCTTACAGATCAATGTTTTAGAATTTATATAAATTAAAATTTTTAAAAATAATGAATATTTTGCTTAGGAATTGGATTCTGGAATTAAAATATATTTAGCTTCCCAAACACAAATTAAGAAAGTTTTGTATCAATAATATGTTACAAAGTCCATTTCGTATCACAAATTATCAAATCCAGACCTCATTATTTAATTTATAGAAACTTACTTCCTGTATGTTAATAATTATTGTCATAAGGAATGCACATTTCTTAGCTATTTTAATGAAGACTAATTAGTATTCTTATTTTCCGCTTATCACTAACAAGATACTTAAATATACCGTTTACCATGGATACTGCTCTTCAATTCTTTTCACTTTGAAAAAATGTAATAAATTTAAAAGATTATTATTTTAAATAATCAAATAATTGCCATCTCTTTACTATGCTAACAATGTTTCAAATTCGAAAAAATAAAAATTATGTTGCGCTAGTTATCTCAATTTCAAACGCAATTTCTACAGTTATGCAAACCTTACCAACTTAATTATCATTGTTATTGGATTTATAGATATATGTTGAATGGTTTATACATAATTACTGTTTCCATATAAATGAATTTTCAAATCTCCTTTAATTGTTTGCAGAACTTTCATACAAATATCTTGGATAATTTCTAAGAATAACTTTGCGTTTAAAATAAACTTTCAAAATCCTTTGACAAAAACAAGTTTGTCTATAGATATTAATGTAAAATATTATTTCAGAGACATTACATTAATGTAATGTAATGTCTCTGAAATAAGTTTTTTTAACACCCTTTTAAAAGCTTCACTTGTATGTAACGGAATCTTTGAAATCAGTTTTTACCCATTTTAAACAGTTAGATTAGTTCGAAATATTTCTGACCTGTCCAGGGCTGATGAAAATACAATAATTTAATGGTTTTGTTCCATTGTCCTGATCATAATCATCTCATTTCAAATACATAATGATTTCCCATTTTCAGATCGCATCCCATATATGGCGACTGATTTAAGTAACAACTTAGTTTGATTAACTATAAAAGGGTGTTTTTTAGTTTTTTTAAACTTTAATTTATTATTTTTCTTTACAGATACATGTAACAATTCCCTTTGTTGAAGTTTAATTTGAAGTAACCCAAAGATATTTTAAATTCGCAAACTTATTGGAATCTGTTTTTCAGGCATGGAGCTGGAACGTGTGGGCCCCTTGTTGCTGGCTGCTTTAGTCGCTGTCTGCTACAGCAATTCGTTGAGTTGTGGTTTCGCTTATGACGATATCGCGGCAATCCGGGACAACAGAGATCTCAGACCGCACACACCTCTCACTAGTATATTCCTCAATGACTTTTGGGGAATGCCTATTAAAAAGGTAAGGAAAGATGTTATATATTCCAGCATAGGGGGAGGGGGTGCAATACAATATTTAAACTGTTGACGTCCCTGACCAAGAAATTTTCAGGGCTGTTTTCATTAATAATTAATTTTTTATGAAATATAAATCGAAATTAAAATATTTTTTAAAAATGTTATTGAAAAATTATATTGTCAATGTTACACAAATTTTTTCATTTTATTTATTTTTGTTTTTATAATGAGTTATAATACAAAATGGAAACATTTCAAATACGAGGGAGGATCCACAAATAATCGCTTTTTTTATTTTGCACTTTTTTTAACTCTACATTAGTCCCCTTAGTCCCCACGAGCATTAATGCACTTGTCTTCATGATTTTCCACTGCTCAAAATAGTTCCGGAATTCTGGAAGAAGAATACCATGCAAAGACGATAGGGTGTTTTCTTTGACTGCATCCACATCACTGAATCGCTTTTCTTTCAGACCTCTCTTTATCCGTGGAAACGAAAAAATCCAATGGAACCAGATCTGATGAGTAGTGTGGATGACACAAAAGCAACATGTTTTTGTTTGTCAAAAGCTGACAAACCATCAAAGCTGTTTGGGCTGGAGCATTATTGAACGTGCTTCATGACTTGTTCGTTACCTCAGAAATTTAGTTAGTGGTCTTTCGACAATCTTCACCTATTGCACATTTGATTTTGGCATGTTTAACTCATTTCTTCCTATCAAAGGAAGGCATGTTTTTAGTTGACTTTTTGCCGTATTTAAATGGTAAGACGATTTGTAAGCCTATGAATTTCCCAAAGCATCACCATAAAAGGTTTTTCGAAGCATTCCAACGGTTACGGCTGCAGTTTTCCCAAAAGAAAACAAAATTTCGCACACAATCTTTGTCCTTTGTGGTCGGCATCTCACTAACTGCCGAAGAGTTAAAATAGGAAAGCAAACAACACAGCAGCACAAGCAATCCACTAAACTCAGCTCAATAATGGTCGTGAGAGACCCTTAACTATAACACCAACTAACTGCACAGCTCCTAACTACAAAGTACTTGTGCGCAATAGTTCAATTCCTGTTACTTTTGAGTCCCATCTCGTCCTCTTCATTCTTAGAAAAATATTTTGCGAATATTTCATCTAGGATCTAGCTTTTTTACCAAAATTATCAGTCATATAGAATTTCTAACTTATTTTTGCGGGCATATCTTGTGTGAAAAATTTTCGGAGTAATTTTAAATCTGTATTCATGTTATACTGTAGATTATGATGCGAACCAGTCAACAATTCGACGCATAAATAGAACTATATAATTTTTTACACTTTATTTCATCATTTCGTGAGTCAGGAATATTTGTGAAAAGAGAAGCAAAACAAAAAAAAAATCGTTTTAAAATTTTTGCCTGAACTAGGAACACAAATATTTCTGTTCATAGCTCAAAAGGAAATCAAATTGTATGAAGCGCTTAAATTCTAACTTAATTAGTATCGCTATATGATTTGCTTAAATTATTTCTCCTTATGGATACCTATTTTTAACGTAACTGAACCTAATATAAACCAAAAATTAAAACATATAAAATTTTGCTCAAATTATTCTGATTTACAGGAGTTTCAAAATGTTTCTCTTAATATTTATGGAGTCGAATATGTAAATATATAAATTTTCTCTTTGACTAGCTTTAATGATACTGACGTCCAACTTAAGAAAATTATTTTCCAATCATAAAAATGTTTTTTTTTAAAGAAAAAGGGAAAAGTAAAAAAATCATAATAAAGATATGAATTGGTGAAGATGAACTATTTCAAGTTAAGCTATTTTCAAAATTTGAATACTTTCCGCATCTTTAAAATTTTTTATTTATGTTTTACTCCCTTTCTCAGTACGGAATTCTTAGTACCTACATATGAAATTCAATAGTTAAGGATATATTCAAGGCCTAAATTATTTTTGAAAGCTTGCATAGTATTTAAAGAGTGTTTAGAATTTAGAATTTATGTTTATTGATTTAATATTTTCTAAGGATGTTTAAAAATAGATCAAAAGGAAATATTAAAAACTAATTTGTTTTACGTAGTAATCAAGAATAAGGGGTTAAAAGAATATTTTTGTTACAGTAAAAAAAAACTATCAAGAATTTAAAATTAAAAATAATTAAAGGATTCCTTTTCAATCATAACTGAAAAGATGTTGAACAATATACAGATAAATCTTTTTCATGGAAAATGTAGCATATGTTTTCATAAAAATTGCTCGTGAGGAACTATGTACCTATCGATAAATTTTGAACAAAATTTGAAAAAATTATTTAGGCATTCTCTGACTGATTCTGCAAAAAAATGGCATCCGCAATTGAAAAATCTTTTTAAGTAGCTAATTACTCCAATTAATTTATTCTTAACTTAATAAATTTTGTAGTTCCCTTTTTCTTATTAATAATAATATCAAGCTTACCTGGCAACGATGAAAATAACTTAAGAGCTTTTTTCTGTTTCAAAATGTATTATTCATATTAATTATTTTGGGTTCTCTGTAAGGTTACAGAAATTAAAGACTGGAATAGAAGCATTTAAAATTCAGAAATATCATGAATAAATGTAATTTTGATAAATATTCTCTCTCTTCATTTCAGAGGTAAAACCGTGAATTAGAAAATTATGTATGAATGAGACATTAACGAAGGAAAGAGGCAAACCGATTAACATTTTAATGCTTCCTGAAAGAGCATTATTTTATTTTTAAAATTTAGAATATTCCGTAATCTCTAGATGTATTTTTTTTTGTCGAATATGAATCTTTTGTAAAAAATATGGTTGGAACTTTACGAGAAAATTGTTACTTAAAAAAACGAAATTTTTTCTTCTGGTCACAATTAATTATTTGTGTGTTTCATGTCTTTCTCTATAAATAGGGTGATTTTCTACCAGACCGACAAACTTGCAGGGTGTGTAGGAGGGGTACAGACACGACTCGAAATCACACAAGAATTCATGGTCACATATGATGTAGTTACTGAAGCAGATAATTAAGAACAAACACAACACATTAAAGGAACAGAAAACATTTTATTGAAAGCTTGTACGACAGGTGTTCGAAATCACGACCAGAAATCAACTAGCAGTCAGACAGCGCCGCTGCATGGAATTCCTTACGTTCTGGAAGATTCCTGGAATGACGTGCGTTCTCTCGACAGCTACAGATATCCGACGGATGAGGTCTTCAAATGAAGGAACGGGTGTCTTCTACACCAAACTCTTTATGTAGCTCCAGAAGAAGAACTTCATACACTGTCAAACACCTGTCGTAATTACAAACTTCCAATAAAACGTTTTCTGTCAGTTTAATGTGCTGCTGTTGATATTATTTTTCTCTGCTTCTTTTCATCATAACTCCCAACTGCGGCATCTGTGAGCCTGCATTCTTCTGTAAATTTGAGTCGTCTCTGTATCCCCTACAAACTCTGCCAGTCTGGTAGCGGTTTATACCATGTACACACCCACCCACACAAATATATATATATATATATATATATATATATATATAAATATATATATATATATATAAAGGGTTTTTTTAGAGGTATAGAACTTTAAATTGCTATAAAACAACGATGTATTATTCGATTGACGTGAATTTTGTTTTATTCGAAAGATAATCTTGTGGCATTACATTTTAAATATGATTTCTGGCATAGGACTGCCACGGATGGCTCGGATGTAGTCCAATCTGGACGTCCAATTTTCGATGACTTTTTCCAACATTTGTGGCCGTATATCGGCAATAACACGGCAAATGTTGTCTTCTAAATGGTCAAGCGTTTGTAGCTTATCCGCATAGACCAATGACTTAACATAGCTCCACAGAAAATAGACTAGCGGTGTTAAATCACAAGATCTTGGAGGCCAATTCACAGGTCCAAAACGTGAAAATAGACGGTCACCAAACGTGTCTTTCAATAAATCGATTGTGGCACGAGCTGTGTGACATGTTGCGCCGTCTTGTTCGAACCACAGCTCCTGGACATCATGATTGTTCAATTCAGGAATGAAAAAGTTAGTAATCATGGCTCTATACCGATCACCATTGACTGTAACGTTGTGGCCTTCATCGTTTTTGAAGAAGGATTCCACCAGCCCATAAAGCGCACCAAACAGTCAGTTTTTCTGGATGTAACGGTGTTTCGACATACACTTGTGGATTAGCTTCACTCCAAATGCGGCAGTTTTGTTTGTTGACGTAGCCATTCAACCAGAAGTGCGCTTCATCGCTGAACAAAATTCGCTTATGAAAATCGGGAGCAACGGCAATCTCGTTTTGGGCCCATTCGACGAATCTACGCCTTGCTTGATGATCGTTTTGATGAATTGCCAAACCAAACTGAGAATAAATCACTTGACAGCTGTTAAATCGGGCGCCATTTTGGAAAGTAATGCCAACTTAAACTTCTGTACCTGGAAAAAAAAACCACTCTTTATATATATATATATATATATATATATATATATATATATATATATATTAGATTGAATTTATGTTCATTTTTACATTGATTTAAATAAAGTTCATGCAGGAGGTTTGATAATAACACCAATATTGTAGCAGAAAATTAGTGTAGCAAGATAGTATAAATATAAAAAAGGTTTCCTTTATAATACATTCATTTATAATGCTTTATAATAAGTCCTTTATAATACGTATAATACTTTATAATACGTATAATACTTTATAATAAGTCCTTTATAATACGTATAATACTTTATAATACGTATAATACTTTATAATATGTATAATACTTTATAATACGAATAATACTTTATAATAAGTATAATACTTTATAATACATATAATATTTCATAATACTATAATACTTTATAATACGTATAATACTTCATAATACGTATAATATTTTATAATAAGTCCTTTATAATACGTATAATACTTTATAATATATAAGTCCTTTATAATACTTTATAATAAGTCCTTTATAATAAGTTCTTTATAATACGTATAATACTTTATAATTATTCCTTTATAATACTTTATGAATCATTTTCACATTAACTTAGGTAAAGTCCATGCAGGAATCCTGATAATAACACCAATATTGTATCAGAAAATTAGTGTAGAAAGATGGTATCTTATAAATATAAAAAATGTTTCCTTTATAATAAAACACATAAATACATAAAATAACTATATAAAATGCAGGTTTTTTTATTTTATTCAAAATAGTTTTAACTTATCAAAAAGTTTATAAGAGACAAATTTTTTGTGTGCGGTACTTATGCATTATACTGTCAACCTATTTCGCCAAAAAGACATCACCAATTCCAAAAACAAAATATCACCCAAAACTGATATTGATATTATTACAATATCCCAATGTGCGAGGGGAAATGATTTCAAATATCGTATGCTTTTGGCGACAACATTTGATTTAATGACATTGATCGAAGGTATTAGACGTAAATACCGAAGAATATAAATTTATACAATTATAGTTATGGCATTCTTTGAAGAAACTCTAATTAATTTTTTTAATTATAAAGACGCCGAATTCCGAATAACATTACATCAAATGATTTTAATGTGCTTTTTCTTATTATTAAACATTATACATTTAATACTATTTTATGATCAATTTTCCGATACACCAAACTTGCAGTTTTCATTACTGTGTTCAATTAAAATGAATATAAAATATTCTTTAAAATGAATTGCATGTATACAGCTCGGGAGGATAACCAATTAAGATAATTTATTGATTTAATAATGGATCAATTAAAATTCAGCTTTTCGTTAAAACATTTATATATTTCAATTCGAATTCGTGCGTAAAATTACATTTTTATTAAGAATGCATCATGTCATAAAGTTAATAACTTTTATTCAAATTTGTCCTTTTTCGCATTTATTATATGCACTTATCCAAATAATAACAGAACTTCCATGTCAATTTACAAAAAGTATGCTATTTCACTCTTGAGCAGTTATGCTGTTTAATAGCTGCTTTATAAATTGCTTTTTCTTTCAACATAAAATCGTTAAATATATTTCTATATTATGCAAATTGCCTGAAAAAGTGTAGTGGGGGATTAAATTAGAAATCCTGTTAGAAGGAATTATGCTTTATGGAACTATATTTACTTTACTTATTTGAATTGTATGATAAATTCTGATTTAAAAGCCATTACTAATACTAGCTGATAAAAACTAAATATTAAAGTTATATATATAACGTTCCACAACGTTGTTTTAAAGGATACAAAATGTATATCTTAGAGTTACTTAATATATTGTCTCTACATATTAATTTAAATTTTATATCAAATTTTATGAATTAGTCATTAGAGGCCCTTTATGAAAATTTAAATTTGTTACATATTTTGGTATAGTTTTTTTTAAAAAAAATATTTGAACAATATATTTTATGCAGCTGATTTTAATGTCATAAACTCCTACTTTATAAACACGTTAAATACTTATGGAACCTTGAAGAAATATTTTTGTCATTTAATATTTAACGTTTGTATCGTCATAAATTTAACTATGTTAATGTTTAGCTGACGAATATTAACATACTATGTTAATGCTCATCACATGACTAAATTTATGATGTATAACTATTTTCATTAATATGATGTATAAAATAAAAGAAATTCAAATTGTCTATGTAAATTTAACTCAACAGTTAATATACAAGTAAAATGAAACAGGGAGTCTGAATAATGGTTATATTTTAGCATTTTTCGATGCTCACATTAACGCATAATAAAATTATACATTACTGTGGCAAAAGTTTATTCTCAGCCAGCTAGAAACTTAATGCATATATAAATAAATGGCAAAAAATATTAGATTTGGGCCAACACCAAGTATACTTACTTATCAGAATTTAATTAGTATTAAAACAATTACTATTCAATATATATATATATATACGTTAGCTTAACATAATTAGTTAAATTAAAAAGTAGCTTAATTTTAGAGTTCGTAGAATTAAGCACTTCACTTCGCCATGTACTTGAGTTCAATTAACTCATGATGAAGAAAAGAAGTTACGTGTTCTCTTCGAACTGTTTTTAAGAGGTTTTTCCAAGTATTCTCAGGGTTTCCAGAAGTTAAAATAAAAATCCGTAACATGTAAATGCGTGTGCAAAATAGAAAATTAAAATCTAAATTTAAGCAAAAGCTGCCCCTAAAGTTTAGCTTGAAAATTTGCAAAACTTGCTATTTGCAGTCTTACACAAAGTTATAAAAGTTTTAATGTCCTTCTGAATAATGTATTTAGGTTTAAAATATTACTCAACGAATATGGTAACAAAAATTTAAAATAAAAACAAATAAATGTAAAATATAAAATGAGATTGTAGATAGCTTCAATAGACCTAGACTTTGGCATTTTGTGTAGCAAAAATGCGAACACATATCCAATTTACTAAATATTATGCAAAGTTTGGCAATGGTAGTACGAATTAATGGTATTAATGAATAATTTACAACAATCTGTTAAAAAACTTTTAATAAAAAATATAATACATTTCTTTGTTTTTAGTAAAAGTACCTACAAGATACTCTGCTGATCTACATTAAATTTATTTTAAGACATTTTTCTAAGGCCTTTTTTATGGGGTTCTCTAAAAACACCTTATAGTTTAAAGCAGGGGTGTCAAACTCGTGGCCCACAACAAACATTTTTGCAGCCCTTCCGGTATATCTGCTCACAATAATATCAGGGGGTTATAATTAAACTTCCCCTATATAAGGGGCATCCTACAGCTCAAACCGGTGAACGGAATGCAAAGAAATTTTGTATATGGGCTATACACGAGATGCGCTCACGTAATTTTGAAAAAAAAAATTTAGTTCCAAAATGTCTATGAAAGGACGTCTGTCTTTTCGGGAAAAACTTAAAATTTAACACAATGCACGATCAAAACGGAATACAGAAACAATAATAACTTTTATTGACTAGTTTCATTTCACCTCGTTGCCGAACCAGATTAAGCAAAGGTAAGGGAGAAACAAAAACATTTGAGTTTGCAGAAACAAGAGCAGATTAAGGGGGTCACTTCACGAAAATCCATGAAATAATCGATTTTTTTCAATTTTGATTGAAACATAAAATACCATTCTTTTTCTTTCTAATGCAGTTTAAATTTTTGCTCTAGCTTAATTAGAAGTATTTTTAATATTTTTTTTATAAGTTGTTTACATCTGTCAATCCCCAAAACCGCTGATTGCCCCGCCCTCTCAAATCAAAACAAAAGACACATGCTACTTTTCAGCCTTATCAAATGGTTTAAATTGAAATAAAGAATTTATTTTGATCAGCAGCTTATCCAGGAAAGAAGTAAAGTGAATTGTTATAGATGTTTGTTTACTTACAGCCTATTTTTTACCTCCTTAAATGCAACGGATTTCTGCGATCGTTTTCAATAGTGTTTTCCATCAAAAACATTAATAAAACATTTACAAAACGTTTTTTAAACTCTGTTAAGTAATAAAATGTTTAAAAAACGAAAGAGTTTGGAAAGAAATGTACAACATTCCAAACTTTTATGGATTTAAATGTTGATAAGTCAGACAATTTCAACATAAATAAATCAGCTTTAAAATCTAAGTTAGGTAAGTTTAATAAAGAGTATGTTTCTTTTTTAGATTCATTTGAATGTTTCTGTGAAATTCCTGACATTATACTGTTCTTTTGTGCTTTGAAACAACATTAATTACATAAAATTAATGTAAAAACCAAGGTATTGACATAAATTTTGGTCACCAAATCTAGGGTTTGGCTACAAAATTGTTAATATGTTGTAACTTTTGTGGTCTTATTCAAACATTTCTTATTACCAGGTTTTCTAAAACAGTAGTTAATCAAAAAAGGTACAAAATTATATGAAGTGGACACAATAGAATTTCATATGCTATGAGGTCTATTTAAAAAGTAGCAGGTGCAAAAATATTTTGCGGAGTTATGCATTTGTCACTTACACCATAGTGGTTTTGTGATTCCATGCATACATTAAATAATGTGATAGAGAAAGTAACCAAAGTGTCTATGGCTTTAGCTGCTGCCGAAACAATATTTAATAATGGATAACCAAATGTACCAGTGGCTATCAATGGTACCTGGCTAAAAATAAGCTATATATTTCTAAATGGTGTTGTTACGGCAGTTAGTTTGGACACTGGGAGAGTTGTTGATGCTAAAATATTATCGCAGAAATGTTTGTGTAATTTTAACAGCGATGTACATAGCAATGAGTGTTCGGCAAGTTACATTGAAAATAGTAGGGGAATGGAAGTTGAAGAGGTGCACTTTTTTTTTTTGTATCTCTCATCACTCGCAGACATTACACAATTTACGATATACACAATATTTGGACTATATGGGAACTCTAAAGCATACAAATCAGTTTTAGAATCTAAAGATATGTCAATATTGAACAATTAGAATGTGTTAATCATGTTGAGAAAATGATGGGGACATGACTTAGGGCCTTAAAATTAAAATTAAAAGACAGAAAGCTTAAAGACAAAAAATCTCTAGGATGCCGTAATGGCTTGACAGATGCTGAAATAAACAAATTGCAAAGTTGCTATGTTTTGGCTGTTCAAAACAACTCGGGAAAATTTGTCAGCCATAAGGCAAGCTATATGGGCTATAATTTTTGATAAAATGTTCACAGGTTTGAATCTACGACACGGTTTATGCCCCATGGGATGTGACTTGTGTAGATTTAATATGTCCACATACTGAAAGGTTACACATACAAGCATAAACACGACTTACCTATTGTTATTAGGAATTACATAAACAAAGTATTTAGAGGTCACTAATCTTGAACATTTATCTGGATGCTTGCTTGATAAGACTCAAAATATTAGTGAAAGCGGAAATAGTTTTTGGTGTATAATTCCAAAAACTGTTTTTGTGCAATTGGGAACTTCAAAAACTATAGTACCTGAAGCTATATACTTATATAATCAAAGCTTCATTACCAAATTGAAAGTTTTAGATGTTTTAAACATTCAAACCTGAATTTTACCAATGTCGAGCATTGCAAAAAGTAGATCACCCGTGTATTAGGAAAGCAGAATAGTCAGTTTTACAATGAACCAAAGAAGCCAGAATTAAAAACAAACAATTAAAATGTAGGCAAGAAGATGATCTTGCAGATGACACTAGCAATCCAAGTTATAGTTCTGGTATGCATTAGTTAATAGTAAGTTTGTACTTTAAATCACTATTTCTCAAAAGTGTAAATTTCAACACAAAAGGAACATTTTTGAAAAAACTACTTATTTTACAGCCTTGAAACTTTGCACATATGTTAACACTATACAAATAAATATTTTAATGAGAGATTTTGTCAAAAATTATTCAAAAAATATTTATGGATTAAAATGTACAAGAATTTTCATCGTTTTAAAATTTTTGACGTGTTACTCCACATATGAATTTTTTTAAAAAAAACTAATCAAAATTTTGAAAAATGCTCCCATTAAAATAATAAAAACAATACAATGAATACACACAAAAAAAATTCATGACTGTACAACCAGCCAATTTTTAAAAAATGTTCCTTAAACTTGGTCATTTTTAACATTACGGAGATAGGGAAAATGCTGCGTGAAGTGACCCCCTTAAGACGAAATTGCAAAAGAGGAGAAATTGTTAATCGTGTCTAGGACAATGTAGGGAAAGTTACTCCAAATGATCACCCTCATTTACATGCAAAATTTCAAGGTCATAGGCATTATGTTCAACAGCCGATCGTAACTGATCTTCGCACATGAAGCGTTATGGAGTTCTTCAAGTCAATCAACGTCACAACACCTCCAAGATACACCAGACATTTTAAATAGCCCCATAACCAGAAATCACAGGGAGTTAGATCCGGCGATCTTGTTTTCGTAAAATAGCTTCACTAATAGCGCATGTTCAACTAAAGAGGCCGTCATCAGAACAACATCCGGAAACATCGACTTAAACATGACAATGTCTGCAAATGTTTTATATTCTAACCTGTTTTGCATAAAGCTTCCTCTTTTTCCCAAGCATGCAAATATCGACATTTTTCTCCTACAACTGACAGCTTTTCCCGGTTTTGTATTTTATTACTCATCATTCTTCTTCTGTATTGTTAATAGTGTTTCTGTATTATGTGTTGGCCGTTTATTGTGTTAAATTTCAGGTTTTCACGAAAATACGCCTTCTGGGGGACAGTTTGGTACTATTTTTTTTAGAAATTCCTTGAGTGTATCTCGTGTATAGCCATATACATAATTTCGTTGCATTCCGTTCACCCGTTTGTGCTGTAGTATGGCGTTTATAGAGGAAGTTTAATTATAACCATTTGGTAATAAATAATCAAATATCAAACTCAGTGTTTCTCAAACTGTGGGGCGCGCCCCCTAGAGGGGCGTGATAACCATTCGAGGGGAGCGCGAGCATATTGAAAAGTCTAAAATAAAAGATTCTTTAAAATATTATTAATTTACTGAAAGTAAACAAATAAACACATTTTGACACAATAAAAAATAAAATACTCATTAACATTATAATGCACTTATGAATGTATCAGTACTGCAAAGTCTACTTTATAATTAATTTAACAATACTGAGTTAAGGACAATTTTAATAATTACTAGTGACCCCATGGATTTGTCATAAACGGAATTATATGCCAACATTAAGACTTATCTTGATAATTTGTGTACAGTTTATAATTAATCCCTTAAATGCCGGTTAAAAATTGCACAACTCGTTCCCCAATGACACTGTTTATCACGTTAGTAAGAGTATGTGGTGCATTAACGGGGGGTAAGGGTAGAAAAAGAATAAATAATCAAATCCTCTGAAATAAGTAAGCCCTTCGCAAACATTGCCAAGGTCATTTTATTGCTTTCCAAAGCCTTCGGAATAATTTTATGGATAGCAATTCACAAAAAAGTTCGTACTTCGGAAAGACGTATGTATACGTCTTGGTAAAATTGACACACTGGCTGAGCGGGACGTTTATACACGTCGGGGAACTAAAGAGGGGACAAAGTCGTATTTTCAGTTTAGCGTTATTGTATGGAGGGGGTGCGATGCAAATTATGATTGAATACTGAGTCGCAAACATTGAAAGTTTGAGAAGTACTGATCAAACCCATAATAAAATATCAAAATTTCTCCAGCGAAATAGGAAAGATAGTTGCAGAGAAGGGATGTCAAGTGTCTGGACTTAAACAATAAAATTTTCTTGTTCTTTTTTTCATGTTTATGGTATTGTACTATTCGAAATAAAATTATATTTCTGTGAATAGTGATTCTTTTTGAGGCCGACCTACAGTTATACCTGGCTGTTTTGGTCCAAGTTAGTCTTTGAGTTTGACACCCTTGGCTTAAAGGGTCTCATGAGTTGACAAAGTTTGAATAGCACTCACCGTTTTACGGAATAGAATGACGCTGTTAGTGTTTTCTCTGTAACCAAACAGAGGGTTTCTCGTCACACAACGTATGTAGAGTATAGATTACCTTAACAATTATTCACACTAAGGTATATATTTATAATATATATTTTTGCGCAATTTTCACAAAATGGTGATGAATCGATGAATCCAATACACGTGCACACACAACATGCAGCATCTAAATAAATTTTCGACATTAATATTTGCTACTCTAATTATAAACAAATATTTAAAAAAAATTAAAAACCCATTATATTTTTTAAACAACAGGTAACTGTGATTTATGTTTTTATTGGGTTGAATGTAATGGACAAAATCGCTGGGATAAAAAAAATAATACATTTAATAAACTGAAATATCACCATTATAAAATGTCGGTTATACAAGACAAACACAATTAAATATTCAGGGAAATTCTTACAGTAAATGTTAGTAAAATACAATCCAGGATTGGACGGTGAGGCGGAAGATCCTTACTGATTGAGATCTAGGCTCTCTCTGATGTTACAAACAGTAGCTTCTCAGTTCACACTACTGATAATTATGTATCCATAGCGTGGTGAGATCCATATTCTATTCTGGAAATATAGCTTGCGTTACAAACATTACTTAAAAGTATTATTAAAAATAGCTGTTTTTACATTTATATTCTAAATAAATTTGTTTAGTAACGATGTGGAACACATTTAAATAAGAAAAATAATGAAAACAAAACTTGTGTAATAACAGTAATTTTATACAAGAAAAAAAAACAATTAGTATAAAAAATTTAAGTCAATTCCTACTTAGATCAACAAAGAAAAATTTTATTTTAGCTACTTTTTATTAAATAGTTACAATTAATATAAATATGTGTATACATATGACAGAATCACGACATTAAGTGATAATTAATTTTTATTAATTATCATTAAAGTATCGTATTGTCATCCAAAACAATCGTGTATATAAATTTCAGTGCAAGTGATTACTTTCACACGTGAGAAAAAAACCTTTTCAAGTTTTGACACAAGTCGCCAAAAAGGTAGCTAATTCGCCAAAAATGATGCCAACGTGGTTGCATTTGTAACTCTTAAAATAATTAGTTTTAATCAGTTAATTTTTATTAATTATTATTATATTATTGTATTGACATCCAAAATAAACCTGTATATAAAATTTCAGCTCAATTGAGCGCTTTAAAATGTATTTTATTAACGATTGAAAATTCCACAAAGATAAATAAATAAATATATAGAGATTGTGAGCTAATAGTAGGAATTGAAAAAAGATCTTATATTTAAACAACTGTTTTCTTTGTATTTCAGGAAGGCAGTCACAAGTCTTACCGGCCTCTGACAGTTCTAACGTTTCGAGCGAACTATGCCGTCCACGGCCTTAGGCCCTTCGGCTACCATCTGGTGAATGTCCTGCTCCATGCTCTTGTATGCCTCCTCTTTTACAGGTATAGTCCACCATGACTTTTTTCTTTTCCTATTTTTTCCTTACGACAGCGTGAATTTTTTTATGAAAATCCCAAAATATGTATCAATTAATATTATAAGCATGATAAAATTATAATTATTAATCTTTTACTGTGATAAATTAATCTTATAATATTATCTGCCCAAATGAAAAAAAAGACAAGTGAAATAAGGAGAACATATTTAATGGAAATCAAAAGAAATCGCCGAGCACGTTGTATTACAGGTACCCTCGTTTCTGCAACAGGTTCGTGCCTTTGTTTTAGAGAGATACTGGTTAATTCTTGAGAAACACAGCTTCCTTCATTTCATCGTCCAAACGGAAACGTAATGTGCTCTTAAGTGAAAAAGGGGAGGAAGTCCTAATCTGGATTGTATAGTGGGTCTTCAGAAACATTTTATTGATAATCTCTAAAGACCATCTGGGTTTCATGAGAGGCGTATAAGTAGGCATTGTCATGGATATCTATAATCGTTTGACGCATCTTACGAAAGCTTTTACCAGCCTTTCGACCTACGCTTTGCACACCACATACTATCACCATTCACCGATATATGTCTGCATTTTTCTCATCTTACGCAATCAGAAACTGTAAGACCCACACATTTTTTCAGTGTGGACTCATCCATGTATAGCACTTTACTTTCGATCAATATCCTGCATCACAAACAGGTTTCACTATTGTACAACGTATACGATGTACACTTCGTACCACCTCTTTGAAGATGCTTCTATAGCTGCATTCATTCTGAAGCTATTACCCGTGTTCACTTTTCATTTGGGCAACCTTTATACAATAAGCGGTATACAGGATGAACCTTATTGCATAACCCATTACTATAAAGCTGATATTATCACTTAACAGTAATTATGTATATAATGGATATTGTAGTAAGACAACTTAAAAGGAATAATTCGTTAGTACTATGTTACAAAATATACTTAAACATTAAGTCCCAGTAATTAAATGCATTCCATTAGAATCCTTGCACGCCGCAGGTTTATTTATGAAGTACATGATTACAGATAAACCCCTATGGTCATTTCGTTACAGAATGCGTAAACATGATCTACTTAAAAAGATTATACAGACTCTAAGGATGAAATTAGGAAATTAGGAAAGCATAATCCTCATTAAAGTGACCGATCGAGAGAAAAGTTTGGATAAGTTGTATTAGCTTAATGTTGCACAACCTACTATCAGGATAATATTGAGTAGCCACAATTCTGTACTTAAATAGTAGATAATGTAATTAATATTACTAGTAATTATATATAAGCTAAATCCCTCGTTTTGTAAAGTCCAGATTAAATTGAACATGCAATACCGGAGAGTTATTTATTTCAACATTCTACATTCAAATTGTAATCTCGTAGAAAGATCATAGATTCATGCAGATAATATATTCCTGCAGGCACTATACATAGTTAAATTCTTCCACGAAAAGTATCAAATTTGCAATGTAGGATTTTAAGGCCATACATAAAAGTTAAATTAAAATTTTATCTATGCCTTAAATTTCCGTATACAAGCCGGGAATTTTTGAAATTTTAAAAGTTATAGTAAGAGGGTCCACTTATACATAAATCTACTAATCTAGCAATAAACCCTGTTAAAAAAGCTTTATTTAATTATTTTTCATTAGCCATGTGTAAGCAATTTTAATCTTTTAACTTTTTTTGTGTGTTTTAATGAAACTTCTATTTTTTTAAAATAAGCCACATAAATCCCTAAAAATCAGAGAGTGTCAGAATCCAAATTTCGAATATATATATATATATATATATATATATATATATATATATATATATATATATATATATATATATATATATATATATATAGTTCTAAAATTCGCATTCACTCATGGAGCTGACTAAATGCATGGGGTCATGCGGCGAAATTCTCCTTCAAGGCATGAAACATAGGTGGACGATTCCAAGTGGTCGCCTGTAGTTTCTGGAGAATACAGACCTCTTTTGGAGTAAAAGAGGGGGGAGGGGCATGTGTACATCACTGTCCCTATGAAATTTGCCACCGAATTTCATTTCGCACTCATTTCCCAAATAAAAGAATCGTTGTAGAAAGTAAAATTAGTTCAGATATTGTACAAGATAAAAATGAATGGTAAAAAGTGTGAGATCCATGTTAGGGTTACTATAAATAAAGCTGAAGACGTTGGCTTTTGGCGTTCTGATTTACGTCAGTTTAATTCGAAGATATACATTTTACAGTATTTTTCCTTCAAGGCGATATGTTTTAAAATTACAGGGCATTATTTTTCACTACAAGCTTCAAATTTAGGGTTATTTTTTTTAAAAAAAACAAAAAAAAAAACGCACTTTTAGCTTATACATGAGTCGGATTATTCATGGATTTGTGATATTGTATACAGTAATACCTAAATTTACGCTATCCGAATTCGAAGTTAGGCAATTTTCACACCTCGTCTCGATTCTTTTTTACTCTTATCTATCCTTTTTTTCATCACAGAAACTCAAGCGGAATCAGTGCCAGAGCATGAGGAAATTGGTAATTAGACTGAAGAAGTTGCCGATTTTGCTAGACAAATAAATTTAAAGGGACATGGTACGATTTAAACAAAAAAATTTAACTTAAGGATTTTTAATAATTTTTTGGTGTCCTTCTATGTGTGTATACTATGTAAAACAGATTGTTTGCTCAAAATTTCATAAAACGCTAGCCATTTAAATTTTTAAGGAAAAAACTTAAAATTTGTGAAGAGATTTTAAAATGCTACTCCTGCAAAAATTTACAAAAACGCATGAAATTTGATTCATAAGTACGTCAAACTATGTATAACAACAGTTGGGATTAGTTTTGCGATAACATGATTCGTATTTGTACAATACTTCTTTTTCTGAATGCTTATTGAAAATTCCTTCAAAAAAGTATAAATCCTGAGTTCAATTATTTTTTTAAAAAATAACTACTGATTTGATTCAAAAACGCATACTAACTTTTATTTTACATGTACTTTTAGTAATACATAAAAAAATTCAAAGCATTAGGCACACCATAGAAAAAAAAGCCTTGGCATTTTAAATGAAGACGAAGTAGTTATTTTATCTTTCTGAGATAAGTCAGTTTAAAGTTTTGATTTGCCTTAGGGATGTGAATAAAAACGAACGTAAAAGCTATCATAATTCTGCATTTTTTTAACTTAGAGCTTTCAAATTTTGTGAGGTTATAGAAAAGTATATAAAGAATAATTTAGGCAAAAAAATTAAATTTGATTTTTTGACTGATTTTTGTCGTTTGAATCGTACTGTGTCCCCTCCTTAAAAAGGAATAGTGATGACATTCAAGAACTGCTGGAACCACTATCAAAAGCTGACAGTTGATGAGTTTATAGAAATGCATGAGCAACAGCAAGACATTGAATAACTCGGTCTTATGACCCAATTCACTCAGAAAATCGAATGATGGGTGGGAACTTGATGAGAAGCCTTGGTTTAATTAAATAAGGTTACAAATTTTAGAAAATACAGACTCCAACGAAGAGAGCATTTTTTCCAACAAAACAAGGAATAAAAAAATAATAGCATGCTACGAGGAAATTCTGCGGGAGAAAAAATATTTTAGCAGGTAGAGACTACCGGTTAGATTTTATGAAACCTTCATCCAAATAACTTTGGTTTGTGATTTTGTATTTGTGTTATATCTAAGATTTTGCTAAACATTTTTTTTTTCTAAATTATTATTTTCTTTCGTCTCTTGCCCCAGCTAAAAATAATTTATATGTATTTACATAAGAAATTATACCCCTATTTACGAGAATTCAACTTACGCGGTTATCACTCAATTCCCCCTATTGCGTTAAGTTCGGGGTTATTACTGTAAATAAAATCATATTTCATTCTAGTAAGAAAAAAATGTGTGTAGGGGGCATGAGAAATGGGTCACCATAAATTTGCATTCCATCCATTTTCTGAAACTGTCCCGAAGCTATTCAAATCAGAAGCTAGTATTGCATTCCTCTTTAGTACACAACAATGAACAACGACAGGCTCTCATTGAAGCGGTGACTAATTCAGTCGACATAGAAGTGTCATCAGTAATGTCATCTGTCCACAATGCCTGAATTCCCCGCTGCCGGTATTCTCCCACGGACCAATACAAGGAACTTTGAGAGCTAGGGAAGCTTTGAGTGATGAACGGACGTCGCTGTGAGACAGTATGAATGGACAATGGTCAGTTCAATGAAATGGTACCTTTACCGGACTCAACTCATTTTAATGCACGGATAAAAGGATGTAAAAATATATATTTGATCTTTTATTAAGTAGAAAACCATATTGTTTGTTATTCAAGAAAGTTATCTGTGTAACTTTGATAAAAATTAAATCGTTTTTTATTGCACTATTTTGGCGATTGTAGTTGAATAATATGAACACACATACATTGGCGAGAATCGCGGCTGTATGAAATAAAAATATTATTAATCACAACCTACCTATGCGAAAAAAAAATTTGTATGTTATGAAGATAGGGAGAAAAATCATTTGTAAAATAATTTCAAAACTTAATTTTTACAATAGGAAAAAATACTTAATTTTGGTTAGGTGTGATTTTAGAAACAAAATAAAATAGTTTTTCTTCAATATAAATAAACAAAAGCTATGATTATTATTACTAAATGGTGAATAGTACGATGAACATTGCAACATTTCATAGCCCCTGTACTCACACTTCCCGCACAGTCGAATCAGTCCAATCCAAGATTTTTTCCGTCTTCCTCTTTCTCGTGGACTGTCATTTTTACAGTATTTTTTAAAAAAATTTAACGGTTAAAAAATACTCGAACTCAGTAGCACCCAGGGCTTACTGTACCCACCCCAGTATTCGCGACCATTGGGCGCAGAGGTGCATGAGCAGATATCCTGATGAGGTGGTCAGTCTGAAGTGAGACCCCCAGTGTTTAAGTCACCAAGGAAGCTTGGTACTCATTTATCGACCCGTTGCAGTTGTGATGAAAGGCTGAGTTGACCTTGGCCAGCCTGAGAATAGAACCCGAACCTGTGGTGTGGAAACGCGATACGCTACCACTCGATCACTGACCATAATTTAATGGTAAAGAATCTGCTAAATGCGCATGGTATTTTTTATAACTATTTAATTGGTATACTCTCATCGCAATAAATGTTAAAAATTACTAAAACACTTGTTTTTCTTTTAAACAGAAATTGCTTTGATTTTTTTTACAATAATAAGTTCAAATACTTCGTCTGTCTTCATTCCCCTTTGTGTGGCAGTACTTAACATTAAAAAAAAAAATTTATTTTATTTTTTCCTTCATCTATATACCAGACTAGAAAACCATCTTTTTCGCATAATTAAGTTTTAAATTTTTTTAAAAAAATAGTAATAAATGAAAAATGTCTGTCAAAGAAATGCACACTTGCAATGTAAAAAAAAGAAACGGGTCTTACAGTAGTCGCATATGATGTGTAACATCTGACATGTTATTGTGGTAAATACGCAATAATAACTTTTTTCCTGCAAAAAATATGAATCGAGTATCATTGGAAATAATTTTCTATCGAATAATTATATCTTTAATGAAAATTGTATTTAATTATATATAACAAAAGGAGTAAAAAAAATGCAATATTTTACCAAAAATAATTATTCTTGTTCAGTTTGGGGAAGAGCGGAGGCAATAGACTTATAATAATTAAAATATGACACATATACTTGTGATTTCAAAGGGTTTAAAATTGTTGTGAAAAACAGCGTCAATAACAGTATCACTGTTAGCAATCGAAACATTCTAATTTGTGTTCATTTCGAGCTTAAGTTTATCATTTATAAAAGCTATGAGCGGCTCAGCTTTTGGCAAACTGAAGTTAAAGTTAAAATCACCACTCAAAATCAGGGGAAGCGAGTGATAATTTTTTTAAAAGAGCAGAACCACACACATATAACAAAGGTGGCTTCGTTATATGGTAAAAGTACAAAATGCAGGAAATCTTTATTTTTTTTAACCGTTTGATTCGAAGAAATATATACGACCACCGAAATCACTGTTTGTCCATTTTCAAATAAGCATTCTGACGCACTTATGTCCCCTAATATCTGACTAACGGATTTAGAGTCAAGCGCTCGAGTTATTGGTGGCTACTAGAGTTGGACCCCCATGTAGACACAGCCACGCACTCTCATTGGTCAAATCAAGTAGTACGTCACATCCTGTTACACACATCCGTCCCTTTTCACGAAACCCCTCCCGACAAATATCCAGCAACCGAGAGGAAATATGTTGCACTCCAAAGAAAGTTATTTGTAAGTTCTTTTCCGGAAAGACATAATAAACTTAGTTGATACAGCAGAGGAATTAAATCCCAGAAGGTCCACTAAAATTATCAGATTATTCGAACAGTCCGAGACGAATAAGAAATACTTTCTGTACAATGAAATAAATTACTTCATTTGAAAATGTATTTTTCAATAGTCGCTTTATGTATGGTAATTATATAATGCATTTTGTTGCACAATATTTTTAATATTGTCCTCCCTTCTACAAAGTAAATAGTAACTGCAAAATATTGAAATATTAAGCGTAATTTTGAAATTGGGAACATCTAATGTCTGCTTACTTTTATGATGTTAAATAATTGTAATTATTTTCAAAATGCTTGTAATCCAAACTATTACAACAATGTTCATAATCTTCTCTTACAACAATAGAGGGAATGATATAAAACGAAATGTTAAATGCTAAGTTTAGATTTTTTCTAATGCGTTATAAATTATTTCGCAATGACAAATATGTAATTGCGCAATTGCTTACTACCTAATTCTGTTCCGTGTAATGACTTTTAACATTTTATAATATTCTTGGTAGTAAAACATGGATGCTAAACAAATACATTAATATATTTACAAATAAATTTTCATTTAAAGAAATTACTTCTCAAAACGTCTAGTTAAAAATTTAGTAAATTTTACTTTACAAAATTAAAAAATTTGTTTCGTAATGTTATAAAAGTTCAATTTTACCAGACATAAGCTGCAAGGAGAACAATTGTTTAAATTCCTCCTCTTTCAAACTTAGCGAATTCCCCTTTATTACTTTTTCAAAATTAAACTAGAATTAATTCTTCCAGAAATAAAGTATTTGCCTCGTAAAATTAAAAGTAACTCTTTATAAGAAGGAATTTTGAAACGCTTATCACACACTTGCAAAATAATAAGCATTTTCAAAGGCCTTTTATTGCCTAACGCCCACTTCCATCATATAACGGTCCTATAATTGGGTAAATTCCACCAAAAGAAATTTTGGCTTTTTCTTTTCTTTTTATTTACTCTTCTGGCTTAGTGGCCCTACGGTTAGAAAAAGAAAGATAGCACCTTAGTTAGAAAAAAGGGGAAAAAACGAACTTCTCACCATTTCCTCTAATTTTTACTAGATATTCCCTAGTAATAGCGTAAAATAAAATATTCCCTCGCGTCTAAGGGTGGAAAAAAGGCGTAGAACTCGCTACCACAGGAAAAATTCTCTCGTGAACATTCGGAGAGGGGGTTGAGAAAAGGGAGGGGGGTAAGAAAGGCAGAGAAAACTCGAGTCAAGAATACAAATGTGTTCGTCCACGTTTTTATTTCTTTTAAAGTCGCCGGTACTTTCAACTCATGGAAAAGTCTCTCTTGTCGCAGTCCAGTCACGTGTTCCTTCCTATCGATATCGCGGTGAAGTATCGATTTTCTACGTCCCCCTTTGCCCCCCAACACACTTTCTTACATAAGGCCTAATAGCCGAAGACGTGCGAAATATTAAACGGCGCCAAATGCTTCACGTCGATGCGCTTTTTATTGGTGGACTCACTTAGATCGAGACTGTGCACTTGCGAATATCGGCGTTTTTCTTTCTTTCTTTCTTCTTTTTTTTTTTTTTTTCCTTTTTTTTCTTCTTTTTGTGGCATTGATTCTTTTTGTTGTTGCACTGCTAATATAGTATACGGGATCAGCATAAATATAAGTTGTTTTTTTAAAATTGGCTATATATATAACTTAGGAAATTGAATTTATATATGAATATATATTCGAGTGCTTAAAAATTTATACATATTATATAATTCCGTACCAGAAAATATCTGTTCTGTCTATAATATCCATTCGCACCATAATGTCGAATATCTATTTATGTAATTCCTATATAAATCTGAGAAAAATCACAGTTTAAATATATATATATATATTGAAATTCACCATTTATTTTATTGAAATTTCTCCTGTTTAGGATTTTTTTTTCATTTTTGCAGTGACGTTTAAAGCTAATTAAAAGTGAATAATTATTTAGAAAATTTAACTTACTCATTTATGTGACTTATTCATTCATCACGAAATTCTCACCACAATTTTCCATTTCATATTTGATGTGCACATATATTTTGTTAAAAAGTTAAGATTTCAGTTTATTTTTACTTAGAATAATGTTCATTTTACGAATCTAACCTTTATTTGATTATTTTAATTGTAATTGTAATGAACAAATACAGTTAATAATGGTAATTAGATGAACACATGTACTAAATAATTACTTTTATTTAACTAGTTAGTCTATTTCATATCAAAATTATAAGCAAAAGCTTCTACTTGAGGTAAGCACAAAAATAGGTAACGCAAAAATAGAAAAAGGTAAATTCATTCGCGACTAAAACTACATAGGAAACAGATAAAATAAATTCGTGACATAATTCACAGGGAGAAGAATTTTATAAATGCCTTCGTTGAAAAGCAATTTCAAGTCTATACTCGTCGTTATTGAAGTGAAATCTACATTTGCTTATAGCTGTTGGTGATTTCCCTTAAATGAAAAGAAAAACAGAACATTTCCTTTCTACTACAACTAGGAATGACTAAACATATATAAATAGAAAATTTATTTTATTCTTGCGTTTTTATCAGATTTGCATAAACAACTTTAGAAACTGAGAAATAGAAACTGGGAAAATACCTGGGGAAAATATTATCAATTGAGCATATTATAAAATTATTTCAATAAAAATTAACCTAAATTTAAAATAATATTCAAAACTAATATCCAAGATTCCGTAATTCTTGAGGAAAAAAGATTGTTTATTTTAAAAATTTTGGCTTTCAGCTTTATATTTCCGAGAACTTTTCCTGTGAAAAGAATGATATGTTTTAAAATTAAGTTATCATAAATTTTTAGCTAATACTTTCATAGTAAAATGTTTAAAATATTTCCGCTCAGTGTGTTAGAAGTATGCAAGGGAGAATAATCTTATCCAAATTAAATGTTTGATAGTAAACATTTTTTATGACTACCTCATTTATGTTATTTTTCTTTCGATAAATTCGTCGCATTTCATGTTTCGTTCAAAACTGATTTAATATTTATCATATTTTATTCCTATTAAAATAGTGAGTGTTTTAATTAAACTAAATATACTTAGCTAAACTTGTGAAATATCACAATTCTTGATCTTCAACAATATACATATCTAAACTTAATTACAAATTGTATATTTTTGTGTGTTTTTTTTCCTCGTACACTTTTTCACTTCTTACTTGGCAACAATTACATTTTAATTTATGGAATATATTTGTACATATGAAATGATTATTTAATAATTGTATACTTACGTGTAATATTTATCGTTGTTAAATAACAGCACTTATTCAATTTCCTAAGAGTTTTATATAGAGCCTGCTCTATTTAATATGCTTCATAACATTTCCATATAAGAATGTAATTAGTATAAGAAATTATTTTTATAACGTGTTTAAAACTCATTTAACTTCATTGAGTTCAGCAAAAACAAAATAATTATTTGCATTTCCTAGGTTATGTGATCAGCGTTTATTACAACGGATACTTCATTAAACCTCCATATAAACTTTGATCCTTTTAATAAAAACAACGCAATTTAATAAATTTTTTTTGTATTCGAGTAATTGGAAACGAGCAAATGAACCCAAGCTCTAGCGACGTTTCCCATAGCTATAAAAATTGCATACCCCTTGAAGGCAAGAAGTGTTTTTGAGTATAACGTAGCAAGAAAACTCCAAGAATGCTTCTTTTTTTTTTCGACTCTGGGCGTAGATCGTTTCAAAAATATATCTTCCCCAGGGTAGTCAATTTATGGAACTATTGTTCAGGGACACATTTCTAGTGTTCTTTAAATGTTGGTAGAATACCCCTATGTCAGTGCTTCTCAACCTTTCACGACCCAATATTCAATCATAATTTTCATCGCGGCCCCTCTCCTTAAAGTAACTATGCATTGAATTCTATACCTTGAGGCTGAAGCTACAATACGACTTTAGCCTCTTAAGTGCCCCCGACGTATATAAGCGTCTCACTCTGTCAAAGCGTTAAATGCCTGGGACGTATATATACGTTTTCCCTAACTACGATCTTGTCTGTGCACTGAAATCCATAAAATTATTCCGAAGGCTTTGGAATGTAATAAAATGGCTTTGACAGTGTTTTGAAGGATTTAATTATTTCAGAGAAGGTTTTATTTATTTATTCCTTTTCATCCCCCTCAATATAACACATACACGCATCTACGTGGAAAACGTTGACATTAGGGAGTGAATCCCGTAACTTTTAATCGGCAGTTTCGGGATTAATTATATAAACCGTACAAATGATCAACATAAGTGTTGATTTTTGTAAACGTTTTAAATATGATAAGGCCATGGGATTGCTGGTACTCATTAAACTTGTTCTTTACTTAGTATTGTTAAATTAATTATAAAATACATTGTGCGGTACTGATACATTTATGAGGGGATTATATGAGTGCAAATGTGTATTTTACATTTTATTGTGTTGGAATGTATTCAGTTTGTTTACGTTCAGTAAATTAATGATTTATGTTTAAATAATCGTCTGTTTTCGACTTTTCAATATACGTGCGCCCCCCTCGTAGGGTTATCACACCCACCCTAAGGGGGGCACAGTTTGAGAAACGCTGCCATATGTTATAAAAGCTGAAAAGTATAGTTCCATCAAGATTTGTTTTAGATTATCCCCAATGCAGTTTCAAAGTAACATTTATGTAATACAACCAAAAGACGTAGAGATGGATCCCACAAAAAGAAACTCAGTGAGAGAACATTGTCATACTGAAAAATTATACTTGATCAAAGAATTATATGGTCGGACCTCGATTTAACAAACCCGTATTTAACGACTATCGTGATTTCACGAATTTTTCTCTTCCCGCGATTAAAGTTAAGACATTAACCCCAATTTAACGATTTATTTCCTCAACTTGAAATTTTTTAATTATTTTGTATTTGAAAAAAAAGTAGATTTTTTTTCTTCAAATGACATATTTTTGTTCGGAACAGAAAGTGCTTTTATTCTAAGTAGCATATTTCAACGTGACACTATTATTAGACTTAAGGCTGTCTTCGGTCAATGTTAAAGAATAGGATCCGAATTAGGAACAATTTTTCAGACATAAAAGAAATTAAAAATTAGTATTATATTCTGACTTCACTAGAAAGCAACATATTTTATACTTCACATTTTTGACCGAGTTAAGCCATTTTTTTCTGGAATAAAATGTGTTTCGCGTTTTTTCTCCTATATGATAAAGTTAAATGAGCTACCCTTTCACGTGTTAAAATGAAAAAAAAATAATACTCATGGAATATTTTGAAATTTTAGAAACGCTATATTATTAACAGATGTATGTGTTATAATGTTGCAAATTTTCATTAAAATTGAGCCATTTCTTTGTCTGAAAATGTGTTCCGCGTTCCGTTCAGGGTCTCATATTTTCGCCGAAAACAGCCTTAACAAGTGCCGATGTCATGAGTGAAACTTATCACGTGAGTCTTGAGTGTTGCAAGGAATTCCTTTCTTCTCTCCTCCCTGTCCACAACGCAAGAGTTATTTTAACATTTATTATACATTTTTGATGTGGCGGACTGCGTATCTATAAGAAAAAAATTGTAAAGTTTAAGTCATTGTTCATTTGTTGGAGCAGATGAATAGCGATTCTAATGCAGAAATAGATAATGAAACTCCTATCGAAACTGTTACACTTTTTATTGTTTTACATTCCACCCTGAACACCAAGATTGAATTGAGGCAAAGAATTACCGGATGACATTTTTACAATAACAAATAATATGTATTCACTTTAATCAATTATCAACCTTCTAAATACAAAGATGAATCAATGTCTACGTCAATGGGATTGAACTTTACTATTAAATTAAATCACGATATATGATACTAATCAACTATTAAACTCAATATCGAACGGGTTTACCGGACTAAGGGGACCGAGAGATATACGCAATTTGAAATACTAGCAATCATTAAATTTCCACTAACTCTATTATTTATTTACTCTTATTATCCGATAAATGAAGTTTAAATATCACCTGACTTTTACTACTTCACTCCTTTCCAGTCGGCTCAATTTTCCGAATGTAGATCGCTGCCTGATAACCGGCTAGAAACTAATCACACAATCAACTTGGATCTTCTTAGAGCTCCGTATATGTATATCTTGGCTCAATAGCCTTCTCCGCTAACCTACAACACTCTCCTTATATACTTTGATTCATTTGCATATCCCGTTTTCTCCTTTTAGAGCTGGTTGCAAATATACGCGAATTTACAATCCCCAAAGACGCCCAAGAGTATTAGTGATAAAGTGCCGTATAAATTCATCCCATGTTCGGAGACATACCTTTCTCTTAAGCTGCAGGATATAAAGGATTCAGTGTTTCCTTCTCCACATAAAGTCGAAAAAAAACTTTTTCAAGTCAGGAATCAAAAAGATTTTCAAGCATCTATTAGTCAGTATTTTAAAATTTGCAGTTAACTGGTGCATAATAATTCAGTAATAGTACATTTAGCTATTGAATAAAAAATGTGTAATTTCTATTTATGGATATTTCTTACTAAATATGGATATATTATATAATAACTAATATTGAATCTCTAATTATGGATTTTTTTTCTAACTATGGAAATGTAGTTGGTTATGGAACTTCCGAAATTCAAGAGCAAAATAATTACATTTTGTTTGGACCACGATATATTACGAGTAACCCCGAATTAACGAACAAAATGCAAGGTCCTGATGAATTCGTTTATCGGGATCCGACTATATATGCATGGAATTAATTTATCCTTAGAAATCGGTTGGAAATAAAATTGATTAGTTTTGAATTACAGTCGGACCTCTGTATAACGAAGTCGCTAAATCCCGGAAAAAAAGTTCGTTATATGGAAAATTTGTTATATACAGGTTCATCTTTTAATATACTTTATAAACCATATATAAAACAGATTTTAAATTCATAAATACTATGTATTAAAAAAGTAATTATTCACACTTTTTTTAAAATTAATATATGTGTATTTTATATATCTTGCCCATCAAAAAAGAAAGTAAAACTGCAAAGAAAATAAGAAAAAAAGAATGTTGAAGAATTAACTGCATTTTGAACATTAAGAAAATAATTTTATACTAAAATTAATGATTCTTAAGAAGATTTTATATAGTTTAAAGCGTACAAGTAATATTTAACATACATTATTATATAATTAGAACACGAGGACGCGGGGCAACTCCGCTGAAGGTTAAAGAGGATATCGAAGATCTTTCTAGTGAACTGGGCAGTGGGGGTTAAAGGTTGCACTTCTTGGATGAAACGTCCAGAACTATTGCTCCAGGAGAGTTAGGATCTAATAAAACCAGTTCAAGATTTATGACCACCATAAAATGTGTTAAAGAGAGAAGAACTTGAAATTTTTTCAGAAATAGTTTTAAAAAAAGGTAGAATAAAAATTGAAACACAAAAGAAAAGTTATTTATATAAAAATGCACTTCGCTATAGATTGTTTTTTTTTTACGAAGAAAATCGTGATGTATTCAAGGTTTCAGGAAAAAATTCGCTATATAGAAAAATCCGTAAAATAGAGGTTCGTTATATAGATGTTCGAATGTGTTTTGATACATCTAGTCTTATGTAGGCTATTTAATGACATATAAAATCTATATTTTTAAATCCTAATCAGGTAAAGAGGATTACTCAATTTAATTTTCCACGAACAACTATTCTGTACTACCTAGATTGAAACCTGCAATTTGACTTGAACATCACCATTCCTGTAACTATTGATCATAGACAGCTGTTAAAAATCCATTATAAAAATATAAAAAATGTAATATTTTTGTTCGTTATGTTCCTGTTAAAAATAGTTTATGAATGTAAATATGTTTAGTTGCGCCCTCTCTTCTTATGACACTCATTTACGTCATACAATTATTTATTACGATCTAGTAATGTAGATAATTCAAATCATTCTTTAGTGTTCAACATCACGTCAAAAATAGCTCTACGTGTTGTGTTGAAATTCATCCCTATATTTTAAAAGTATCAGCGAAATTGAATATCGATACAATTATTCTGTCAGACTATGTCATTATTCTGTCAACTAGATTATGTCACCATTCTGTGCGTTTGATTATCTTACTATTCTGTCAGCTATATTATCTCCCTATTCTTCTAGCTAAATTGTGTCACTATGCTTTCAACCACATAATGTTCTGATTCTATAATTTATATTATGTCACACACATAACAATGTGTGGACTAATTATGTCACCTAATACTAATGCCGATCAGCTTAACTGACCTAAACTTTGAATCTTATAAGAAACTCGCTTGCGTTTTATCTTCATACTGATGGAAATATGAAAGAAACAGATGTCCCCCTTCAATGATTATGTCTTGCTTAATTATTAGTCATTTATTTAGCCCCGTGGTCTAAAAATAAGATATTATCTCATCGAATATCAATAGTTTCTTACAATTATACATTACACAAAATCGGATCAAATAGTTATTAGACATTGCATAACATCCAGCACATGATCATTCAACATCTCCCGGGATCTCCAACTTTGGAAATTTTCGATTTTCTGTAGAAGTAACTGAAGCTGTGCCAAGAAATAATTATTATCAAACTTGTTCCCCTAACTAAAGAGTTTGCTATCTATATAAACACAATGTCATAGCATAAAATAATTATAAATATTATTACTCTTAAAATTATATACCAAACATTTACGTGTTTCAAAACAAGCACCCGCATCAAATTACGGTATGTTTCCAGGCGTTAGTGTCTCATGTGTCCCCTTCCAATGTCTCCGTAACAAATTTCTTAAGAGTTATGGGCGATTATGCTAGTGTAATGTGTTTCCACAAGCTGAGAGGAGGGCGAGTTTACAAAATTAAGTTCTGCTGCAATTTTGCATAGCTTGTCTAAATGACTAGGTCCAGGTGGATATATAAGATAAAGCGGAAGAGAGAGATAGAGAGAGAGAGACAGGTTTGTTATTTATTTCATTCATGAAAGTGGAAGAATTATAATTTCAAATTTAGCAGAAAACTAACTACAATACGTCAGCTCGATGACAGTTGCTTGGTATTATAAGCACTGGAATTTAATGAGAAGTGCTTTAATAACATTTGCTCTGTAGTAATGTAATAGTGTTTTGATGTCGCATGAAAATGTACAAATGTGAAAGAGAAACAAGTAGTTCTTTTTTTAGTATATATTTATAAATGTTCAGAAATAATATGTGATGTATAACTTACCGAATAATCAAAAAGTAGCAACACTTTTCTTTTAATCAAACTTAATATAATTTCAAAAATCCTTGATTTGGAATGCGAAGTAAAAGATAATTAGAAAACATTAAAATTTCATACTTAAATACATTTTTGTCATAATATACAATATTTTTTTAAGTTTACAAGTATTTGAAAAATATAACTATTTATATGCTTTCAAAGGCAAGGTTTAAAACACAATGGAGAAATTTAAATCAAAATGAATTAACTAAACTTCTATTTAGACAAACTAAATTGTTCTTATAAGAATTAGTGTTATCTAATTTTCTAAAATATATTCTTTTTTTTTAATTTGAAACACTATTGTATGGTCGTTTAAAAATCAGATTAAAAGAGAGAGAGAGAGTGTGTGTGTGTGAGAGAGAGAGAAATTAAAATGCTTAACAATATAAGAAAAAATATGATTTATCTCTAAATATGTGTGATTTAATTATTTTGCCATACCCTCCAACTGTATTAAAATACTATTAATAGTTTTGAAAAAGCAAATTATACCTACTTAATAACTTTGTGCTTTAATTATATTTAAATGTTTAATAGCCTCTAAAATTAATATCGGTAAATTCTTCCATAAAATATATTAATGTGAATGCTTATTAAGCTCAATAATTAAATATTTTAAACAAGAAATCTAATTTTATATTTATATTCCATTTTTCTCAATCACCTAAAAGCAATATGAGTAGTTCACTCTTACGGATAAAATATTTGGAAATTTAAATCCGTGATTATATTTTTGTAAAACAGAACTCAAACTAAAAACGCCCTATATACTCACGGGTTTTTTTTCTTTTTTAACATTTAATTTATTTTTATTTTTTACCTTAAGTGAAAATATCAAAGTCTGAGACCTAAGTTGAAAAATAAAATCATTACAAAAAAGTGTTTTGAGTGTGCATTCAAACTTACTGAATACCTAAAAAGCCAAAGTGGACAGACTTTTCAAGGAAATCCTAAGCGATTTCCTAACTGAAATCCTGTCTTTACTTTGCTCTAATGCTGCTCTGAACCAAACTTGAGAAACTTTGCAATATTTCCATCCGGTTTATCTAGAGTATCTCTAGAGTTGTCTAGACATCCCATTTTTATCATGCGCTCTAGCAATACTAGGAGCAAGTACTAGTACTAGGAGCAAGCCATAGAGATGAAATTCTGAATACTATTATTTGAATGAAAAATTGAATTTTTTCTAGAAATGAATTTGGAAGCGTATTTTATAAAGAGGTAAAACATAATTCTTATGGTACTACACGCAGAAATTTTGCGATACATCTTGAAAACCCGACATCAATCTTAAAATAAATTTTCATGCCAGACAAAGACAATTATTTACCTTATTTACAGAGTAGACTATAAAACATAAGTTTTATGCTAGTCTGGTAAACGTGATGAAAATAAATATTTACATTGAACAAAAGGTTTTAAGTACTATCTTATGAAAAAAAGTATGGTGCTCTTTTAAATTTATTTATTCAAGAGTAAAATATTTTCCTTTAATTGTATGTTTAAATTAATTACTCGCTTCATTATAATTAAAGCATTCGGAGAATACAACTTGGATCTAAGGAGAAAACTTCGTATAGAACGTTGTTCACTAAACGAAGTTGTACATTTAGAATTTAATTGAAATTTTAAAAAAAGAGGCTTGATTCTTAATTGTTTCATTCCCATTTTGGAATGAAAGAATGCGTTTCAAATGGAGCTCTAATTAAATGGAAGAATTTTAGTGCAGAATACGTTTCCAATTACTGATAACGGCAAACACGAGTTAAAATAATTTACGTGAAATTCATTATTGCCCTCTAGAATGCGATTTTTTCTGTTCTATTTAAGAATATTTAGTCGTGGAATAGTCGTAAGTTTACGAGAAACTTTAATCAAATATAAATGTATAAAAATTATTTTTATTGCTTTCGTTTAAATGTATGTATTTTTTATGCATGTTCGAGTTTAAAATAAGAAGCAATTATTTTTAAACACTAAATATTACTTACAGTTTAAATAATTTAATGTAACACATACTTAAACCGTTAATCATTTTAGTGTAATTTGCCAGTAACGAAAATTATGTAAAATATGTTTCCATTAAGAAATATGTAATCATCTATAGAAATTTTATTTCTTGTCCTCTATTTATATTTAACTATTTAAGGGGACTCGGTACTCTTAATTTTTTTTATTTATGTATTGAAAAATTATACCTTAGCATTCCCTATATTGTTTCTATTCAAGAAATTGATGGCTGCGGTAGCCTAGTGGTCATGGTAACGGACTCGTGGCTGGCGTGTCATGAGTCCTAGCAAGATCCTTTCAAGACCCGCCGTGCAGAGGAGACTAATGAACTAAGTTAAATATGTCGAGGCTCAAACGTCTTCCAATTGGTGTGATGTGAACGTTAGGAGAGGGGGTGTCAGCTCAGGTGTCGTCCGCAGCACTTGACTTCCGTCACTAGAAGCTCTCGTGTAGTTGAATTACCTTAATATTCACTCACTCAAGAAAATGATACGAGATGAAATTTTGCAGATATTAATCATAAAATTTTAAAAATTTAAGATTAAAAAAAATCGGAGAATTTTAAAATGCTTTTTATTTTGTATTTATTCATTTTTTGACATGATTTTTTTGTAATATTTTTAAGGATGTTTTAAACAACTTAAGGGATTTATTTTACAATAAATTCATTAGTTTCCAAGAAAAAAAAGTAAAAATTTCACAAAATATCCGATAACTCCCACTTTTTAATTTTTTAAAAAAACTATTCAGTTATTCAGTATTATTCAGCTAGATAAATACTTAATTTTGCTACATGCATTATATATAACACACAGGAAGAAAAGAAATGGAAGCTTTTGGTAAATATTTGTTGAAGTAGCGTTTTGAATGCACTACTGTATCGAAAAAACACAAAATAAAAAAAATATTTTAAGTTTATAAATCTGAAAAAATAATCATTATAGGTATAAATAAACTTAAAAGTACAACTTTAAATCATTATCTGTATTTTTTCTCAAAAGTAATTGCATTTACATATTATTTACACTCATATTATTTTTTATAAATGATTACTTTTTAGAGAGTTTTCATTGCACAGAAAACTCAAGGAAAATGTTAAAAGAAATTTGTTTCTGCCATAGCAGATATTTTAAAATGTTTCAATTCACATAATATTGAAATATTTTATTTGCAAGAGAAACACGATGAGTAAGATCCGAAATTAGGATATTATTGGCATAAAAAGTACCTTAATAATAAAAAAAAATTATAAGAACACATTTTACAAAGAAAAAATTGCAATATTGCAATTCCTCAGAAATATCCTGGTTTATATATTGACCTTCATTTCTTTTAGTTATTATTTCTTCTTTTAAAAATGCCCTTTTTTTGTATCAAAGAAACCTTTTTTTATCAAAAAGAGGGGCGTGATCGAAATCCCTAATTTGTTTGCCTTTTTCAACTAAAGTTTTTTCCAGCTTCTAATTTTCCGGCATACAAAAGGGATATATTAATCGAAAGATAATAATGCAAAGAGTGTAACTAAATAAAAAATGATATTTGATCATTTTTAGGGTACCTATCACCTTAATTACATATTAAAATTCAGAAGTAAAAAGTCTGAAATTGGGAACACTCTTTAGAAATTTGACTTCAGACATTGAGATTTTATACGTCAAATTGATAATAGAAAAAAGAGTCATCTATTTTACAGATTAAGCTCTCTTTAAAATTCTATATTGCTTTCAATTTTGTTTATAAAAATTGTCTGAACTTTATCAATCACAAGATTATTATCTTCCTCAGGGTGTCATTTCTTAGTCATTCATTCTGTAATTATATATTTTTGCGCAAATAAAGAACTATTATTCATTAGATTATAACTAAACATAAATAATAAAAATACTTTTTATATATACAAATCAAAATCAGAACTTAAGTTTGTGTTATTTGGGTACATACTTATTAACATTATTCTTTACACAAGAGACGTTTGATTAATAATTCAGAATTTGTTCTGCTAGTATAGAAGAACTATGTTTAATATTAAATCACTTAATTTGGTAATAATTAATTATTAATATCTTTAACTATTGCATGGTTTTACAAACTGTTCATGTAACAGTTAACTATCCTATTGTACTTTTAAACTTGTAATCTAAATAAGGTGAAACCTAAGTAAACTCAACCCTTTAGCGATTGAATATAAACAAACATAGACATGAGATAAAATAAATCAGGTATTATTTGTTTAACAAGAATTTTTAATTTATCATGTTTAAAAAAGTCTTCTATAGATCCATGCACCGAAAAGGTAGAAAAAGATAAATTACTAAGAGTATATCATCTCTCAATAACTGATATATTATTTAAATCAAGCAGTAAACAAACACTATGCAGTATTTTTCCTTAACTAAATACAATCCCTTTAATATTAAATAAAAAAACTAAAATCTGTGTGCATTGCTTGATACTTTTAAAGGAGATTGATCTTAGTAAAGGATGCAAGTTATTTAAAGTTTATTTTTTTATTTCAATTTTAAAAATATATTTATAAATGTTTGAATAGTAGACAACACGGAAATGTTTCTTTTATTTAAAAAAAAGCGTAAACACGCTTATTTCCTTGAGAATGGAATCTACATACTTCTTAATACTTACTTTATGAGGTAAATACTTCTTCCCATAAGAACAGAATCTTCCATGAAACTGAATTTACATCTAGGTAAACAATTCAAGGGATAAGCACTTTTTTCAAAGAAGTAGAATTATTGTTGTATGGAGCAAATTATTATTGTAAACAGCTTAACAGCATAATCCTTATGTTTTTAAATAAGGATTTCAATGCATTGTTTCTTCACAATTGTTTTCTTAATCTTGTGATGTTATGTGTTAAGGACGGTTAAAAATATTTTAAACATATCATCTAAGTGATTAAAAAGCCATGAGTCAAACAGAGTACTTAATTTAAAGTATTGTTTAGAAAAATGGTTGTTTTTTCCAAAAATAGCCTCACTTTCAAATTACTTAAAAAATTTTAAATATCAGAAGCTCTTCGTGATTAATTTAAAAGATGAAAGAAATTTTTTTTTTTTTTTTTTTTTTTTTTTACTCTAATAATTTATTTATTTTACAAGAATAATTTTTTTCAGATTTAGCTTGACCTCAACTCCAGAAAATTGTTTGTTCAGTTACTTTTACTGATAATTTTAGTTTCGTAACAAACTATAATAGCAGACGTTGTTATTCTGAAGTATGGACTTATATTATTCCTGAGTTACATACGTATGAATTTCGGTTTTAAGCATAGTTTTCTGAAAAAAGGCTTATTTTTTTAGTGTGAATAACATATAAAGTTAATACATTTTTTTAAACTTCTACTGCTATTCGCTGGAAATTGTTGAGATACCTATATTATATATATACCCCTTGTTTAGATAAAATAACTATCGCATCTAACCAAAAGATAATTTTATTCCTTTAAAATCATTTGCTGTTGACATCAAATTAAGTTTGAAAAACTTCAAAATAACAAAAAATACAAGTTTTCATCTTCGACAGAAAAAGTTGATTGATCCTAGCAACATTAATTCAAAATTCAAACCAACTTAATAACGCACAACTAAAGAACAACTTATTTCAGTTTTGTGAAATATCTAATGCGGAAAAGGAGTATTTTTTTCTACATGAATAGTTCATACAAGTAATGTGCAACAAATCTTCTCAATATATGGTGATTTTCTCATACTTTTTTTAGAATATAGATTTATTTTTGTTTTGCTTCTTTCAAGAAAACTGCTAATTTATGCAAAAAAAATAAGGAAAAATTTATTATTGTTAATTAACTGATTTTATTTGACCCTAAAACTTAAGGATACATAAAATCATTTTCAAATATATTTGTATAAATGTCTCTTAAATGATATTCATTCTCCAACATAAAATGAATACATGTTTTATTGAATTCAAGCTTCAAATCTCTCCACTATTTTTAGTCAAGGTATTTTATTTTTACAGATTTTTTTTATTTTGATTTTGTAAAATTCGTATTCAACCAATCCTTTTTTAATAATAAAACAAAAAATTATGTATTTTAAACATAAAGACGCAATTTCTGCGAATAATTATCTGAGTGTAATGTGATTAATACAGACTTAATGTTTTCTAATAACATTTATTTATTATTTGTTTATTGATCCCTTATTAATTATTCAATTGATTTTAATTATTCTTGCATTTATACTTTTATTTTAGAGTAATATGATAACTCAAAATTAAAATTATTTAATAATTACGAATTGAAATGTTTATAAAAAATATTTACTTACGGGGCTTTTAAAAACTATAACTATTAATATTATATAAACTTGTATACTCTTATTTTTTCCTTGAATAGTGAGAAAATAATGCATTAAAATATTAATTAACTCATATTTCTAAACACATATTAATCTACATGCAGAATTATTCCAAATCATTGAATTTTATTACAGATTTAGAATCCTTTTAAATCCAAATAAATGTGTAATAGAATGGAGAAAAAATACCCAAATAAAAGAAAAACTGAAAAAACGCCTTTGGAAATTTGAAAAATTACTTACAGTTTTTCAGCACGTAATATTCCGTGTTTTATCTTTTTCCCGAAAGTGCAGAATTCTCACGAGGAGATATTATTTATCAGCCATTCACATCACGCTACTTTTCGTGTTAACGAGAAACCGATTAGATTCATAAGAAATATTTTCATGACTGTTGTTTGCTCCAGAATCAAATCTTCTACAGATGCTAAATACCAATTTGGTGTTTCAAAAAACACATCTTTTGATTCCATAAAAATAAAACTATGCTTAATGACCAAGTAAAAAATATTTATGGATTAAAGATTCTGCGTTTATATTTGTTAATAATTCTGAGCATGCAGTCGACATAATTACTAAGTAATAGAAAGTAATTATTAGTCATAGATTTTATCTTTTGCTTTAATGCAGCCAAGTCTGCATGCAAATGCATAATAAATTAGGTTGAAATACGTTTTTTGCTCAATTTTATAGGAAAAACGATTTTTTGTACTATATATATGTATCATACTTTGAAAAAGGTTAATAAGTAGTTAAAATTATAATATACGTGTCCGAAAAGAAAGATATGTCGCTTCTCCCATGGACGCAAGTATATAACATGAGTTAAACTCATGAAGGTCACATGATAAGTATAACCCCGTGTTCTCCATTGAATCAAAAACAAAATGACAATAGACTCAAACTCATTGGTGCAGCAGCCCATGAGAGCCAGTGCCCATCCCAGTATTCGTGTCCATTGGACGCTGAGGTGCATGAGCAGAAGTTCCGATCAGGTGGTCAGTCTGAAGCGAGGCCACCAGTGTTTAAGTCCCCAAGCAAGCTAGGTACTCATTTATCGACCCACTGTAGTAGGGATGAAAGGTTGAGTTGACCTTGTCCAGCCCGGGAATAGAACCTGGACCTGTAGTGGGGATGCGCGATTCGCTACCACTCGACCACTGGACCTCCCTGACAATAGACTAGTTCTTGTAAAATTTAGAAACAATTGTTAATAAGTAAATCGAGTAAAGCTATTCATATGTTTAAGTACTTCAAAATTGTTTCCAACTTTTTTAAAGAATTTCTCTCTCTCTCTCTTATACTACACGTATATTTTTAAATAAAGCGCATTTTTCTTACCTGTATACGTTGTTATTGTTCATAAATATATATTTTTAAAAAAAGAAAGTTTCCACAAGAAGCAAAATCAGGCAACAGGGAAACGCATGAGCTAACTAACTGGAAACACGTGATTGTATTTATTGGGCAATTATGATGTCACAATTATTTATGACAGTTTCTCAAACTGTGGGGCGCGTCCCCCTTGGGGGCGTGATAATTCTACGAGGGGGCGCGAGTATATTGTTAAGTCGAAAACAAAAGTTTTTTTTAAAAAATATGAATTTACTGAAAGTAAGCAAACAAAATACTTTTTGACATAATAAAATATAAAATACACATTTACGCTGATATAATACACTTATAAAAGTATCTGTACTGTGCAATGTATTTTATTATTAATTTAACAATACTAAGTTAAGAACAGGTTTGATAATTACCAGTGGCCCCATGGGCTTGTATTAATATTTATTTTGATGATTTGTACGGTTTATAATTAATTCATTAACTGCCGATTAAAAGTTAAGCGGTTTGGTCCCCAATGCCAGGGTTTTCCACGTGGACTTCTTTTTTTTGGGGGAAGAAAAGGAATAAATAAGCAAAATCCTCTGAAAAAAGGTTAATCCTTTTCAAAGACTTTCAAAGTCATTTTATTGTTTTAAAGCCTTAGGAATAATGTTATGGATAGCAGTGCACAGAAAAGATCCTATTTCGGAAAGACGTATATATACGTCCAGAAGATTAATGATTTAGCTTAGCGAGACGTTTATATATGTCGGTGGCACATAAGAGGTTAAAGTCGTACTGTAGCTTTAGTGTAAAAGTATAGTAATATTGAATTCAATACAATGTTATTGTATGGAGGGGGGCGATGAAAATGATGATTGAATATTGGGTCGCGAGTATTGAAATTTTGAGAAGCACTGATTTATGAACTGACTGACTGGAAACACATGATTGTCATTGTTATGTGACTATGACATCACACGACATTAGTTCATTTTATTTCACAAAGATGACACTGGTCTGAATGAAAATTAGGCCTGACGCAATTCTCGCAAATTTTTATGTAAAACGGCCTTAATCAGAATTTTTTTTACCGGTTTTAACTTCATTACCCAACATTTTCTCGGTACTTTCCACCCTCCCTATTTGTATCTCTCTTCGGTAATTTTATGGCCATGAATTTGATTTGTAGGAGGAGAGGAGGAAGACGATTGTTTCACTGTTAAGTGTCTTCTGAGGAACTACACAAGAATAAAACATTTTAAAACATGAATACTGATAACAAAGGGAAGGGGATTTACCTCCATAGAGTTTTAAAAAATCAATAAAATAACTGATTTTTCTGTTTTAATTTACTTATTATCTACATATTCCTGCTTCTATCCCGCCCACTTTTTGCTTGTTCAACATTAAAAAAAAATGTACCAACAATATAAGATGAAAGTGGGTGAGGGGAAATAGGTCTTGGAAACCCTCGCAAGAAAGTCTGAAAGTCACTGTACAACGTTTAAGACCTTTTTTTCTTTTATGAAGAGTAGTGTTATTACCTCAGGAAACACGCCAACAGAATTTATTTAGAAATTTATCTATTCTCTCTCTCTCTCTCAATGTAATAGATTCACGTATTAATAGAAAAAAATGTGGGATATAAAATTATGAATTCCGCTCCAAGAGACTATTGTATTAGGTGTACAACGGACACCCCAAGTTAAGGAATTAGACATTATCTCTGATATTGTTTTCATTATTTAACGAGGGAAAGCATCACCTAGGGTCAAGGTCACGAGTATTGAGATCATCGACGTATAGACAGTCAAATGCTTGATATTTTACTCCAAATTTAATTTTCCAACTAATTAATGAAAATTGCATCAGCTTCAAAACCTTCAATAATGTGACGTAAATATAAAGACATTGAGCAAAAATTTATCTTTGTTTCAAAACTACGTGGCCCGTCGCCAATAGCCCTTTTGCTGCACTAGGAAGGAATTAAATTAATTCAAACTAAAGTAAATTATGACAATGACTCAAAACTCTGAGAGAAAGAGAGAGATAGAAAGTCCTTCTTTACATAAATCAATTTGGTTCGCTTTAAATACGACGTTAATTGAATAAATCAAATCCAAACCAGTCGGTTTCTGAAAATTCTAATTATGTCAAATGATAGTTTCAAAACGATTTATGATTCACATCAATTAAACAGATTCCAGAACTGAACTGATTAATCATAGTAGAGTAATTGAACAGTTGCAAAAATTTATTTCCATTCTGTCAAAATCCTCATATAGAATAAGAGAGTGTAATTTCTATGGAGGCAGGCCTCAACCGAAGTCCCTGCAATACTAACAGATTACATTATTAATGGTGACGAACAAAAGGATGAAGATTGGGAATATAACTGAACATGTCAAAGCGGTAAATTATACCACCTTTACACAAAATCTTTATCCATGTTACAGTTGTCTTTGTTTTGGAAAGAGATGGATACGGAACTTAAATGATAATAGTAAAGCACACACACTTCGGTATGTTAGTTTAAACTGAAGTAATTAAACACAAATATTAGTGCTAAATTAATCATTTTACCTTCCCTTTATTTTGTGATTTGTTTTGTGATACAAAACTACTTTATAATGAATCATTGGCTATAATTAAAACGATCGTAAAAAAAGATAGAATCATTGAATTATGCTACCTGCGATTTTTAAAGCTCTAAGTTTAAGTGCTTGATTTAGACTTGTGAAACCCTTAATACATACTTTCAGTCATTTTGGAAAAATTCTGCTAATTTAATATCACAAGACGTGTAAACAAAATTTCGTTTTAGAATTCTAATCTTACTCGTAACTGTAAAAAGTGAAAAATGGGCATTTTTTCCATGTAGTTTGCTTTTCTTATCTTGTAACGTGTTCTCATTGGGACCTTCCACTAATTTTTAAGGGAAAATGCTTTCAATAAACTGGTTTATTTGAGAACCTCTTTCTGTAAAGGTATCATGAGTTATTATATTGAAAGTTGTCATTTAAAATTACGTGAATCGAGTTCAAGGACAAAGATAGCAGTAAGATGTTGTTAGTATTTGTTTGAGTTACATCTATGCGAATTATATATTGGATTATCAACGTATCTTGACGTAGAATTTGGTCCCTGACGTAGAATGGATATCCTGTGAGTCTGTAGCTCTTCAAATATGCATGATAAGTACATTTTGGAACTATTATTATTAGTTAGAGCTAACTTGCACACCCTGCCATTCGTTATTTGCAGCTATATTGTAGTTGGAATTGAATAGAATAAAGGTAGAAGTTGCATTTCACAGATGTTTATTCATTCAGTTACCTATTACACTAACGCGAACTTAGGATAGCTGAAGGCCGCAGTAGCCAAGTGGTACAGGTATCGGATCTTGGCTGGCCCTGTCACGAGTTCGAGCCTAGTACCACCAAAGACCCCACCCGTGTAGGGCAACGATGCACGTTAAATCGGTCGAGAGCTGAAACGTCCTCCCATTGGTGTGGTGTGGTAGTTAGAAGAGGGGGTGCCAGCTCAGATGTCACCCACGTCACTTGACCATGGTTCAAAATTACGTGATCCGTCGCCAAAAGCCCTTGTGTAGCTGAACAGTGAAACGTTAATATTCACTCACTCACTAGGATAGCTAAAATCAGTTTATTTTTGAGTAAATGTGGTGCAGTTAAATTTGGCTTATTTACATATTATCTCAGGATAGGCAAGGTCGATTCAGTCATGCATCCCTTCAGTAGGTCGATAAATGAGTATCAAGCTTGCTTGGGAACTAACGCTTGGGTTTTTGCGTCAGACTGATTTTATGACCGAAACATCTGCACATGCACCCTAAGGTCGCGTAAAATGATACAGTCGCAATAGACCTTGACTCTCATGGGTTGTTGTGCTACTTAAGTCCAGTTCAGTATATAATAAATAATAATTTTCTTAATAAATTCCATGTACAGTTTTAAATTCTTTTGAAAAATATTCCAAAATAATAAATTTTTTTAAAGGTTTTCTGATGAGGAATGAAGAGATAGGCATTTTTTGCTCATACATGCAATATTTTAAATAAAAATTTACCTTTGTCATTTGAATTCAAAATAAAAATTGAATTCAAAAATCTTCGCACCCCTTCCACTACCCATTTCTTTGCTATTGTCCTGCAGAAATGAATATTTATACTTCCATAGCGTAATTTAAATTAAGAAGATTAAAACACACCCGAAAAACGATTATTCGCATTTCTTGTCCACAGGGAGCTTGCATTAATCGAGTTTGGGTTCCGTTTTACGCCCTTTACCGTTTCTATTTCTGTTTCTCTGCTTCCTGTGCACGGAATCGATACTACTTTTGCAGTCCGAGCAATTCCATTGAAATGTGGTCTACTCTAGACCCGTTGTAAACTGAACTACATTCTCTTTGATAGAAATAAGAATGTGTTTCTTGTTTGTCTATTGGAAGTTTTTAGTGAGTAATGGTTTTCGCGTCGCTTTTGCTAAGGAATCTTAAGAATGTATTTCCGAGTTTATTAAAATAATGTGTAGATGAAGCGTTATACAAAACTCACAATGTATAGTCTTCTTTTATAAAATTTGATATTACTTTATATCGAGTGATTCTAAAACAAATCACTAAAAATTATTCAGTGATTTAAAGGATGTGGCTTGAACTGTATCTAATTTTTTATTTGATAGGATTTTCGTATTTACTGTGGTAAACTAGCAATATTTAAAGTAATGTGAGCTCGTTTGTTCTGTATTTACTTCACAGTTATGAATTAGTTAATGCCATTTCGGTTTTAAAATTATTGCTTTTGTTCCAATTTAATATACTTTTAATTACTTATGTTTTCCATTTTTAAGAGTTTTGTTTTACAAATTATTCAAAGAAAATTTAATTATCGTTTAAATTTAACTTTTTACTACACAAAGCAGGAAAAAAAGATAAACTTTCTTTTAACGTACATAGTACGTCATAACTTTATATTTGCTCATCTTTATCTAATCTTATCATTTTATAACAATCATTAATTTAAGTTTACTAAATATTTTTTCTGTAGAATGATAAATTTGTGTATCAAACAGTTTAAATTTATTTATTTACTAAACAGCCATGAGTAAGTTTTAAAATATTTTATAATTTTTTAATAAATTTTTATACAGGTTTATATTTATTTTATGAGGGGCAACAAGTAATTATTTCCGAGGACTAGCGGTACAGAAAAACAGAGAATGCAAAATTGTTCCCAAAATGTGAATCTTTTGCATGGAAATTCTACTGTAAACTTGAGTGGATAGAAAAAGTAGTTGAGACAATATATTAAGTTATTCAGTTATAAAAATTTCAACATTATAATGCAAAATCTGATGATAATAAAATTGGAGTGTTAAAATAGTACCTGTAGTTTAAATCAAGTAAATTGCTTAACATGTTGTTTGTTCTACTTTGATGATTTTTATCTAACCAAACATTGATACAGTACAGTGCTTCTCAAACTTTCGATATTCGCGACCCAATTTTCATTCATAATTTTCATCGCGCCCCCATACAATAACAATGTATTGAATGCAGTAATATTGTGTAATACTTTTTACGCTAAGGCTACAATACTACTTTAATTATAAACTTTTCTAATCATCAATTATTAAATTTTGTAGGCATTTTTTGTTTTGTTTTTGTATATGATTGGCCCATGCGAAAAAATCACTAGAAATTATTTAACATGTTCTTAACTTATTATTGATACTTATTATCAAACACAAAGTGCCCTGCTGATATATTTACTCGTATAAGTATAGTATATCAGAGTAAATGCGTATTTTTTTTATTATGTCAGAATATATCTTGTTTTGCTTCCGATTAGTAAATTGATAAGATTTAAATAATTTTTTATTTTCGATACGCTCGCGCCCCCCTTTCTAGGGCTATCACGCCCCCTTAGGGGGCGCACTCCACAGTTTGAGAAACACTGATATAGTAAAATAAAGAAAGACATTATTAAATGATCTTTATTATAGCCTAAAAAATTTACTGTCCTCGAAAAAATGATACAACTTTACAAAATAGTGGCTTTAATCGAAGTGGCTTAAAGTGAGATTAAATTTAAGAGAGATCCTACTAGTTTTTTTTTCTCTTTTAAAAGAAAAATATGTCAGTCATGAAGGACTACAAGTCAATTCTGTCTTGTCCAATTTAAAATGTTTTGATAGTAGATATAAGCTTTTATATATATCGGAAAGCCATAGGGAGAGAATATATCCCCAAATCCCTTTTTATAAACATAGTATTAATACTTAACGGCATAACCAAAAATATTTAGCTGAAATAGGAAAAACTTGACTGAAAAAAGTTACTGGTAAAAAAATTATGACTAAAGAGTACATTGAGAAAAAAAAAGTTCCAAGCCTCTGCTCTTATGCGATGACAATTCAAATAAAACCAAACCAGGAGAAAATCTGCGAAGAAAAAATATGTTTGAAGATATTTAAGCCGTATCGAAAATTGAGAAATCCTTGAATAACTTAATAAACTATATCCCATGCATGTTAATAAAAACATATGTAAAATTTTAGGCTATGTTAAATTACTGAAGAAATCATATCTGATCCATCTTCATTTCCAAATATAAAATAATGATAACGCAAAGATATTTTTGGAATTTATTATTCTTAGTCAAGTAGAAAGCTCTTTGCAAATTTTAATATATGCATACATGCATGTATTAAAATAATAACTTCAAGTTAAGCATACATTCGTATAATAGTCCGGTTATATTCTTAATATAACCAGACCATAACTTCAATTTAGCATGCATTCATATTTCAATCAGATATTTCTATTTTAAAAAATTTATGATGAATTCATTTGAAATAGTATTACGAATTCATAGTGTATATTCTTACTCCGTAGAGAGTGTGAATGGGTATCATGAATTCGATATATGTGTGGAGTTCTTTGTGAAATTAGCAGCTTTAAATGAACTCCATGTCAATAACTTGATAATGTAACCATGGTAACACTTACCGAACTGTCGATGAAGAGCTCTCAGGCCGCTAGCTTTGTTCTGTGAACAATTATTAAGAAAAATGGCTGTTTAAGTATTCAATGTGAGTAGAATTTCACTGGAACTTTTCCTTTCAGGCAGTAAAAATCCAACAAATTTGTCAGTTATTGCTTCGTTTGAAATTTCATTTTGGTAGTCAATGTCCTTTAAAAAGAATAGTTATTTATTGAAAAAGGAAAATTAAGCATGAAAAATATAACAGATACAATAATTAGTTAACATAAGTTTCAGAAAATATATTGCGTTAAATTATTTTGATATTGAATATAATTTAACTATACACTGAATGTTTTAAGAAACGTTGACAAGTAAATGTTTAATAACATCTGTTCATAACAAAAAAGGGCTGTGCTTTATCGATGCAGATCGCTGATGTGCGCAATAAGATGCAATACCAAACATAATAAACTCAGCTTACCAGAAAACTAAAAAAAAACTTATTTTACATAAAAAAATTAATAATTACCTAAAGTCGGAAAAAAGTTAATGAATGGAAACGAAAAATTCAGAAAGTCGTAAACAAAAAACGTTCAGGAGCGGGAAAATAAAAATAATGCTTTATATAAAAAGTTAAAATGTGGATGAATACTTTATCTTCATCAATATACAGGGTGATTCAAAACAACGTGGACAAACTTACATGGTAGATCAGTCATACAACAAGGATCAAAAATCGCATATGAACAGTGGGTCGCAACTGCGATCCGGATCCGCTACAGGGCGTCCAAAAATACATAACACAAAGAGAAGAAACGAAACCATTACAGATAATTTTATTGTTAATGACTCTCTCACATTCGACTAATGTCGAGCTTACAGCAAATGCTCAAAGTTCTTTTCAGAAGCATCGAGACACGCCTGGCATATACGTTGCATGGAAGAGCGCACCTTCTCAAAAATACCAGGTGTATCTCGAACACATCCTGCTGCCTCAACGATCCTTCCTACCAAGTCTTCCGGCGTTGCAACAGGTGTTTAATAGACAAGGCCTTTTAAAAATCCCCATAAGAAAAATCCAAGAGAGACAGATCTGGTGATCGTGCTGGCCATGCGATCGGTCCACCGCGACCAATCCAGCCGCCAGGAAAAGTAGCCTGCAGATGTGCTCTGACGTCTATGCTGAAATGTGCAGGAGCTCCGTCGTGTTGAAATCGAATGCGTTGACGAATAGGCATCGGAACATTATTCAGCATTTCGGGCAGAACCTCTTGCAAGAATGTTAGATACACGGAACCGTTAAGTCTTTCTGGGAGAATGTACAGAACGAGTAAACAGTCTCCTACAATGCCAGCCCACACGTTAATGGAACATTTTCGTTGTGCGCCATGCGGACGCATGGCATGGGGTTTTCATCCGCCCACGTATGCAGGTTGTGAAAGTTCCTCACACCCTCTAATGTGAACGTAGCCTCATCCGTGAAGAGAACACTTGCTGCGAAGTTTCGGTCTGCATTACTTTCGTGCAAAAACCACCACACAAAATCCATACGTTTGTTGTAGTCTCCCAGTTCCAGTGCCTGGACGCGTTGTAAATTATAAGGATGTAGTCATTCGTCGTGTGCAATGCGCCAGACGGTAGCATGGGGGATATGGGTCTCTCGGGATACAACTCGTGTACTTGTTGAAGGATTACGCTCCAGTTCTTGGAGAACCATGTCTTCAGCATCAACCGTCCGAGTTGTTCGTTGGCGACCAGTATCCAGCTTGTGCACGCTGAACGAGCCGGTTTCACACAATCGTCGATGCAGAGTGGCAAAGAATGAGCGGCTAGGCAACTGTCTACCAGGATATTTCGCACGATACATTCGCAAGGCTTCTCGTCCATTACATTTGGCCATACCGTAAATTAAGTGCATGTCAGCCATTTCGCGGTGTGTGTAAGTAGGCATGTTACGCCCAACGCATCCACGGCTCGAATAAAGACAATCTCCGTTTGCTCAGGTCGTGTTTGTTTCGCAACGCCCTCTCGTGGCTCTAGCGCCCTCTACGGGTGTTTGCGATCCTATGTTCATATACGATTTTTGATCCTTGTTGTATGACTGATCTACCATGTAAGTTTGTCCACGTTGTTTTGAATCACCCTGTATATTTACTTAATAAGAAAGCAATCTATTAAATTTAAATCATTAAATATAATTTAATAGTTTTGTTATTGAATAAAAGTGATAATATTATATTTTATAACTATTTTTTAAAATAATAAGTGACTTTAAACAGCTTTATGAAAGTAATTTTGAATCAGTTTTTATATCTTATCACCTGTCCATTTCAATATTTTTAGTTCATAGCTGTTATTTTTATAAAATATCATTTATAGTATTAGCTTAATTAATAATAACTTTAACAACTTTAAAGAAATATATATATATATATATATATATATATATATATATATATATATATACATAATTCAATTTTTGGAGATAGAATATTGAAAATGATCTATATAAAATGTGTGTGTATGATCATATCTAAACTTATCTTAACTTTGATAATGCTAAATTTTAAATCTTAGTAAGATTCAAATATTAATGAAAATATATCGTATACCATTCATAGATTTTAAGAAATAAGTCTTTAATTTCGTTATGCATTTTTTAAATAACAAACCATTAAGAAACACTCAGAGTTTTAGAATTTTATATTTTTTCTGAGATAAATATGACTTTTTCCTTTTATTAATCAAACATCATTGTTTCCTTTTCCGTTATTATTTTAGCCATTATTTGTATTTTTAATTTTATTTCATGATATGTATAGTAAATATGCATCATTTGAATATCTTATGTTATTTGCATGCTCCATTAATATTTGTTTAAATTCCCACAATACATCTAAAAATAATTCATTTTCTTATTTTAGTATTTCATTTGGCATTTTATTTGTGATGCAATTTTTATACTTCTTATACATATGCATACTTACGAAAATTTACAGAATATGTTTCTGAATATATATATATATATATATATATATATATATATATATATATATATATATATATATATATATATATATATATGATATAGTCTCAACTCCTTCCAAAATTCATGAGAATTTTCATTTGTAAAATTGAAAATATATTATCGAGAATAAATACAATTATCACACACACACACAGAACATTAGCTAATTAAAATTAACGTTTAGTAATCTATATATCGTGAATTACAAAAATATTAGAATTCATCAGTGTCATGGAATTCTATATTCAGATCCATACACCCGCATATTCTACTACTATTAAATAATTGGTAATCCCATTGGTCATTCTAGATAACCCATTAAGCTGACTGCAAAATTCCGTATTCCATTAATGAAATTGATTCTAGAAAGAATGTACAGAATAAAAATCCACCCCACGATTGTATTTGAATAATTAATGTAGTGCAATTTAGAATGGTCTGTCTATAAAATTAATTGCATTATTAATCTTCAACTGATAGATTTATAGGGAGATATATATGGTTGATAAAACTACAAACTCTCTTATCTATACTTTATTCATTATCTCACAAAGTAGAAAAAATCAGGAAAGAGTGAGTGATTTTATCGAGAGATTTTCGAGTTAACTAAAATGAATAAGTTCGCTATGCTACAATAAATCATTTATTGTTAAATATTTTTATAATTTCGTAAAGACTTCAGATATTTAGAATATATTTCTTTGAATATTTAAACTTTTGCCATGAGCAAATTTCATTAATTTTAAATGAATATAGTGAAATTGTTAAATATTTTCTTTCTATAATAATTTTTTCCTTTTTATTTTTTGTTATATTTTTGGGACTCCAAATGTAAATAACTGGAAATTCTTATTTATGTATAAATTAAGAACATTGTAAAATTATGAAAATCTATGGTAAACAGCTATATAGAAATTTTAATTGGTATTGTGTGTGTGTGTGTGAAATATTAGAGAACACACATAAATTTAATCGGCTTTCTTTGAAATCTTATAAATTGCTATAACATTATTTTACCAAATTGTTCCTTTCATTAACTTGGTTCAGACTACCAAAATTTAATTCGAAGAATTTTTTAAATTCCTTATATTTAATGGATATTAAAAATAATATTTATTATGATAATTAACATTTTTTACTAATTTTTGATTATCATGAAATTACTGCAATGGAAATGAAAAAGAATTAGAAATCTGATGTTTTTACGTTCATTTAAAATGTTATTGAGTTCCCGTTGCTGTTACTGAGTACCCATGATTTTTTTCAAGATATTGCATTAAAATTTTTATTTAAATAATTTTGCTCAAAGAAAATATTGTTAATGTTGTTGATAAAATAAAAAAAATCAAATCCAAAATTTAGGTATCAAATATTTTTTTATATCCAATTTTATTTCAGTTATTAATTGTCAGACAAACTAGTCGTTGTAAAAAAACATAACATGCGCTTTCATTTTCTCAAAGAAATTCTCACTATCAGGGATTGTTAATTACTTCTAGAACTCATTTGGGAAATTTTTCTGAACATTCCCTCTTACTTTTTAATCGATTACGAAAACAGGTACTCGACATTTTAATCTGTGAATATTTGCAGCATTGTATTTAACACAACTGATGTCTGTCTGTCATTTTTTTTTAGTTTTTTAATTGAGTAACTTTATTACGATTGCAGTTAAACTAAAATAATATTTAAGTGAAAGAGATATTTTTACCGGTTATATACAAGGAAATAACGAGTTACTTCCCATCTAAACACATAAAGCAATAAATGCGAGAATAATTACGAGTGACGCAATTATCAAATACCCATTAATATTTCTAAAAAGTAAATAAATACGATTGAAGTTTAATTAGCATTATAGTATTTTTCCCAAATAAAAGTTTCTTCTGAACATTTCTTCACTAATGTGTTTTGAGCAATTCATAATACCAATATATATTTAATTTCATTTTCTGTAAAAAAAATATTACCAAAATAAGTATTCTACATTTTAATCTGTGAACATGTGCATTATTGTATTTAATGCAATTGATGTCTGTGATTTTATTTTTCATTTGAGTAACTTTATGAGGATTGAAGATAAACTTAAATAATGTTTGAGTAAAAAAGTATTTTTACAGGTAACAAAGAATCTAAACACATAACACAATAGATAGAACATAAAATACGAGTCAAGCAATCATCAAATGCCCATTAATTTTTCTAAGAAGTAAATAATTATGATTGCGGTTTAATTAGCATTATAGTATATATCCCAAATAAAAGTTTCTGCGGAATATTTCCTCAATAATGTGTGCTCAGTAATTCATGATTTTGATAAGTTTAATTTTATTTTCTATAAAAAGATTTAAATTGACTCAATTAAATCGATATGGGATTTTCAGTTGGTTGTTTTACTGCATGCGCTAAGCTTGCCAGATTCTTCAATTATGAAAGAAGATGATCAATAAAAAGAGAAACTCCTTAATGTTATTACTGAAAAGTTTCCAAATGTCTTTATAGCCAAATACTTTCGCATTAGTCAGTCATATTTATTTAATCCATTATTAAATTTGATATTTTCAAGCCCGTTAATATAAAGGAATTTAAGTCTTAATTGTAGGGGCACCAGTTTTTTAAAGGCTTGAAAAGTACTAATTGATTCTCTTATTTTCTGAAACCACAGCATAGTAATTTTTATTGAGCGCAAATTTTTTTCGTCATGATTTGGATGAAAAAAATCCAATACATTTCTTATTATTGAGTATATACATGCTTTTAAACTGTCCTTTTATCAATTCCTACTATTAGGTCACACTCTCTCTCTATTTATTTGTTTGTTTATTTATTTATCTTGGTGGAATTTTCAATCGTTAATAAAATACATTTTAAAGCGCTCAATTGAGCTGAAATTTTATATACATGATTATTTTGGATGACACTACGATAATTTAATTATAATTAATAAAAATTAATTGATTAATGCTAATTATTTAAAGAGTTACAAATACAGCCACGTTGGCATCATTTTTGGCCACTTGTGTCAAAACTTGAAAAGGTTTTTTTTCTCACGTTTTAAACCATTCGTTTGAACTGAAATTATGTACACACGATTGTTTTGGAGGACAATACAATACTTTAATAATAATTAATAAAAATTAATTACCACTTAATGTTGCGATTCTGGCATATGTATATACATAGTTATATTAATTGTAATTATTAGATAAAAAATAGCTAAAATAAAATTTTTCTTTGCTGATCTAAGTAGGAATTGACTTATTTTTTTTATATTACTTGTTATATAAACTTTTTTTTCTCTTTAGAAAATAAAATTCTGACTATGATAACATATTCTCCCCTAAATATTATTTCAGATAAAGGGAACTTACTGTAACACGTTACTTTTATATTTATACACACATGATTACATGTATATATGTAATTGAATAATTATAATTTTTGCTTTTTCTTTCAGATTGTGCCTGCATTTCTCGTCGGGAACGAGTAGTCTCGTTTCGTCTGCTCTCTTTGCTGTCCACCCCGTTCACACAGAGGCCGTAGGTACCTATGCCATTATACAAAACTGCATTAACATGTGTACACAAATAGCGGAACAATGCGGATTTTTTTTAATGGGCTCAATTTTATCACACTAACCTTTGCAGACACGACAAGTCCCCCAAGTGGGAAAGACATTTCAGGGCTGACACCATCTAGTGGTGGTTCTTGATACCAAATTTTGACGCTTGAATTAATTCAGTGTGGAAGTGTACCAATTATAAATGAATGAAAGACATCCGGAAAAGTTCAGAAATTCAGTGAATCAGTGTTACTAAAATCAATTTCATTTCAAGAAGTTAGTCGTAATTTAATTAATTTTAAATTATATTGGACTGGTAATTAGTAAATATTAATAAAATAATAAATGTCATTATAATGACAAGTTTTTAAGATTAGAATTTTCCAGACTTTTACTAATGCAACTCAATAGAAGTATTCCACTCATTTTATTTTCAAATTAGTTTAAAAAGTTCAAAAATCATACCTTATATATGAAAAAAGTAAAGTAACGTACATATGAGCTATCTCAAGAGGAAAAGGTTTTAGAAAAAAAATATCACGATCACTATCTCCAAATTAGAATGATAATAACTAATATCTATTGAAGCATTAAAGTCTCTGAAGCATCTATAAAATAATAAATGCATTTTAACAATAAAACCTGATTCAAGTTACTTTAAAATTTACATAATGAATGCGGAAATCCATTAACAAATTTCATATTTAATGTCATTTCTCTTGGAAAGACTAATATAAAAATCTCGAATTAATGAATTTGAAATTATAATTAGTAAATCGCATGTTTACCTATCCAGATCTATTTATAAATCATTACAGCGTAAAACTCTCTTTCCTTTCAAACTCGAGAGTTTTGTGGTATAATTGCTGCTATTATTATTAAAATAAATCAGAATATATGGTAATTTATTCTAATATCAACTTGACAAAAATTTCAATGCTAGTGAATTCTAAATCATTAGATCTCAGAGTTATAAGCCTAATTAAATTTAATTTCTATGCAGATCATCTGGTTATATTTGAATATGAATATTCTATTTAATAACACATTAAGAGGGGTTTTTTGCCTCATTTTTTTCTTAAATAAAGATTAGAAAAAATGTATAATTATAGCATATGTGAATTCATAAGCATAATTTAAACAGGATATTCGTAGAATTCCTTAAAAGCGGGAACGTTTTCTCTTGGAAAAGTCATTATTAAAAAAGAGGTTTAGTTATTGAAACGTTATGAAATTAATTTTCTTAGTGGAAAATTTGCAGAATAATTTAATGAAAAGTTTAACTTATTTGAAAAAAAAACATCTAGAAATATTTTACTTGAAAATATACATTGACTTATACATTGGAAAAAATATATTTCAACTGTTGCATTATTTACAATCAACGAAATCCGTAAATTAAACATATATTGAAGTAACGCTTAAAATCTATCCTTTAATGTAAAATTGTTGTTTATTTTTTTTAAAAAAATATTATCAGTAATAATTAAGAAAACAATATTTCGAGAAAAAACAATCAAACACACACAGTATACTAAATTCCTAAAAAAATAACTTCCTAAAATTCACGTAAGTATTCACGTCATTGGAAATACGCTGTGAGGAAAAAAACAATTTAAAAATTTTACATACAATCACATTAAGGAAATATCCTGTAAAATTCTTAAGCATAAAATAATAAATGTTGCACCTGAATTAATTTAATTTTTAAAATCAATGATTATACATAAAATATAGAAATTAAAGAATTAAATTATTAAATGTTTAAATAATTGTCATAGGTTTAAAGGTATTTTTTTTCTAAAACAACGATAAGGAATCAAGTAAATTGGATTTTAAAATAAAACAGCTATAATTTGAGTTTGTCAAATTGCATTATTCAGAAATTGAACAATACGTGCCTGAAATTCAATTAAAAATATTAATAGTTAAACATATTTGAAATTTAATACTTAGTTCAAGATTTAAAACACAACACTTAATGATTTTTACATTTAAACTAGCAAAATGAAGGCATTTATTTAAATAGTGGCATCGATAGAAACTTAACTATTTTCTTACCATTCAATAATCTGTTTTGATTTGTAAACATATTCGTTAAAAATCATAACTTTATATGTGAGCAGAGGTTTGAAATCAGTTAACAGAAATAATTAATGACATAAAACAACGAATTATAAATGTAATTTTCATGAAATTTGCTTATTTACCAAAAAAAATTTATACCGAATTTTTTATGTCCCGTGAAAGGACAAAACAAATTTAATACAGTTACAAAGAGTCCACAATAAAGTCAGCATTATTTTCTTGATGTATTGAGTTAAAAGGTTATGATTTTTAAAGAGTTTTGAAATATGTTCCTGTGTATTTGCAATATACAAATACTTAAAATACAATTTACCATTCACAAATGGTGTGTCGCTTACAATGTATCACAATGAAAAACGTTACCACAACTCCATTTCGTATATTCCTGTCTCTTTCTTGGCATTATGTTTGAAATAATGACCATGTAATAACAGACTCTCATTTTTTTCTTCTACCACTTCTTTTTATCGATTAGTACTTTAGCAATATGCGGTTTCTTTTACGACCATAAACAGTATTTAAGTGTTCCATAACGTTAGCGTCCTATGATAACCACATATAAGATCATATATTAACTTCAACTGTATTTATCACACAGACTCAGCTATTTACCAGATGTAACGACATCAGATAATTCTTCCACATAAGAAATTCCAGTTCCCTTTTATGGCTGCTATAATTATAGCTACCATATAACGTTAATAATTTCATGCGTCATGAAGGATTGCTGAAATATTACGTCATAACTAGAATCACAGACGAATTCGGCAATAACTACTATTTTTCACAATTGCGGAAGAATCCCGTGTTTTTTATCGGAACCTTGTCTGGACATCCTGACTTTTTTTAAGTAGAAATACTTGTGACTCGAAGATTATCAATGTTATTACGAAGCATTTAATATGCATTGCAATAAAAATATATGCTTTGCAATATCACTGACGCTGCAAATCGTAGATTATTTCTCCCCTATGTGTCATGTTTTTATGTCTTTGTAAACTGCAATTAAAAAAGAATTGTATCACTATCGAAATTAGTTTACATTTCTAAGATTTCATAATAAATTTGTTAAGAAAGGATTCTATTTTTTGAAGAATTCTCTGAATTTGTCAAAAAATTACCACTATAAAATTTAAAAATTATCCTGTTTTAAGTTGTGCCTTATAATGTTTAGATCTTAATACACACAATTTTAAAAATTATACCAGTAAGTTGCCATTTATACGGTTTGTTAGTTCCTCTATTTAGAAAGAAAACATTACATTTACACCGTTAAATATTACATTTATTTCTGTAATATTTATTCAAGTGCTTACTTAGTCATTCGTTACATATTGTGAAGAAATCATATACATACATATATACAGGGATGCATGTATATATATATATATATATATATATATATATATATATATATATATATATATATATATATATATATATATATATAAACTCTTTCTGAAAGCACAGAGGTATTATGTCCATGTTTCGAGAAAACATAAACGCTAAATTAGTTCCATTGTTATGGGAAAATTACACAACCACATCTAATGATATAACATAATTATCAATTATTTATTATGTAAAAATAAATAAATACAATGGACACTGAAGGAGATCTAGAGTTAAGCGTCTCCAAGCATCTATGCCTTGCCGAAAACTATTTGCAGGATATTGCATCAATATCGATTGTTCCATTTGACAGTAAGATGGTATGTGAAAAACGCAAATCCTACCCTATTTTGTTTAAAATGAACATTGAACTTAATTAACAAGGATAGGGCACGACTAAAGGAAATTCATTTCGTTTTGAGAATTGGTGTAATAGTGGTACTCCCCTCTAGGGTGTTCAACTCTCACTGTAATTCCGTCGAATGGCCCGTCAATTCGGAGAAAAAGCCTTCGAAATTCATGCTTAGCATTTATACAATTAAATTTCAATTTCGTCCAATGATTTCGTAACTTGGTTGATATATCGTCTGCATACTATGGGTGAGGTCTGGGTTCGATTCATCGATCAATTTTTTTTTCATTTCATTTAATTATTGTTAAAATTAAATAAACTTATTTATGAAATGTTTGTTAAATATTAAATGATACTTTATGTAATTATTTTGTATTTTATAAAAAGTCAAAAAAAATACTGTAATTATATAAATATATATATATATATTAAATTTTATATAAATATATTTTTATATTAATAAATAATATTTATAATGAAATATATAATAAATATATTAAATTGCATTATACATACATATTAGTTACAAATAGTATTATAATGTGAAATAAAATATACTATAAATAAAATATTATGTATAGTATAAAATAATTTATAAAAAAAGTATGTTATATATATTATTAAAATAATTATTTTGTAATTAATATAATAAAAATATGTATTTTTTTATATATTCTTAATTTGATTACTTTATAATTTTTATAAAACTTTTAAATAAGTCCTTTTTAAATAAATTTAAACAATTTTAAAAAGTAATAATTATTTCAATAATAAATTTAATAATAAATAATAAATTTTAATAAATAATAAATTTAATAATAAATTAATAATACTTTTAATAATAAATTATTAATTTTAAAAACAAATTAATAATTTTAATAATAAATTAATTAATTTACTAATGAATTAATAATTTTACTAACAATTCTTATTAATAATAATTTTATTAATTAATTTTAATTAATAATTATTTTAAATACTTTTAATTAATAATCATTTTAAATACTTTAATTAATAATTATTTTAAATATTTTAATTAATAATTATTTTAAATATTTCTATTAATAATAATTTTAAATAATTTTAATAATAGATAATTTAAATAATAAATTTATTTAATCGTTTTTACTTTTTAAAATACAAAATAATTACATAAAATATCATTTAATATTTAATAAACCTTTCATAAATAAGTTTACTTAATTTTAACAATAATTAAATGAAATGAAAAAAAATTGATCGATGAATTGAACCCAGACCTCACCCATAGTATGCAACGATATATCAACCAAGCTACGAAATCCTTGGAGGAAATAGAAATTTAAATGTTTAAAAGCTAAGTATGAATTTTGAAGGCTTTTTCTCCGAATTGACTGGCCATTCGGCGGAATTACATTGAGGGTTGAACAACCTAAAGGAGTTCTACTATTACACCAAGTCTCGACCCCAAATGAATTTCCTTTAAAGTGCCCTCTCCTTGTAAGATTGAATTTTGTGGAATAACTCTATACATTCAATACTAATTTTACTTTTGAAGTCGCACTGTTAGAGATCCTTTTTTCAAAAACAATATGTGCAACTTCTTTGCTTTTAGGCATGGATGTACGGAACTCTCTTTATATGTTACTTAAAAATTGTCATGTTCTATAAAATATTCAAATTCTAGAAAATGGAGAAAAATTTGAGTTTCATAATCAAGTGGGAAATGCATTAACATGCTTGTTTTCATATCAATGTGCATTTCCATTAATGCGTGTTTCCCTTAATGTGTGGTTTCATCAATGTGTGTTTCCAACAATGTGCGTTCAAAGCGTATTGCATTTCTTTGCAGGTGAGCGGGGTGGTAGGTCGAGCTGAACTTCTGTCTGCAGTTGCCTTTCTCTGTGCCTTACTTTATTATATACACAACAGATATCAACACAAAACAAATGGTATGAAACCAATTTCTTTTTATTTAATTGCTTTATTTTACTTAAAACTAACTGTCAAATGTTTTTACATCGTTTGTGCATAAATTACAATTTTCAGGTAAACTAATTAGATATATTTCTCACGAAAATTTATACATAACTATAGCATTAATATTATACAAATGTTTTACTATCCATTTAAGAACTTTTTAATGCTTTTTATGCACTATTTAGAAATTTAATTCATTTAAAAGACGATTAATATTAAATGTAATGAGACAGAGATTCAATTTGTTAATTTGGACCAAAATATCATTAATTCATCATATCGAAGATTTCCATTACCTAAACTAATATACGTATATCAGGTAATTCAGAAAAAATAGTATAATTAATTTTAGTAAGACCTTGTTCTAAGGTATATACTATTTAAGCATTTTCTCAACCTTAAAAAATTACAACATTAATCATTTATGTATGTATTGTTCCTAACACTTGCGTGTACTTTAGTATAAAGAATATATTATACAAATTTACACAAATGGGTAGTTGAGCTCGTTATAATATTTAATGGTTTTTGCTGTAGAGTAAATTGTATGAAACACATTATTGTTTATAATAGTAAAACATTTGTTCTTAAGATTAAATTACAGTGGTCATTTACTGTGTATGAAATCATAATGAACGTAAAATACATTTTTTTTTAAAAAAAGGAACAAAAGCTTAATGTATAACTATTAACAAAAGGGCATTATAAGGACGAATAAAAATAAAACATAATTGTATGTTGTATTTAGATAAATGATGTGAATATATATTGCATTTCGGGGGAGGTTATCTTTTTAATGTTATAAAATAAAAACATTAGGGGGGTGAAAAAATGAGTAACAGTTTTTTCATTGGCTTAAAAAAATGGAAATTTTTTTTATAGGGGGGATATTTTATATTATATATATATATATATATATATATATATATATATATATATATATATATTCAGCATGTGCACATATTCAGATGCATACAATTTATCAACTCATATTGATGTATTGAAATTTAATCTAATTTACATGCTAACTTTTTGCAAATAAATATGTTATCTCATTTGATATATTTTTTTATCCAAAATTCTTACACTAGTTATTTATCAAACTTTTAATTTTCCAATTTAATTGAATTTGCAAGTTTAAAAAAAGTTATATTTTTATAACATGATTACGTTAGATCTTATGCGTACTAATAGCTATTACAATTGTTCTGTGAGACACATGTTTACCAAGAAGTAGTTAAAAGCAATGGGGCAAATTGACTATATGTGCCTTTCGCTCATGTCAATGATATTTATATCTTTATTATGTAATAAACCCATTGAAAAATGTCGCTAAAACTGTACCTCAGTCGATGTGTTTAATGAATAGAGTGACAGTTCTTTACATTGAATAGAAACTGTAATGAATTGAAAATCATGTTTACTTATTATTTCTATTATTTTTCAATGTTTATTGTTCTTTTCTTTTGTTTTTAGTAAAATTAAAATCCGTAATTGAATTGTATCATTTCAGCTTGGCAAGAATGCGGTGTAACATCCGTATTAGCTATATTAGGATTACTATGTAAAGAACAAGCCCTAACTGTTCTAGCTGTATGCTGTATATACGAGATAATGAGTCCCAAGGTAAGTTAGAATTGTTGAAATGTACTATAAATTATAGTATCACGCACAATAATTACAGTCTATAATTATTGTGCGTGATACGTAATTTACCTATATTTTCTTGATCAATAGTTTGGCATGCAGTAGTAGATTATAAGATACCTGTACTGTGTGTGTAATTTCTTTTCAAAATGCTTTTCCTAAGTTTAAAGAAAATATGGATTGAGGTTTGTTTTGAAAATAATTATGTACCTCCTGTTTAACTATTCTTGATGCGTGAAAGATGTTAGCATTTAATTAACATAAAGTATTAGATAAACCAAAAATGTCTTCCACAATTCTTTTTAATCATTTGTTCAGGTTCTTTTGTAATGTACCGTAAAATCCGGCATATAACGCACACCGCCGAAAAAAACGCGCACCTATACTTTAGAGCTGCAATTTTTAATTTTTAGATATATTCGCCGTATAACGCACACCTATACTTTAGAGCTGCAATTTTTAATTTTTAGATATATTCGCCGTATAACGCGCACCTATACTTTAGAGCTGCAATTTTTAATTTTTAGATATATTCGCCGTATAACGCGCACCCCCTTTTTGTACGAAGAAACCCGAAATTTACGTATAAGATGCTCTTATGTTTTTAAGTCATTTATTCGAGTTGTTATTCCAAGTTTTTGAAAAAATAGTATACTTCTAGAGTTACAATCCTTAAGTTCATGCGAAATGCTATTTTTTTAGAAAAAAAATGTATTTTGATATATGTAAAAGTCAGAATCTTTTTTCTATGCACATTTTTTTTTTATTTAAAACTCACATTTTTTATATCCGGCTTATAACGCGCAAATTTCAATATTATTTTTTGAGTTAAAAGTGTGCATTATACGCCGAATTTTACGGGTGTACGGGTGCCGGATTTTACGGTAAATAGGAATATCATATATTCAATCATCCATTTTATAAATGCCTTTTTAAAAAGATTTATAGTTCCTGCCTTCGTAAAGACAGCATAGTACATTTTTGTGCAGTTCAGCTAAGTAAAAAGAAATAATTAAGTAAAGTATTAAAACGAAGAGTTTAAGACATTGGGGTAATTAGGTTGCCCATATGTACCGCTTGTCGATATGACGAGGTTTGCGTTGATTGAGTGCCTCAAGACAATTGGGAAAAAAAATATTTTAGAAATAATGTTAGTTAAATTTTCAAAAACGTTATTTACGCGAGCTTGCTTCACATCCTTGACATTTGGACCTCAAAGCTCAGGTACTCAGTTAAGTTTTTGAAAGAGCCTCTCTCTGAGGTTCATAGATTTGTTTTCTAGTCGAGCGTTATCGTGTCAATGTAGATGATACATGTAGTTCTGAAAATGAAAACTGGTCTGAAAAAAAGAGTGTCTAATGGGGTCATAGTAGCTTTCTCACTCGAAAAGTCGTTTTGAGTCTCGCCTTCATAGAAAGATACACGACCTTCTATTGGACATAATGGCTATTTGACAAAATCGCCCTTCAGCTATTGGTCCACTGTCACCCTGCACAGGGTGGAATTAACTGTCGGAGGCGGGTGATTTCGCATGAGAATCTTGTTTGGTTCCTTACACTTCTTGATCTCCACAAGGCTAAGGTTTGGCTCCCCCCCCCAATTTATGCATGGGAGTTGTATTATAGTGAACACTTTATCGCATAAATCCAAGTTGCCATTGGGTTATTAAAAGGATGTGTGGTCGGAAGTGGGTGTCCACTGAAATAGCAAACTTTAATTTCGATATATGATAACACTTAAAATTCGTGTAGCGAGGATGATGTACGTCAGCATTTCTCAAACTGTGGGACGCGACCATGTTGAAAAGTCGAAAACAAAAGATTATTTAAAAAAAATTATTAATTTACTGGAAGTAAACGAACAATGTACATTCTGACATAATAAAAATAAAATACACATTTACACTGATACATTACACTTATAAATATATCAGTGCTACACAATGTATTTTATAACTAATTTAACAATACTAGGTTAAGAAAAAAATTGTTAATTATCAGTGACAACATGGGCTTGTCATATATATATATATATATATAATTAAAACAAAAACTAACACTTATCTTGATAATGTGTGTCCGATTTATAATTAACCCCTTAACTGCCGATTAAAACTGATGCAATTCGCTTTCCAATACCAACATTTTACCACATAAGCGCACGTATGTGATGTATTGAGGGGGAATAAAGAAGCAAATAATCTGAAATAAATATATCCTTCGTAAACATTGTCAAGGTTCTTTTATTGCATTCCAAAGCCTTCATAATAATTTTATAGATAGCAGTACACAGAAAAGATCCTACTTCGGAAAGGCGTGCATATGCGTCCGGGGAAATAAACACTTTGGCTTAGCGAGACGTTTATATACGCCAGGGGCGCTTTAGAGGTTTAAGTCGTATCGTAGTTTTGGTGTCAAAATATAGTATTATTGAATTCAATGCATTGTTATTGTATGAGGGGGTCACGATGAAAAGTATGATTGAATATTGGGTCACCAATATTGCAACTTTGAGAAGCACTGGTGTACGTTGAATATTTCGGTTCTTTGAAGTCCTCACGCTGACGTAGTGTTTTTAGGATAAAGTGATGATTGTTAAAATGTCATCAACGCGCATGCGTCACTTGTGCGTGGTTCAAAATTTGTTGGTTCGTCGCAAGTAATCTGTTGGTTAATTTTAAGAACGATATTAATATATACGATTCAGCAACCAATAAACTCTTGTCGTAAATTTTTTTTAACGGGAATTCGGACTGCCGCGAAAAAAAGTTGTTAATAGGAATGAATATACGTTACAAAAATTGTTCATTTTTGTTAATACAGAAATCTTTTACGATACGATGTGTGATATATTTCTTTTTCCACTTGGTTAGAATATATTTGTTGAAAGAATGAATATATAAAAATAAATTTGAAGATGATAAATATCCTAGACATATTTTTTCATTGATATATTTTTCTTCAGACTTGCATAAACTCGTGTAAATAATTCCACTTCAGCGTCGTAACGTTCTTTTAAAATAAACTTTTATTACATTCAACGTGTCTACATAAACGATTCTTTGAATTTGAAATATGTTTAAGTTAAAAATATAAATAAAATATATCGTTATGAAACAGTAGAAAAATACTTTTGTTTTTATTCGTATGAGTTGTTCGCATCAAATTGCCGTATTTTGTATCTGTAACTGTTTGTAAACATCATTTGCAGAATATAGAGGAACTATTTCTTCTTCGTACACTAGTATTTTACATTTTTTCTGAAGAAATATATTTCTTGTTTCAATGTCCCTGTACACATTTCTTTTTAAATAGGGTGCATTTTCCTACTTTAAAACCAGAATATGTATGCATTAAAATGTAAAATGTCTTTGATTAAGGATATAAAATTTAAAATTATCTTTTTATATAGTTACATTTTAAAGTAAACAAAAATTGGGCGGTGTATATAAATATATAAATGTAAGTAAATAATTACTACATTTATAAAATACACATTAAATGTACTCTCCAGAACAATTTTAAAAGAGTACGATTTTACAGTGTTAAACATTTAAAATAAGTTAATAGGAAAGGAATAATAGAAAACAAAGAAAGTTTTCGTGTATAGCAAAAAAAAAAAAAAAAAAAAAACCACCACATTAAGGGGGGAAAACAATTCTTTTTTGAGATTTTTCTTATAAAAAAAAGAAAATCAACTTATTTATATCTATTTTTTATTAATCAAATATCACATTTGTCAATGAAACAAATTGTGAAAATTCTGTATTTCAAAACATTACACATACATTAATGATAAATATATTAAAGAGAATTTAATGAGGGGTTAAACTTAGCTGATTTCCTCATATTTTGTCAAATTCTAATGCTGCAACTAATCTATTTTTAATTACGAAAATAAACGCAACTTATTATAACTCAATAAGCATTATTTGGAATTGAGTGTACATGTTTTTTTTTATTCTGTTTTTTTTTCTCAATATCATTACAATTATAACTTAATTGTTCTCTTCATACGGGTATTTCCTTTTCATTGTGAACTCCCCATGTGTTTTCAGTCCGAGTCCTCATACAATTTAAAACTCATCTTTCAGAGCAATGTATATTGCTTCGTATGAAATATGTTCCGAATGTGTTTCTTGGTGGGAAAAAGATAAAAATGAATCAGGCAATAGGTATAATTCAATTACAAAGTCCATCTCTAAATGTATTTGTGCTATTTTAAGTGCGTCATTATTTCAAACCTTACAACCGATCAAGCCATATTTATACATACATATGCATATGCATAGATAGATATACATATACATATATACATATACACACACACACACATATATATATATATATATATATATATATATATATATATACAGTGGTGCACACAAGGGATACAACAAAAGACAGTAAAAAACTAATTATTGAATAAATAATAAGCATTAATTAATAAAATTATACATTAATAACAAATACTCAATTAAATTTTACGTACTATATACTTAGAATTATAATCAATCGGAAAAAAATCAAGGGCTTTGGAGGGAGGGGGTCCGGATCCCCAGGACCCCCTGGGGATCCGGACCCCCTCCCTCCAAATATCGGTATTATGAAAAAAAAGGACATATTAATATCGTTAATTCTTCTCAAGCTGACACTGCACGGAGAAAAGAAGCAGAAATGAAGTCTAGATTTTCAACGCACGTGGTAATCAAGGCTAAAAAAGGTAATAAATAAAAGGTTCTGCGTGGATATTTTATTTAAATAAATCAGGTACATTTTAAGGGCAATAACAATTATTTTATGATCCAATTTGAAAGTCACCACGATTTCCACAGTTTTAAATTTTTGCAATATTCTACTAGAGTAAAAAAGAAGTTTTGTACTGATTTTATTCTTTTTTCTGAAAATAAAGTTTGAGAATTAAAGAAAAATGTTCCTTTGAATATGATCTATTCTTTATATATAACTTTTATTTCAATTTTATCTATTCAAAAAATTTATTGACAGTTCTACGAAACACTTTTGTTATAACACTAACAACACTTGAGCATCATTCGTACAAAAATTTCATTAAATTCGTTAAAAATTAGCACTGCAAAAAACCGGTATTCAGAACGGAGTACAAAATACTCACTTTTGAATACGTCACATACTCAAAATAGCTCCGATGCAAACATACTCAAATTTGAGAAAAGCCCATACTCATCTTTGGCAACGACTACGTACTCAAAATTGTAAACATCACATACTCATTTTTGAACCTGTTACTGGATCAAATTTGAGATTATAACAGTTAGATGAGTGTGTAATGCAAATTTATTTATGAGTATTTATGGATCAAATATGAGTTTGTATGTTATTTTATTTTCGATACTGTTGTATCAATACGAATTTTTAACATAAAAAAATATACATCAAATCAAATTTAAAAGGGATCTAAATATGCGATACTTAAGTTGGTAAATTT
>BMAU01015109.1:0-117851 GCA_019973935.1 Trichonephila clavipes | reverse complement strand
AGAGAAATATGCATTTGAAATGAAAATTTACTCTTCTTTAGAATTAAAGGTAATAGAGATTGGAATTCTTGAAATTATTTTCATTAATTAATTTTATTTTGAATTCTGCTAAGTTCTAATGTTTCAAAATTTTTTACCTTATTATTAAAATAAGGGAATTAATTCTTCATTTATATAAATAATAGTGATACAACTAATAATTATTTTCATCACTTCCGTAAATACGTTCGAAAGTTCCTTAGTGGCAGTTACTGTAAAGAGTTTTATGCTTACATATAACTTTTTAAAGATTTAAAATACATTTAAACAAGGATTGAAAATTGATTCTCAAAATATTTAATCAGCATTTTTTAAAATATTTGTTTGTGCTTTGTTTTCTTAAGGAAAAAAACTACTTTTCCTGAAAAATTTGTGTTTTAAACAGAATCGAATACGAACTAATAACAGATTTGTATGCTCAATTAATTGTCAAAAGTTTTGCGATGAAACATATTTTTATGTAAATAATTCGATTAATCAATAATTAATTATTATTGTTTTTTATTTAACGCTCAAAGAAAGTAATAGCTTAGTAAAGAAATCATTTATGTTTGTATTTTATTGATTATTTTGTGAGTTTGAAGCAGTATTTTTTCATCTTTGTTGCATTACAGCATATTTCACTTTTGAAAGAAATTTTTTTAAAAAAAAAAGAGCAAATATGATTATTGGATTTTAATATATATCAAACATTAAATGTTTTCATTCTTATTTCCGTTTGTTTTTTACGACTTCATTTAAAAACGGATCACATTAAAGCCTTTCGCGTAGGATAAGATAAAAAAGTTAACTTCCCTTTGTGTTTTTATGAGTTTTTTAAATTAGTGTAAAACAACCGTATCGCACATTAATTCCAGGATAATCGTTTTAACACATACATATATCCAAGTAAATGATTCGAATGGAAAAAAATGATAAAACACTTTAAAAAAAAACAATTTTAAAGTAACAAGAGGAAGTAAGCGCATAAAGGTCTTTTTCATTTATGGAAACATTTAGCTTAACTGTAGTTTACTTTATCTCAATAAAGCCTTCAAATAACAATTAAATTTTTTAATGTTCATATGTTAAACTTTTTTTTTTTTTTTTTTTTACTGAGCAGATGTTTGTTCAATTAATTACTTAATACTATTTATTAATATTATTTATAAAAATGATTTATTTATACATAAGAATTAATACGAGGATACATTTTATTTAAATTAGAGAAACATGAAATAAGAAATATTAAATACTTTAAAAATGTGTTTATATGCAACTCGATAATATGTAACAGGGTTATTAGATGCTGATTCATCTTCAGAAAGTAAATTACATGATTTTTTATTTACTGTATAAAATGTAAGAGTCTGTTTTAAAAACCATGAAAAGGTATATTTTTTTAAAAGCAAATTTACGCAAAAACATATTAAAATGTAAAAGTACAACTAATATAAAAATACTCACGCAAACAAGAACACATATATATTATTATCTGAAAAATTTACTCTAAAATAAGATTATGTTTTACCGAAATGTTTTGTTAGTATTTCAAAACAATTCTTTGAGGGAATTACATTTCTTTTATTAGATTTTATTACAAAATATAAAATTGATTAAATCAACTTTTCGTAATATATGTCCCCAATCAATGTTTAACAATAGTCGTATTAGTATCTGTAAAAACTTATAATTTCCTTGTCTATATATTCTAAATGAACTATAATCAATAATAAAAAAATGGTCGATAATATTAATAAGCAACACTTGCTGAAACAAAGAAATTAAAAACTGAAGAGGTTTTTATGAAACAGCATTATATATTCTAACATTTTATAAAAATTATATACACTTTGTAACGGGCTATCACACAATTTTTTTTTTTCTTTTGGAATTAAATTAAATGCTTTGTTGGTATTGCCCGTTTTAATCGCCTACTTCTTGTTATATGCAAATAATATTAAGTAATGAGAGTATAAATCAACAAAAATAAAAAGGATAGTGGAAGTACTATGTAAAATATTCAACAATTATTGATCTTAACTTCATCAAGGTTATATACAGTGTTCCATTAGAAGGAATCTAGCGATTTATTAAGTCAAATATTTAGAGTGACTGCATTAGCGATGCTCTGTAATCCAGTTAGCCTGCATTCAACTTAGTTCTTCCTGATAATGAAAGTTTCAATTGTTATGACGACTCAGTTATTTGAATAATAACAGATTTATTATTGTACAAGGACAAGCAAATGACTACATTAAGACAAATCGACATACATTCACAAAAATCCTTATGACAGATTATTTACAATATTGTGAATCTCCCTCACTATCAGCCTGCTTTAAAACGTCCAAAAATAGCTTTCTAGTACATATACCTTAGCAGGAATTCAGACAGATAGTCTCTCTCTTATTACAATCAATGCACAAAAGGAATCTGATCTCGAATGAGCTCTCTTCTGAACTGACTTGACTTTTGTTTCAATTGCTTGAATACTGTCGAATAAATATTTCATGAATGATTCATCCTAAAGCCTTCTCGGTGATTCCTTGGCGATATCATATCATTCATCAAATTTGTCACAAATTCTGATTCCCTGCTCACACATTTGTTGCAACAAACTTATTTGGGAAGCGAACTTTTGATTGTAAGACTGAACCTTACCCCAAGGAGAGTATTACTGCAGGGGAAAAACATACGTGGCGTGTGTCAGTATTGATTTATCCTTGTTGTGGCTACGATATCTATACCACCACTCTAGTTTCGAATGATGTTTTTTTATAATGAACTTTAAGAAACTGCCAACACACACTTCCGATATAACTTAATCCCCTTATTTTCAATTTTGTTAAAAATAAAACGTTCGATTTGTGAACCAGAATGTGAAAAATTAATCGTCCTAAGAAAACATAATAGCATTACCTTTTTTCAAAACGTAATAGTTAATAAATCTTTAAGGTATGTTTTAATAATATTGTTTCTAAAACACCAACTAGACAACATAACATTCCTTGCAGTTAACTAGTTAAAGAATTGAAATATATATATATATATATATATATATTATTTTTAAAAAAAAAAAAAGTGAAATACATTTTTTGGCATATTTAATTTATAAAACGACACAGAAAAGAAGACATGTTATCGAAAAAAATCATTTAAATATGATATTCAAAATAACTGCATTTAAGAAAAAAATGCTGTTCTTTCTTTGGTTCAAGTACAAATCAAAATTGTAAGCATTTAAGCATTATGCTCCCAGAGTTTATTTATTTGGAACTATGTAATCATAGTTAAAATCTGAATGATTCTCTTTTGGATTAAATCAACATCACAGCTTTGAAAATTATGAATTCATTATATCTTTGAGCGCATGCAATTAAACATGAACATTCACCAAAGTTGTAAGTCAATGGAAAATTAAGTAATTGAATTTATAAATGTCTCTTCTATAACTCTTTCTCTCTTCTACTTCATTTAGAAGTCATATTCCACATTTTCTGTTCTCATCTTCAAAGGTGAATAATATTATGAATTATTCATCATTTCACAGAGCAAATTGCTTTGATTTGAATGCTCTTCTAAAGCATTGCCACTCGATGGTAATTTAATTGCCTCTGTTCGTTTGTTGCTTAAAATAGTGAAAAGCTTTTGATTTAAGTCGCTTATCTTTTAAGCGAGAATAAAATGTTAACATTAATAAGCAGTAAATTCTTCAGCTCTTACAGTCTTAATTCCCAGTTTGCTGACATGAACGTACCTTACATATATATATATATATATATATATATATATATATATATATATATAAATATATACAAATAGTTATAAAACCTAAGTACAATTCAATTGCAAACTCTTGCCCTTAGAAACCAAGATTGCATTTTTAAAAAAAGTTTTAGGGCTAGCTAACCTTCACCTGTAATTTGCCTATTCTACTGAGTCATAGGGAAAGGTAGAAATATTCGGAGAAATTTAAATCATTACAATTGAAATACTCTATACTATTAAAATAAAACAATAAAATTATATATATATATATATATATATATATATATATATATATATATATATATATATATAAGTAAAACATGTATTGAATAAAAAAAGCAAAGTTATAATTTTAATATAGGATAGATAATAAAATAGTAAAGTGTAAAATTATATATATATATATTTAAAATAGCCATAATTAGAATCTGTAAAGGATTCTGAATTAGGCTATAAGCTAAATTGCTTATTATAATGAAAAAACGAAAGTAATTCATAAAATTCCTCTATATTTATGGATTATATATATATATATATATATATATATATATATATATATATATATATATATGTGTGTGTGTGTGTGAGTAATATTTTCCTAATATTCGTTCTAAAAAAATTTTTAATTTGTCATGGTTCTGACACTTCGGACTCAAGTGTAAATAATTAACTAGGTTGGCCAACGGACGGAATTTAGTCGTTATTTGACACAATTTAATTCAGTGATTCTCACACTTCCAATGCTTGTGACCCAATTTTCAATCATAATTTTCATCGCGCTCCCCATCCGTGCAATAACTATGTATAGATTGTAATAATGTTGCACGATGGCGTAAAGCTACAATACGACTCTATTTATAAACCACACAAATTAACAAAATAATTTTGTATATTGCAGGCTCATGGAAGTCATTATGAATTATTATAAACCTGTTCTTAACATAGTATTGATAAATTAATTATGAAATACATTGTGTATTACTGATACATTTATAAGTATATCATATCAATAAAAATGTGTCAGAATGTATTTTGTATTGCTTTTTTTCAGTAATATGATAATTTTTTTTGAAATAATCTTCTATTATTGTTTTTTTATATGCTCGTGCCCGCTCAGGGGTGGGATCCCACCCCAAAGTTTGAGAAACGCTGGTTTAATTGTTTAATGTCTCTGTTTGTATGCACTTGTTAATATTAGACCTCAGGTTTTTTAATCTCAATTTATATTCTTTCAGTTTTTATACTAATATGTATAAATTTTCTGCTGAAGAGGAAGTTTAGGATGCTGTTAATCAAGCTGAACTGTACTCTTCTGTCCCAAGTCAGTAAAAAGTTTAAAACAATTTTTCCATTTTGGGCAATGACTTTTCCTTACATACTGATTTTTTGTTCTTGCATCTTGATTTTAGAAGTTAAGCATACTCTGTTTCATAAAATGTTTACTTAATCACCCTTTTTATTTATTTGATTTATTTATTTTATGCTTAACAATTAGACAAAAATCGATGCGTAATAAGTAGATAGCTAAATTTTACACGAAATATTTTTTTAATACGAAATATTTGTGAAAAAGTAATATTTTAAGTTGAGGAAATACAAATAGGAAATAGAGTAATGAATTGAAGTTGTTTAATTAATGGAATTATGTATATGTAAGAACAGTCCACGGGTCGAGAACTATTAATAGATAGGCTTATTCTGATACCATTTAACGATTTCACAAACAAAAACATATACATTTAGCATAGCTATATCTTCCAAACTATGTTAAAATAAAAAATTTGCTTTTATCATTGTTTAAACAAAACAGAAAACATTAATTACCTCTGTTATTTTATAAATACATTTTTAATACAATTTCTTAAAATAAATTTTGTAAAATTGTATTTCGTGAGATTAATTAAAATTTAAAATCTAATTATTTCTTCCCAAGACTGGAAACTAATAAATATTTCTTATGCACCTTTATACCTGTTCCCTGTCTTGCCAAATCTAGAACTCAATCTTTACATGCGCAGAAAAAAAAGTAGCTAAATCAACAGTTATATATCACATTTACATCTATTGCCACCCTAAATAAATGTTGTGTAGATTTTTTTTCTTAAAAAAAGATTGAAATGATGATTTTTTCAGATTAAGTATCACCGTATTAATTTTTTACAGAACCGGCATATAATTTTTAACTTAAATAAACGAATTGAACATTCTCTTCCACATTGTACCTTTCATTGAAAAGAAGTGAAAACCACTTTCCAGCCTACAATGAATCATTGCAAAGAAGATTGTTTAACAGACGAGCTAAAACGAACAACTGAGAAAACTTAAGAAATGAAAACAGCAAAATTTTGGTTCTCTCTACGAAATTATTTATTTAGAGAAAGAATGTTTTAACTTTTTTTAGAAATGAAGGTATTACTACTCAATTGAACATGCATAATTTTTTTTGCATTTGAATTTTTTTCTTATTTTGAGAAAAACAAATTATATTTAAAGATGATTTACACAACATTTATCACAATTATCTAATTATATTTCTATCAAAAGAAATCATAAAAGGTAACATCTTCCAATAATTTCTAATATTATAATAGTTGATCCATCATTTTGTGCTATTGTCTTAAAAAAGAATATCTTGTATGTTTTCCTAGTATTTAAATTCAGTTAGCCTTTTCTGAGAGTAAAATATTTATTTAATTGTGAGAAAGTTCAGAGTATTACAATAGCTCTTTAATCCTCAAATGATTAATGTGATTATTGAAAGCGCTCTTACGTAACAATCAATTGTCATCAATTGAACAATTACTTTATTTGAATTATGTTTTGGTTTAATAAAAATACACTAAACTGTTGAAAAAAGATTTTAGTACCTTTCACTGGATTTCACGTTCAGTATTTCAAAAGAAAGTTGAAAAATAACAGAATGAAGACGTTTTTCAAAATATTATTAAAGCTTGTATTGGTAGAGTAAACTTTATTTAATTTTGAAATAATACCTTGGAAGAATGAATTGATTCTAATATTCTATGTTTTTGTAGAAAAAATATTTATATTTTTTTCTTTAGTAATCACAATAACTTTTTTATTATGAAAATTATATTTAAGTGGGTGTAAAATTTTTAACCAGACTGATGAATAAATAAATGTTATAAAAATTAAAAGTCATTATTATGATACGATATGATGGAAATATTATTTAGAAAAAAATCTTTTTTTAAATTGTTCATTTAAATAAAAAGATAAAGAAATTATGTTTTTAATATGTTTCAAACTTGATTTACTTATAAAACCGTAATCTTATTTATATATATTTCAATTGTTGTATGGCTTTTTCGTTACGCCGGTGCAAATGATAAAGTCGTCACAAATGATACAACCGCGCCGAACGGAAAATTCCCCTGGTAGCCTTTTACTGCCACATTCTCAAAACAAGCCGTCGTCTTTTCTTATCTGTAACGTCCTTTCATAATACATTAAAAATAGATGAAAAACCAATGAGAACCAACATTTACAACATTTTTTTTTGTATAAATTGTGTGTTGTCGCCAACAACGCCAACTAGGCGAAACTTGTACCGGCGAAACGGAAAAGTACCATTTGTTGTAACATATATCACTTAATTCCAATATTTTATTTCTCCTATTATTTTTTTAATCTTTTTTGCATTAATTCTGTAGTTAATATATTTTTATCGTGATTTAATATACTGATTAGTAGAATTTTATTTTTTCTACCAGCACACATACATTCTTTTTATTAAATATAAATTATTTATTCAGTGAAACAGTAGCATTAAAAAACCTAAATTATTCTATTACTTGTTGAGTAACAAATTTTGAAAATAAATCCGATTTATTGTTGTTTATATGTAACAAATATTGTTTGTATCATTCTTCTAAAATTTCGATTTTTAATCAAATGATTATAAATTTTTGCACAAAAACAATGTCTATAATGATTGCTAGATAAGCTATTCCTGGTCATATAAGTATTTTTTTATGAATGACTAATCCCGTTAAAACTCTTAACTCTAAAATAGATCTCAAAAGTCAATACATAAGATTTCTTGATAGAGCAATCACTCACCTATGAAGAAAGTCCTTTTCTTTCAATTGGATTCTCATTCTATAGAAACTTTTTGAAGCTCCAAAAGCTATTAATGATTAGAATGAATGTGTTTGCCTATCGCTTTAAAACATATTGTAGCCTGTGACAGTTTTTCTCCCCCTAAACCAATTCTTTCAATATTTGCTTAGTTCCAGTCATTTCTTATTTGTCGTAGTTTCTAGCAAGAAAAACAAACGTTGTTCAATTTTTAGTGTGCTCGGTTTTCTTTCATGAAGATTGTTTTGTTACTCTGTACAATATGGACGTTGCAGAATCCATAGTTTAGCCTAGGATAATACATTCTAGAAATCTTTGGATAATTCTAAATTTTAGTTTTGATTAGTTATTTTAAAAAAGGCCAAAATATAAATATATTTCTGTATATAAATAGAACATAAATTTAAGATAATTTTCCTCTGAAGGATTTATAGTCTTAAACCAGTGCTTTTCAAACTTTCAATACTCTCTTGCAACCCAATATTCAATGAAAATTTTCATTGTACCCCACTTCATTATGTATGAATGCACGAATAAATGTATTGAACTCAATAATATTATACAATGATGCTGAAGCTACAAAATGACTTTAAGTGCCGCCTGTATATATAAACATCTCGCTCAGCCAAAGCATAAATTGCCTCGGACGTATATATATATGTCTTTCCGAAGTACGTTTTTTTTCTGTGCACTACTGTTCATAAAATTATTCCGAAGGCTTTGGAATGCAATTAAAGGACTTTCACAGTGTTTAAAAAGTATTTACTTATTTCAAAGGACATGCTTATTTATTCCGCCTACGTGGAAAGCGGTGGCATTGGGTAGCAAATTGCACAACTTTTAATCAGCAATTAAGGGATTTATAATAAACAGTGCAAATTATTAAGATAAGTTTTAATTCTTGTATACGAATTTGTATATGACAAGACCATGGGGTCAATGATAATTATTAAATTCGTTCTTAACATAGTTCTGTAAATTAATTATAAAATACATCATGCAATACTGATACATATATATCTGTATTATATCAGTGTAAATGTGTATTTTATTTTTAGTATGTCAAAATGCATTTGTTTGTTTACTTTCAGTTAATTAATGTTTTTTTAAAAATAATCTTTTGGTTTCTACTTTACAATAAGCACACTCCTCATTCGTAGAGTTTTCCCGCCCTTCTAAGGGGGCATGTACCACAGTTTGAGAAACTCTGTTTTAGGACCATCAAGACCATCGTGCGATAAAATCTTCCAGTTTATCCGCTTAACAGGATATAACCATGAACTTATTTCCTCAAAACTAAAAATTCAGCGCTTTTGAATCCATCATGATGCAATCTAGCATCTCACCCGAGTACCTGGACCAATCAGAAGAACCTTGACCCTAAATCAGGGGTGGTGAACCTTTATAGATCAACGTGCCATTTTTTTCTAAAATGTTTAATTGAGATATAGACGTGCCCTCAAATAATTTTGACTTGTTATTACTAGGAAAATAATAAAACTAAATATTAATAAAAAGAAACTCCGTATTTACTATGAAAAATTCCTTTTTGTACTGTATAGCTGCAAATGTTTTAGTTATACGTGTAATTCAAATTAAAGTAACTTTAGTGTGACTTCTGTTGTTACAGATTGGATGACAAATAGCTTATATTAGGATTGTAAGATGTATCTTTTAGTACAATGCAGGCTGAATTGCAGTCATCTACCAAATGGTTTCCAAGCAATTAACTGTTTTTGCTGTGGTTCACTCTTTTGATTAGAGGATTTGTGATTTGTTTCAAAATACCGTCTTACAGACGATGTTCTGCTGTTCCAGAACATGAAACACACCCCGCTTTCTCGCCTTTTCTAATACTGCTATATCTCAAGATTCACCAAGTTTGAAATTCTCTGTTAAACGTACTATCTTGCCCTTTTTTTTGCTGAACTAATCATGTTAAATTACAGTTGCAAATCGCAAATATAACACAGATAAACTTTAAAATACAGTTGCGTCAACAAAATTGACTATTCTATGAGTAGATACATTTTGCGTCACAAGCAACTATAGTACACGATGTAACTATGGCAAGGCAATAACAAACGAGTGTGTTCCAATCCGTTCCGTGGCCGATCGCTTGCGTTTGTTTAAAATACTTCTCAGTGAACTTAGTTGTTTTGAAATAAAATGCAAAATATTTTGATCACTGTCGTGCCCAAAATATTATGTCGCGTGCCATTGATGGCACGCGTGCCACTGGTTCGCCATCCCTGCCGTAAATCCTATTATTTTATTAGCTTATGGTTGTCCACCGAAATAAATACGTGGAATTTCTGGATTGAACAAATGTTGCTTTTTGTGAACGTCATTTAAACAGTGCGTGTTAATGTCTTGGTTTGTGTGTTGCTACTTCTTTTATGTTTGCGAGCGTTTTTTGTCTAATAACCAAATAAATGTGAAATTAAAAGTGTCATGACTCATCAGTCCACTCGATGACTGAACAAAATAACTGCACAAGATGTTTTCATTCACATCCGGAATCACTACGTGTATATAGGAATACCGTATTTACTCGAGTCTAATCCGCACTTTTTTTCCACTGTGCAAATGGAAATGAAAATCAAGGGTTGCTTAAATTCGAAAGAAAGAAATTCAGTTGGATGGAGCAATAAGAACAATTACAGGTTCATGCATGAATTTAAAAGCTTATAGTATTAGTAAAATAACTAATTATTCACTTTTTAAATATTTTAATTTTGCAAAATTGGATGCGAATTAGCTCTTTTACACTATATTTCATTTTTCACAAAAACGTGTTGAGAATTTCGGGTGCGGCTTAGAATCGATGGTGGCTTGGATTCGTGTGTGTGTGCTCTAATCCTTAAAGAGTATTTTATTATAATTTTTTTAAATTTAATTTTGGTCTTATTTATATTATAAACTACAATATTTACAGTAAGTCTAGGTTGTTTTATGTAATTTGCAGTTTTAATTAAAGCAAATGAGTTTAATACATTTGTGTAATGAAGTATTCTTCAGAATGATTGAATAAGACATTAAAAGAAAATCTTTCTTCATACTAGTTTTTTCATTTTTATTTACTTATTTATTACAAATGAAGCTTATATTTATAAAATTATTTCCAAAATATGAAATATAGATTTGTTTATAACTTTTTATCTCCTGCATAATCTTTTAAATCCCAGTGTAGTTCTAATAGTATGATATTTTCTTTTTCCAAGGAAAAGAAAACACGATTCGTTAAAAGATTACTCTCCTTTCCTTTTTCTGAAAAATAATGGACGGGTCAATTTTATTAATCTTTCTGTTTCATATAATTCTTATTCATACTGATATTTTTAAGATTTCTATAGCATGAATTATCTAAAAAAAGACAGATTTTTTAAGTATACATATAGTATCGTCTTTTTTATATTTTCTCTCAATAGTTAGTACATAGATACAGATAAAAACCCATTGTAAATCAAGCAAACTATTTTTCTTGTGTGACCTAGTATACGGGGAGATCGAGACTTAATAGTGAAATTTTGTTTCGATCTATTATCAGTCATAGAATCTAAGCAACTTAATAAAAAGAATCGAGGACAGAAGCAAGCAGAGTAATCTGGTATCATTGATATATAGCACATAACAATGTCATCTGATTTCTGTTCAAATAATATCTTTGATACATTGAGGCCAATGGTATTTTTGCTTTATTCTTTTTATGAAGGAATACCGGTAATTCGCTTATCAATTTTTACTTGTATATGTGTAGTGAATAAATACTCTTCACTTATTTTTTCTCCCTTAAAATAGGCTAAATTTATGACCGATGATGGTGGGTGTTTTACATCTCACATGCAGCAATGTTGTTTTACTATTAATTTTGTTGTAAGAGAAATCTATATTTTTTTCAAAATTACATTACAAATTGGTTTATAAAAATTTAAATATAAATTCATGTAATAATTCAAGTAAATCTTCTCTTAGGGGATTTCAATTCATAATGGTACTGAGCCCTCCAAGACTGTGTGATAATTATTCTAGTTAACACACAAAACGGGATATAATCCTTATCTTATCTCCCCTAAAATAATGTTCAGTGAGTTTTTAAATTACCATAAAATCCATGCTTTCAAGATGATTTTTAAAATTGTTATGTATATATTCACCATTTAACGTACCCCCCTTTTTTACGGAAGAACTTGAAATGTAATTGTATAATACTTTTATGTTATGGAGTCATTTATTCAAGGTATTATCCAGGGTTTTGGAAAAATATAATGTACCTCTATGCTACAACCCTGTAAGTTCTTTAGGTAGTCATTTCTTTTAAATAAACAGTATTCCGATCTAGGAGGGAGTCTAATTGTTTTTTAAACTAATCTCTCCTTTTTTGTGTTCTTAAAGCTATCATTTTTATAACCCAGCGTATAACGCGTACCCTTAAATTTGGATCTTTATTTTGATGTTAAAATTCTCGCCCGGGTTATAGAGTAAGGATGATGCAATCTTGCATCATCCAAGTATCTAAACCAATTAGAAAATCTTTTACCGGAAATTATATGATTTTAAAAGCTTTCGCTTGTAACTGTAAAGAGGTTGAGATCTCTGGAGAAGGAAATCGCTGTTGTCCTTTGCATTTGCTTGTGCGCTTGTTCGTGAATTGTGTCATCCCTTGGTGTTTGTGATAGTAAATAAATATAATATGAGAATAATTACATGTCTCCTTATGGATCCTCTCAAGGACTACAAGCATGCAACAATTTAATTCCATCCCAAAATGTCTTAATTTTAGTTAAAAAAATCCTTATGTTCAACCAAATCATTTCATATATAAACATACAAATATTATAATTTTTTTAAAAACCTGAACTTATAGTTCTAAATATCATTTTCATAATTACTAAATTCAAATTTACTGTCCTAAATACATTTTAATACTCGTATGGATATATTTACATATTGCGGTATGCCTCCCACATTTTAAAAGTTTTGAAATACTATATTATTCTTTAAGAAAGGAGAAAATATTATGTTACAGTTTACTGTGAAAATCTTGTACTTGTTTTAAACATATTTAATATTGCTTGGTTAAAATGCTACCATTTTTTTCTTAAAATGCAATAATAATATGTGTGTAAAGCAGTGTTTCTCAAATTGGGGGGTGCGCCCTCCCGGGGGGGGGGTGCGCGAACATATCGGAAATAAAAGATTTAAAAAATAATTCATTTACTGGAATGAATTAAAACAAAATACTTTCAGACATAATAAAAAATGCACTTTTACTCTGATATAAGTTATAGGCGATATTAAATCATCAAAAAAAACACTTCTTCAATACTTAATTAGCTATCTTTGATCCTATAACCAAATAAAATATATTTTATTTAATTTGCTGTAATCCGATGATGAGAGAGTTTTTATTACGTTTTCTTTTTTAAAACTAACATTCTACTCTTTCAGAGAAAAAACCGACCCCAGATCCAGAATCGGAAAAATTTAGGAACTTAAAAAAATTCATCGCTGTCATTATTTTTGAAATACTGCACATTATAGCTGTAATTTGTTTGACCTTCTAAGTTATTGGTACAGTTAGTTATGACCCCTCTCTTATGTGTTTATTTTTCATTTAAGGAAGTTGAATGTAATGTATTTCTCTGTTGCGCTTTTTTCCATGCAAAAAAGTTTTATGATATTTGGAAAACCACGGAGAGCACACACACTTTGATGGATTACTTTGCGAAGAATTAGACCAAGATGAGCATTTTCAAACATATAAAGCATAACAATTATTTTTAGCAGTAACATACATATTATCATAATGAATACACTTTTTACCCGGAAGTGGTCGCGCGGGACACACAGATCACGGAATTGTTAATTCTGGCAAAACTGTTTATTTGTTACGAAAGAAAAATTGAAAAGTCCTTGAAAGAAGGGGTAAGTAAACTTTCTCTTAATTAAATTATTCACTGGAATAACGATTTGTATCTTGTACAATAAAATAATTATAAAAAAAGGATTGGGGTGACTCAATAACCCCGCTCGACCGTATCGACTGCGCGCCTGCACCCAGGTTAAAACATGTTGAAGTCTTTTTGCTTTAAATATTAAAAATAATACAATTATTCTTCATCGGAATTTTATATTATTTTGTTCATTACTTAACATCAATTCTAAATGCTACGTCTGTGAGACTTAAAATTAAAATTCGCTTAAAACTAATTACAATTTGAGCAATCATTTAAAAAAAAACATTTTACACTTTTGAAAACATTGTCGCGCACTTGGCTTTACTTTCCTTACAATACAGCTATTATATCAAGAATGTTTTATTTTCTTATAAATGCACTCCTGCAAAGAGCGAGTACTTCGGCCAGTATACTTTTAATGTATCAGTGCTGCCCAGAGTATTTTCCAACTAATTAATTAATACTAAATTAAGAGCAAGTTTAATAAGTATTAACGACTTCCATGGGCTTGTCTTGCAAAGCAAAGTTTTTATAAGGAATGCTTATGATTAGAAATTGACCCTCTGAGTTATTTTTCTATATTTAGCAGATATCCATATTTTGTCTTCTAAGCAGTCACCGCATTTTGCAATATGTTCAATTTAAAAATTAGAGAAAGTAAAAATAACATAATAATTATCCTATTACTTAATTATATAATTTATTTTTTTGCTTAAAAGTAGTATTCAAAATTTAATACTTATGTTATTAATTTGTATGGTTTATAATTAAGATCTCGTATTGTAGCTTTAGCGTCAAAGTGCATTATTATTGCATTTAGTGCATTATTAATGTATAAGGGGTGCGATAAAAATTGTGATTGAAAAGGGGGGCGCCAGTATTGAAAGCTTGAGAAGCACTGGTGTAAAGGAAATGGAATAATTTAATTAAAAATATATTTCTAAATTTCAACAATAAGCTATAACGAATATAATTATTATTTGAAATAACTCTTATATTATTATTCTGATGGTTAAAGGAACTTGAATAAATCTATTACTGGAAAGATAGAATATTAAATTTAATAAACATATCCAAAATATTTTTCATATATAATTGGATAAAATATATAGAACAGAGTGTGTGACACGAATTTCTTTCAATACAAAACACTCTAAAGTAAATACTTTGTTTCTTTCGAATAGAAACAGAAAAAGGGTATATTTTCTACCTTACTTCTACAATGAGGATGTAGAAAAGAATTTTTTTTTGTTATCTTACTTGCTCCGTATTATTTTAGTCAAAGCATTACAGCTATACTCGGAACAACATTTTCGACATCAAAATTCAAGCATACAAGGGTTGACATACTATATAACGGTGTTCTGTAGGCCACTCCAGGGTATTCGAAAAGAATTCAAGTGGGTAAAATTGCCAGAGGAGACTCCGTGAACGATTTCATGTATTGCTGACAAGGCTTCTATGTCCTTGACTGAATTCAAAAATAGCATTTTACCTGTAGTGTTTGCATTCTTTCCACACATAAATACACAAAGAATATCTATTCTTGTATTGCTCCCCCTCCTCTTAGTACAATGACTTATAGAAGCTTATAAAAATATGAATTTATTTATAGGACTTTAAAATGTAATTTTAAATGATGTTTTACCCGTGACTGTTAGGGATAATTATTAAAAGTGACGAAAATGTGTATTATAATTAATTATGATAAATATCATTTGTATATTCTGGTATATATGTGTATATATGCTAACGTTAAAGAGTGAAATCGGTTATTTCACAGAATAACTAGGTATTCCATGAAATAACTAGATCAGTCAGTTAAATTTATCAAATTATTGAATTCTACGATTTAACTAGATATTCTATAGAATAACGATTACTTGATCGTTGAAGTATGAAATACGACACTCGCGAAAGTTCTTTGAACCGGTTGTAGCTGCTTTGGAAGAATTTTTCCGAATAAGTGGAGTAAAGAATTGTACTCCATATATATCAGTTCAGTATATGTCAGCGAGAACTAATTTTCATTGAAGAAGTTCCAAATATTGACGCAACGCTTCGATTTATTGCAACAGCTCAAAGTTGCGGTACTGAACAAAGATTTAAAAAGTTTCTCGTGTAAAAAAATGTGTAATACTGTAACAGTGTGCTTGTTTCAAAAAATAATAAGGAGTTCAATCCAAAGTGTCATCACAGCAATCCTAGTTCTAATAAATAATAAAAAAGAAAAAAAAAGATTATATTAATTATTATTCTCTTACATCTTTATTTTAATAAGTTTACACAATGTTTTTATGGAGCAACAATTTTATTTAAATTTTTGTTGATGTTTAAGTATAATCTATTTTTGCTACATATTCTTTTTTCCCTTTTAAGTTTAACTATGAGTAATATGAGCAGAAAACAAAATATATCATCTCTGCTTCCCCTTATTATTTATCAATTACTCATCCACAAAAGGGATAAAATGTATTTTTTGACAGCTTTTAGCTATTTATGATCAATTATACTTTATAAAACATCTTTGAAGTTGCTTATTTTATACTTAAACGGTTTATCCTTAGTTATTTCATAGAATATCTAGTTCTTTCATAGAATAACTAGGTAAAGTATGAAATTTTCCATCTATTACATACTTTAACCGACTTGTCTAGTTATTTTATGAAATATCCAGATATTCTATGGAAAAACTGAATTATACATTTTAACGGTAACATATATACATGTAAATATATGTGTGCGTAACAATTAAAACAAGTATTTTGACAGATTTATTAGTAATTATCCATTATAAAAGGATTAGACTTTGATTTTCGGATAGATTTATTGGCGATTACTAGTAAAAGAATATTATAATTATTTACACGTGCTTACTAAGTGGTTTAAACTTTTTCCAAAGCACTGATGTAGTTTTTAAAAAAAGGACTTACATTTTCTCTTAAGCAGTTTGTGTTTATATATTTATTTCCCATTTTCTCCTACTTTTTCATGTATATTTAAATGTGAAACTGAATAATTCCCTCTTATGTATTTTTGCTCTTTAGTGAAGCGTCGACTCAAGATAACTCTCCTTATGCAAAATGAAATAAATGATGACGTCATTAATATCAAAAAGTATCTTTTCTTAGCGCTCCTTTAAAAGCTTCACTTGTATATAACGGAATCTTAGATCTAAATTTTTATCCACTTTAAAAATTCAGATAAATCAGAAATTTTACTCACTTGTTCAGGACCGATGACAATACAATAATTTAATAATTTTGTTCCATTGTCCTGATCAGGATCATCAGGATTAACTATTTCCCATTTTCAGAACCCATCCCACATTTGACGACTGATTCCAGATTTGGCGATTAAAAGATTAAGTTACAACTTAGTTTGATTAACTATAAAAGAGTATGTGTGTGTTTTAGTTTTTTTAAAGTATAATTTATTCTTCCACGATTACAAGTAAAAAAAATGAGTACCTTTTCGTTAATATATCTCATTGGTATAATGCTATGCGTGAAGAGTTAGTTTTACTGGAACTGAGATATATGTTCAACAAAAGTAAAGCATAAAAGAAATTTACTTGTAATACAAATATTTTTCAATAGCTTCGACAAAAAAGATTAAAAAAGACCAATTTAGTACTTTGTTTAATGTATCATAATGTTTAATTTTGTAAAACGAAATTGAGGCTGTAGATAATTTTACCCAAATCTATATTTCTAGATATGCATGATATACAATTTCTAATATACGCTTAGATAAAGCATCAATAATATGTTGCATACAAATTCTAAGTGAGGGAATAAGACGTTGATTGCACTGAAGAAGGATTTACAACCAGAAGAGATGTCAATGTTCGATTTTCTACATTTAAGTTTAATGTTTTATCTTCTGCGCACGATAAGGCAGTCCAAGGTTGACAATATTTATTTTTATATCATAATTTATGATGTGTTTGAATGTACCACTGCTCTTTGACAAGTTCAATTCAATTTTTTAATACTACAATATATGATGCATTTGAAAGTACTGCTGTTCTTTGACAAATTACATAACATTTGCTGAGTAAACCATTCTGTTTAAAAATTCGAAGAAATAAATTTAAAAAATGCTTCAACTTCTCAGTATAAGAACATAATTTTATGAAATTGTAGCTTTATGTACGAAATAAACATAATTTAGAGAAAATTCTTATCAAATATTTAATTTCAATGAAGTAATTGTAAATATTTCGTTTCTAATTATCAAAGTAATTTTTTCCAGAATTCTTAGAATTATTGATGAATATATTATTTTACACAAATCATCTAAATCAGAGTACACACACATACCGTATCTATTAAAATCTAAACCGCACCCCAAATGCTCAAGTTTTGGTAAAAAAATTTTAAAAAAAAGTTCTATTAGGTGTATTGATATCTGATATTTATCAAATTATAAAAAAAGGGAGAAATATTAAGAAATGAATAATTTTATTTTATTTTACCAGTATTATACATTTAAATGCACGCATGAAACTGTAATTGCTTTAATCGTCAGTATCATGTTCAATTTCCCTCCTCCAATTAATTTTTCTGCCATAGATTCTAAGCCGCACTCGAATGTATTATTAGCATTGGTAAAAAAAGGCGGCTTGGATCCGAATAAATACCGTATATACGCATAATTGCGCTACTACTTTCTAGTTGAATTTGTGAATCAACAATGAACATAATATTTAAGCAGGAAATTTTTCTTACGTATTATGATGTATAAGCAAAAATATTTTTTAATTTTTTTAATCAGTGTATAAATTATTTATTTCTTTATTTTGTGCTTTATATTGCAAAATTTAATGTGACCCGAAATATATCATAATCAGGTCTACAAAGCATGAAAAAATTTTCTCAAGTATTTAAAAGACACAAAGTTATTAAATATTGTATTTTGTCGCAAAAGAAGAGCTAAAAATCCTTTTCATTCAAAAATAAGAAATTTATTAAATCCTGGCATCACATAATCTGAAACAGACTCTTAGCAATAATAATTTCATGTCGAGAAACTTCAATCAGAAACTGTAATCAACGGAATATTAAGATTAAAGCAGTGCTTCTCAAACTTTCAACACTTGCGACCCAATATTCAATCATAATTTTCATCACGCCACCCTCTATACTCTAACAATTAATTTAATTCGATAAAACGATAATTTGACCTCTTAAGTGCCACCGGCGTATATGAACGTCTTGCTCAGCTAGTGTGTAAATTGCCCCGAACGTATATATATGTCTTTCCAAAATACGATTTTTTCTGTTCACTACTATATATCAAATTATTCCGTAGGCTCTGGAATGCAAAAAATGCCCTTGGGAAGTGTTTGTGATGGATTTACTTATTTCAGAAGATTTTCTTATTTATTTCTATTCTCCTCTTCCAGTACACCACATATACATGCATATGTGCCAAACGAGGTGGCACCGGGGAGCGAATCCCGTAAATTTAATCGACAATATGAACCATACAAATGATAAAGATACCTGTTAATGTTTGCATATAATTTTATAAAGGACAAGCTCGTGGGTTCACTGGTAATTATAAAACTTGTTTTCTTAACTTAGTATTATTAAATGAATTATAAAATACATTTTGAAGTACTGATACATTTATATATATGTGTTATATCATTGTAAATGTTATTTTTTTAAATTTTTTATTATGTCAGATTTTTGTTTGTTTGTTTACTTTCATAAAATTAATAATTTTTAAAAATAATCTTTTGCTTTCGACTTTTCAATACGCTCGCACACCCGTCCTAGAGTTATCACGCCCCCCCTTAGGGGACGTGCCCTACAGTTTGAGAGCGCTGGACTAAAAAAACAATACACAAATACTAATACGAGCAATGATTTGAAAACTAATACAGGCTTCATGTATTTATCGTAAGTAGAAAAATGCGTGTATCATACTAATCAATAAGTAATAATGTTTCTGAAGTTTATGTATTGACAAAAATGAACATAGCAATCAGCTAAATAACAAAAAAATTCGGTTAATATTTCGGTTGAGTATGATCATTTATTTTCCCTGCAAGCGAATTTAATACCAATAATTGGATCCATCGGAGCGAACTTGTAGAGTAGGTCATCACGAAGCAGGTTGATCTGTTCTGGTGAATATACATTCACGACAGATCATACCTAACAATAATAAATCGTGGAAAATCACATAAGCACAAACTGAATGTCACGCAAGAAGATATCTGGGAAATACCACCATATAATCAATCATTTCCCGCAAATATATATATATATATATATATATATATATATATATATATATATATATATATATATATATATATATATATATATATATATATATATATATATATATATATATATATATATATGTTTTACATATTGCAATATCATCTTCATAATTATCCTACGCCTGTTTCTGTTGAAACAATACATCAATTTAAGGGAAAAGATGTTAATATACTAGAAAAATAATAACAATGAAACAAAAAAATTCATATAAGAAATTCAAATTCGAATAAATATCAGACAGGTGAGATTTAAGGTATCCGACTACTTGCAACAACTTTTTTTTTACAAAAAAATGGAGATACGGGAATTTTTTTTGTGGTTTTTATATTCATTTAATCCATTTTAAGAAAAATATGCTAAAATTAAGAGAAAAAAAAAGAAATTATTATTACTAGAATAAGACGAAATTGGGGCACACAAAAATTTACAAAAGATAACATAAACCGGGCCCCTTCTGTGCCAAACGTTTATGAACAAATTTTCAATTTTTCAATTCTGATGTGTTGTTATGTTATTCATTTTTGAACTGATTTTCAGGATGAGAGATATTAATTTTAACGAAAACTAGAGCACTTTATCTTAAATATTATATGTAATTGCTTAAAAAACAGTGATTTTATTATTATAAGGGACTGTAAATTTTGTAATAAAAAAGTGATTGATAAATCTGCAGGTAAAAACACTTCTACTTTTATACAGAACATACACAAAATTTTCAGTTAACTTTTTTCAAAACATTTTTAGCAATCTCTGTCCCCGTTTGAACATTTTCAAAAAACACATTTCGAGTAAAACGCTTATTAATATATGGCGTCTTGATTAAAGTAATGACATCTGCTTTAACTAAAACACTTGTAGTTTTTGTTCTAGTAAACGGAAAATAATAAATGGTGCTTTTATAAAGCCAATAAGATGGTTTATAAAATAAAATCATAAGCAAATTTGACACTTTTTGGCAAACTTCACAATTTTAGAGTAGTCGGATACCTTAAATGAGGTAAAAAAATTTAATCAGTACATAGGAGTGTACATTTTTTTGTATTTATATAAATACAATGTCACTTTTAAGAGCATCGGTAATAACATTAGGTAAACTCTTAACAGAAAATAGAATCAGTAATGGAATAAAAAGTACAAAATTATATCAAAATGTAATAAAAAATTGTTATATTTACATTGTATTTATTTGAATCTAAGCCGCCATTTTTATCAAAATTTAATGCTACAGAAAATCGGTTGCGGTTTAGAATAAATAGCGGAAAAATTCCTTAGATGTGGAAAATGAACATAATTCTGACGATCAGAACAATTACAAGTTCATGATGTATGCATTGAAAAGCTTTTTAATACTGGTAAAAGAAATTAATTATTCACTTTTTATACTAATTATTATTAAAATTTTGATATTAAGAAAGCATTTTATGCTTTTTTTTAAATTTCTTTTACAAAAGCGTTTTGAGAGTTTAGGGTGTGGCTTAGAATCGATTGATATTTGAATAAGAACGGTATTTGTTTATAATAAAAAATATTTAGACAATAAAAAGTTTTTGAAAAGATAAGATGAATATCTTGTGAAGGTCGCCTTGGACCTCACTTTGAGAACGAGAATAAATAGGATTCATGTAAGAACCAGAAGCCATTTCTATAAAGAACTTTCTTTATTTGGTTATCTTATCCAAATAGAATCAAAGACTTATTAACAAATATGTTTAACTAGTATTATGAGGTTTTAAAGATAATATCCTTTAAATTAACTTAATTAATGATCAAATTAATTAACAATTAATTAACGATCATGCAGAGATTACCACGAAAAGAGATCCCAGAATTATATTTAATAATGTTCCTATTGAACATTTATCTTTAATCTCACTCTTAAAACTTTAATGAGACTTTAATTATAAATCAATAATTACCAACGGAATCTCAACTCCTCTTGAGAGTAAATTATCTCCAACAAGAAATCTTCAATTTAACTTCACTATATCTTTCTGCTTCAATCTCTATCTCCTACTGCTCTAACTTTACTATTTCGTTTGACTTAAATACTTTATCTAATCTGCATAACAAGGAATCCTGTCCGCTTTTTGGAGTTGATTGGAAATAGGTAGGGAATTAAATTTCCCTAAAAAAGGTCGACTCAGAAGGTTAGTGATAAAGTTCCGTATATATTTGTCACAATCTACTTAATCAATTGCATAAAACATGATGATACACAGTAAGAAATGCAATTTCTAGTTTACTATTAAGTAGTTTGAGTAAAGTATTGCATGTGTCGTAGTTATTGGTTTGTATGAAAAACCTTTCATTGCGTGCGCTAGCTTTTTCCCCAATGTCTTATTTGATTTCAATTAAATGAAAAAACGTTGTATTGTAACGCTTTGCACACAAAACATCTATATATAACTTTGAGCAGATGTTTTGAAAGAATCGGATTTCTACTGAAATAGGAGTTTTCACTTTAGGGATACGGGACTCTCATGCGATAAATATTTTTAGAATATATTTTTGAATAAACGCATTCTTACGTATGTAGTGACTTCAAAAAATTGTTTACATCAAATACAATAATAGTTATATTTCAAAATGATACTGAACACATATTGCTGTGTTCAACGGACACAATTTTGAAATTTATATCGATAAAGATTAGCATATAAATATTTGTAGAACAAATTTAAGTATTCCATCTTTTTGTAAATCAAGGTGTTGTGTAAGGTAATGATTCTTATAAAACATTACAGAAACAATGTAGTAATAGTAATAAAAAATGTATGCAGTCCAACCTTTTTTTGCAGTACATATATAGACTGTATGAAAGAAACAGCACAAAAAATTTCAATAGCACTTATAACAAATAATTTTTCACAAATTGTTGTAACGAAAGTCGCTTAGAAAAGGACCACACAAAAAAGTAGGTTTTTTTAGCTGTATAGCAGTTATTGATGTAATTTGACTGAATAACATTTATGTAAGGACATAATTGGAGAAAGCATAATTTAGTGAGAGATATATTGCTTGGGCTATTAATTTATTTAAGGTTACCATACACACAAATGTTATACATTTTTCAGATATTTCTAAGCAAAATTGAGCAACCTTCAAGTGACCTTTCATAAATTACAAAATAGAAAATAACGTATTTATTTGAATCTATATAAGCCTCACTGTTTTTTCAATGTTAATGCTATTGAAAATCGGACGCATCTAAAAATTGAAGGCTGAAAAATTCCTTGGATGGGGGAAATTGAAAATAACACCGAAGGTTTGAGTGAGCATTTGTAAATTTTTAAATTAAGTAAAATAAAAAAAATAATTATTTAATTTCATTTGTACTTATTTTAAGTATTTTTTACCTTCGTACATAATGAAGATCAAGATCAATAAGCCATTTTAATCTTTTTTTTCACGAAAACGTAATGAGAATTTGGGGTGTGGCTTAGAATCAATGGTAGCTTAGATTCGAATTAATACGGTATATATCGCGTAATATCAGTAAAAAAGGTTTTTTTGTTTGAAAATTGATACACTGTTGAAATACCGTTATAATTCAATTTAAATTAAAAAAAATAACTTTTTTATTTTAATATTGGAAACGGTTATTTTGACGTAAATGAGATAATTAAAAAAAAGGTTGCATTAAAAAAAGTTACGAAATCATGAGAAATCATTAAAACTTTTATGTACCTTATTTTGATGACGAGTAGTTTTATAAATCAAATTTATTGAAATAGAAAATTCAATGAGTGTTTTGTTCTTCCAAGAATTTAATTTATTTAACTTTTATAGCTTCAGACTAAAGAAATTATAACTTTATATTTCCCAAATCTTATTCTTTTTATAAATCTGAACTTTTAGTTCATAAATGTATTCATCTTAACAATTAAATCTCCTCTGTAATTATTTTATCTTTTTATGTTGAGATTCTAATATCTATTCAATACTTCTCTACCGAATAAAATTTACTTTACGAGGCCTTTGCATAGAATTTTAAATTCATACAGCATTATTTTTTTATTTTCAATTTAATTTCTATACATTTTACATAAACCTTAGAACTCAAAACCAATTAAATGTTAATTCTAGTTTTTATTGATCATACAGTCAATATTGATCATAAAGCAATCAATAATTCTGACAATTTAATTGTGTTTTACACATTTTATTATTTCTATTGATATAAGACAATATAAAATATCTTGTGTAAAAAAGTAATTATTCAATGTAAAACAATTTCAAATAATAAAATGTGAATCGGTTGTAGCACAGGTGTCTGATTTAATTACGTTACATAAAATATTTACATATAATAGAACTTTACAGAATTGAATTCGCACTTTTAAAAATGAACAACGTTTTTTTTTTTTAAATGTTTTATTGAGTAGTAACTTCTGCCATGTAATTTTATGTAAATAAGTATCAATAAAACAATTCATTAATATAAATTTATCAAATCGTTCACAATTTTAACAATAAATATTTCCTTCATCGTATCAGCATTGGTCAATCAAATTTTATCAATAAAGTAGTTCTTTAAAAAATATAATTAACATTTGAACTTTTTATTTTAGTTTTTCGAAGTATTTTTTTCTAATTTAAACACAAATATTAGGGTATGCAAACACTTATAAAATTTTACTTATTTACTCAAAAAATATAAAATTGAGGAAAAAATGTGTAAAACATTTGTATTCCAGTTTCTGATACATTAATCACACCAATAACAAAATATTTAAATATACAAAATCATTAGAAATAGTAAAGTCAAAGTTCTGGTATGTTTTTAATTTCATTAAAGTTTTTTAAACAATTTTAAAAAAAATTATAAAATTAAGAATTTTTTTGCTGTTTTTAATTTGATAAGAGAATTATTTAATAAAATATAGATATGGAATCGTTCTTTTACACAGTCCGTTAAGAATTTTAGTGAGAATTAAATTTTTAGTTTATTATTTATTATATACGTAAAAAAATATTTTTAAATGAATAAAAAAAAAGGAATGAAGAAAATTATTAAATTTTTTAACTGGATTTTTAATGTTTAATTTAATTATTTGGATATGAAAAGTTCTTAAAATAGATATTAAACAGCTCATAGAGAAAAATAAATGCTTTCCGAAAAAAAAGTAACATTTTTTTTTTAATTTGAAAAATAAAAATCCTAAAATGTATTTGGTTTTAATATATATATATTTTAGTTCAAAATTTTTTTATTACATTATATAGAAAGAAAGTAATCTTATTAAACCTTCAGAACAAATATATTTGTATCTTATCTAATGCTGTAATTCCAATTTCGGTATATTCTGAATATCCAACGCTTGCTTTGCAAGTTAAAATAATAATGAATAATTTTACTGCTACCCATTAAAGTTTTAGTAATGTAGTAAAAATAATTGCATTCATTCCATTTGAAACATAAATATGTGCTTTTTGCAACTTGTATTTTTAATGTTTTATATATTAAAAGAATGTATTAATTTATAATTTATTCCAAATGATATTTGAAGACGATAAAGAGTTTTAACTAAAATTCAAACATGTTTTATGAGAAATACATGTTTTTATTTTTGCTCAAAAATTATAAACTGAACGTTCTTTAACATATTAAATATTATGCATTGGTTATAATTGATTGCGATAACTTGAATTACCAGTAAATGAAATAATAAAATTTAATCTATTTAAGCTTCTTTTTACTATTTAATTTCTCGGATACAGAAATTGCGACATATTAACAGAAATTGCAACATATTAATATACAGGAAGGTATTATAACAGTAGAAAAAAGTGTATTTTTTTCCTTCAGTTAAAAATTCAAGGGATTGATATTTATAAACAAAAAGAATTGTAGAAATCTAATCGTACCTATACGAACAATACATAATTTGAATTTCTTGCGTTTTGGACTGATATAGTTAATATCATTACGAAGCAAAAAAGTATAATGCAGAGATCGCATTTTTAATGCGGCATAAGTTCAACTAAGTCTTTACTCTCAAAACCGTGCTAAAAATTTTTAATCTGTAGAGTTTTTCTTAATTTTTTTTTATTTTGAAATAAAACTATTTAACTGGAGGAAATATATAACTTAAAATCACAATAATAATAATTTAAAAAAAAACTATTTTTAAAAGTCAACATTTTAACCAATTCAATTAATTAAATAAATTTACTAAAATTCAAAAACTTAAATAATATAATATCATTTACCTTTCGGAAATATATATTCAGACAAATTCGGAAGAGCAGTTGCCCTGTAGGTCTTTCCTCTCGCAGTTTGTGTGAAGCAACGGTAAATCTCAGACTACCTGTTGAGGCTCCAAATCCCGGGCAAGAGACGTTACGAGGGGGCGTTCGAAGGTTCTCACCTGCGCCTGCTTACCTAGAGAGAACCAGAGACGATGTATGCTCCACAAGAAGCAAAGTCACTGGCTGGCAAGTCCCGAAGAGATCTGCGCATGCGTGCGACTTCCCGCTACCCATTTGCTTTTGTTTTCTTTTGCTCCCTTTATTTTTGATACTTTTTTCACTTAGCTAGCCCTCTGTGAGCTGTTTTTTTTTTTGTATGTGTTATAGATGGAGATGTATCAGCTATTTAATGGTGTTAATGTTTTCGATGGAATTTGTTTCGTTAGGAGGATTGAATTTGTATGATAGATATTCTGTTTGATCTGTAATTAGGAAAACTCAGAATTAAAATTTAGTTTCTATTGCTTATAAATACCTCCTTCAATAGAAACTGTAGAATAGTGTGAAATACTTAAAATGAAATGATGATGTTTGAGTTTTTAATATGTTACTTGGAAAACTCTTTTGGAGGAGGTGGATTAATGAATCAGATACACTTATTTTTATACCCCCTTAACATAATAATTTTGCATAATTCTTTGCTTATATCGTATGATTTTGAAAAAAAATCGGTAATAAAAGTGCCTATTTTTTAATCAAGAAAATTATATATAACAAAATTCATGTTCAATATATGTACTTATTTTTATTTTAGATAAATTTTTAGCTTGAAATACAAAAAAAGAAAGAAAATTTAGTTTTTAAGAAAAGCCAACATTTATAGGGGTATTATGTCTGAATGTTGGTATTCCGGCCAAGAGGAAACATTAAAAAACACGTGTTTCAAACAATAAAGGAGAGTTTTATTACATTTATGTAAAAAGGTAATTTTTTTTGTAATTTTTTCTTGTGAGATAAATTTCTAAGCATGAGATAAAAAGACCAACATCACAGGTAACAGTACAGATCCATCATCACTGCTCTCCGATTCTCCAACCGAAATTTTAAAACAATCAGTTATTTCAGAATCCTTCTCAGATCCACTTACACTTAAATAGAATCCGATTCCCTTACTGACTCCATAATGAATACAATATTAAAAAACATATATATTTTATCACAGAACGCAATTCAGGTGTATTCACGAAAAGTGGAATTAAGTAACTGAGCTAAAGTTACAAAAATATATAGCTAATATGTATGTTTGATTGGGCTAACATCTAGTTTAAAATAAAATAATTAACTCTAAACATGCTACTAATAATGTGGTACTGTCATCTGGTGAGAAATACTCATGATTCAGGGCATAATAAATAGATTTTTAATCTTTTTAGCGCATTACTTTTGAACACTCCAGCCCGGAAATATCACGGGCACGAAAAATAGAGGGGTTAATTTTTCTCCCTGTGATTTTGACAGGAGCGAGAAGGGAGAGGTTAGTCTTTTTTCTGTATTTATAGGATTAAAAGGATATTTGCATTAAAACTAGTATATTTATTTGTTTTGGACTTATATCAATTAATTAAAAATATTAAGAGCTTTATGAACTATTTTAAGATAATAAAGTTATTCCAATTTAAACCGATTTGAAAAATTTTATCATTTATAAATTCAAAATTTTAAGATTCTAATATTTATCATGTTTTTAAAAATATTTTTTTGAATATGAACATTTCCGCTTTAGTGCGGTTTAGTTTTTAAAATTTAAATGCATAAAAATAAGTTTAAAAGAAATTTGAGGCATGTAATATTTTGATAAAGGTTTCCTAAGAATTATAATGATGTTATGATATACATTTTGATAATGATATAAAAACTACACATACACATGCACATAAATATAAGAGCTATGCCTCATATGGGAATTTATTCCATCTATAAAACACAAACACAATATCGTTTAAAATGTTCTATAATTTAATGAAATGCTTAATGAGATAATAACGAGGAAAATATCAGAGAATTTATAGTGCTCTAAAAGCATTTAAAGGTAATTCAAATCTCAGTTTAGTAATATTATATTTTAATATGCCTTCAATCTCCTTACAAGAGAAACAAAATGAAATTGTATCCATAATTTTTTTGTTTTATTTTTATAGAAAAGAATTACACGAAAGTGAAATTGAAGGAGTTGTGTATGAATGATGAATATTTTGATTACACATCTTGATTAGGTTTTTATTTTATTTCACCAATTATTACTCAATATTTTCTATGTATTAACTTGCTATCACTATTAAAGATGAAAGGGATTCAAGTGATGAAGAAATCTGTGTTAATAACTTTCAAATGAAAGAAAAAGTGTTTCTCAACCCAAATTCCCTTCTTCATAGCTTCTAAATCTTATTTCTTTTTTGAAGCCAGTACTCAAAATTCATACTTAATAAATACTGATCAGAAGTCTTCATGCTATAATCATGATTTAGAACTTATGGGAATTGCAATAAAATATTTAATTACAATAGATGGATACATTGAAGTAAATGTTTCTATATTGTATTATTATTTACCCTATTGTCGGCTCGGTGGCTTACAGGTAGCGTTCCCACTAAGGCCAAGATTGAGGGTTCGATTCCGGCTTTGATGAATGCTGAAATCGTAGACACTCATGTTGTAAAGTATCCATTCGCGAGCCTCCAACTAATCCTCTTTGATAAAAACTATTTCTTTAAATATTTTTTCTACTGAAAACTTTCTCCCGAAGAAGAAGATGTGGTTTATGTAAATCAGGGCTTATATTTAAGCATTAACTTTTAGGTTTGAGCGAGAGATGTTAAGAATTAAATGATAGAAGTTAGTGATAAAGTAGCAGAAAGGAGTCGAGATTGACTCGTTGATTAATTATTTAATATTTAAATTGGATAATTGACGATTTAGTCAATGGGATGTTTTTAATTAGCATAATGTCGACTGGAACAGCTCAGAACGGAAATACGATTATTTAGAACGTATATTACCAAAACGTTCCAATAGTTAATGATTCAATTCATAATCAAATATTAAATACCTAGTCTACCTTACTCAACTCTACCTTACTCGTCTACCTTACTTGTGCTCCAATACTTAATTATAAGTGCATTTCTTAGCTTGAGTTGTTGAGACTTGTTAAAGGATTTATAAATTATAATAGTTTTGATTATGGCTGATCTTCATTCTAACTGCCGAACTGTGATGGATGAGAGAGGAAATCCAACACAATGTCCTATAATTATGTGGCGTGTAAAAGATTCCCTGAGTATCAATTTGGCTCTGGTACTCAAGTCAAAATTGAATCACTGCAATATTTAGCATCCGACGAGAACTTGAATTCATATTAGTTTATAAGTAGGTAGCGAATTTGGTAGCGAAGGCTGCCACTAAATGGTACCACCATGAAATGGCTTTCACATTTGGAAACTATTCATGTTTGCAAAGACTTAGTTGCTAGTATGCAGCCCATTAGAGAAATATTTACTCTATTTGTATATATTTAGGTATTTTTTGTATTGTAAAACATTTTTAAATACCAATCACATTTTTAAAAAATGAAATGAGAGAAGAAAACTACTAGAAAGTATTTAATGTATGAGGCAAAACTGGAGAAGTACGAATATATTAGTTTGGAGTAGAGGGTGTGCCAGCTCAGGTATCATTCTCCGCACTTGACCAAAGCCTAAAAATTACGAGCTTTGTCTCCAATGGCCCACCCTTCTCCTTCCGTGTTGCTTCCCAGATAGACATAAATTAAAATAAAAATCAATATTTCAATTTAATTCTTCCTCAATTTTACTCCACGTTCGTAGACCATTTCATTATTTTGATCGCATTGAAATTATTTGATTTTAGTATATAACTATTCAGAATAAGGATATTGCTTAGACATTCAGATATTTTTTTAAAATTAAATTAAAAGCATTTTTGAAAATAAGTTTTTAGTATGAGCAATATGGTTTCTTACAGTTCCATTTAATAATAAGTTTTATTTAATATTCTTATTAATTTGCTTTAATAATTTTTGAATTAAATAATACATTAGATAGAACAAACGTTCTTTTAGTAGAATAATAATACATACAGGAGCAGGACAAAACAATTTTACTTTTTAATTCATACATGATATCATTGCTTGAAACTAGGAAAAATGAAACTGTATTTGCACTGAAACTATAAGGGTTTCAATTTTTTGTTATAAAATGATCTTAATGCCATGTTTCTCAAACTGAGGGGCATTCCACCCTTGGGTGGCATGATAATCCTAAGTGGATGATGGGAGCAAATCGAAAAGTCGAATATAAATGATTACTCAAAAAAACTATTAATTTATTGAAAGGAAGTAAACCAAAATAGACTCTTAACTATGAAAAGTAACAAAATACTTATCAAATTTCTAAAAAAGCAACGGAATACTTAAGCTACTACGCATAACTTATATCCTATTACTAAAAAGTAACCTCAAATATATTTATTACTTAAAAGTATAATGCAGTGTTTCTCAAAGTGTGGGGCGCGCCCCCCTGGGGGGGCGCGATGACTCTACAAGGGGGGCGCGAGCGTATCGAAAATTTAAAGATTTTTTTTTAAAAAAAATAACCGGAAAGAGAAGTAAAACAAAATGCTTTCTTCCATAATAAAAAAAAAATACACACAACAACACTGACATAATTTATGTTTTTAATCTGGCTTTTTTCCGTCATCAAATAGCTATCTTTGATCCCAAAACAAAATTAAAGAAAAAAAAACATTTTGTTTTATTTGCTGTATTTCCTCAATGAGAGATTTTTTTATTACGTTTTAACATAAAATATTACTCGTTAAAAGAAAAAACGAAACCCAGACCCTGAGAAAAATTCCAAGAAGATAAACAATTCACCACTGTAATTATTATTGAAATACTGTACATTAGTTGTAGAAAAAGAAAAGGAAGTCATGATTCACTTTTCAGCCAGGCTGCACAGTACGTTTGCTAATCATTTGATTGACCTTCAATCTTATGGTATGGTTATTCAATATTAGTTTCCTCCCATCTTTTATGCGTTTGCTTTTCGCTTAGGGAAATTGTAAATAATTGAGTTTTGCGATATTTGGAAAAGAATTGATTGGTTTAACATTTCTGTAGGATAATTGAAAAGTGTCTGATTTGCGTCCTTTATTATGGTCTTGTACTTTTGAATCATTTTAGTTCAGTTTTATTGGATTTTTTCTCAAATCATCAAATAATTTAATAGTCCTTGAAAGAAGGTAAGTATACTTTCTATAAATTAAAATATTCACTAGAATTTCGATTTGTATCGTGTACAGTAAAAGTAATTCTAAACAAATGATTGGGGTGACTGAGTCCCCCGCACTACCGTTAATGTTAGTATCGAGTACGCGCCTGCTCCCGGGTTAAAACATTTTGAAGTCTTCTCGCTTTAAAAGTTAAAAAGTAACACAATTATTCTTCATCGGAATTTTATATTCTTTTTCATAATTTAACATTAATTCTAAATGCTAATTGTGTGAGGTTTAAAATTACAGTTCTTTTAAACAGTTATTTACAATTATAGCATTTATCTAAAAAAATCATTTTACATTTTTGTATACAATGTCGTGCACACAGTTTTACTCTCCTTACAGTTCAGCTATTATATCAAGAATAATGTTTTATTTTTTTTAAAAAATGAACTCGTGCGAAGAGTCGGTGTTTTAGCCAGTATACGTTTGATGTATCAGTACTGAAGAAGGTATTTTATAAATAATTTCTTATTACTGAATTTGGCCGCGGTAGCCGAGTGGTATAGGTATCGGATCGTGGCCTGCCTTGTCACGAGTTCGAGCCCAGTACCACTAAAGACCCGCCGTGTAGAACAGCGATGCACGTTAAATCTGTTGAGAGTTGAAACGTTTTCCCGTTGGTGTGGTGTGGTAGTTAGGAGAGAGGGGTGCCAGCTAGGTGTCATCCACGTCACTTGACCATGGTTCAAAATTACGTGGTCCGTCGTCAAAAGCCCTCGTGCAGCTGAACAGTGCGACGTTAATATTCAATCAATCAATCAATCTTATTACTAAATTAAGAACAAGTTTAATAATTATTAGGGACTTCCACGGGCTTGTCTTGTAGAGGAAAGTTTTTCAAAGGAAGGTTTAATATCAGAAATTGACACTTAAAGAGTTATTTTTCTATATTTAGCTGAGATCTATATTTTGTCTTCAAGGCATCCACTGCAGAAAATCCGGTTTGAAAAAGGTAGGATGTTGAAAATGGTAATAGTATACGAAGTGCTTTTGTTTTCAGTACAGATAATTCCTCATCCACCTCTACCCCAAATTCAAAGAGCGATTTATTACAAAATTGCCTTTTAATTTTTCTTTGGATGTGAAATCTATGAAGATTTCTTCTTCGGAAGTTGAGAGCCCTTCTGGAGTATCTTGAAATAGATCCCTAATCCACTCGTAACTTGCTACCAAGCTGTCCTCATCCAGAAAATACTTTTTAAAATTCTTTGCCAACATAGCTAAATGATTTTACATGTTTTTAAAACAACTTTCACACGTTGTTCTACAGATTTGTAAGTTTTAACACATATCGAGCTGGGGCTTTTTTTCCATCATTTTCTTCAAAGGTGGTAAATCCAAAATTTTAGTATTTTTGAGAAGATCGCCTTGATTTAATTTTCGGAACCATGCTCGTTCGTCTGTGTACTTGTTGATTCTTTATTATGGTCGAATGTTTGCTTACAACTTAAAAATGTATGTATGATATTGTTTTAATCTACTGCCGTAAATACTTAATTACCGTGAATTACAATTAACGTGGAAATTAAAAAAAATGTACATTCAAGCTAGATTCGGTAGCTATAGGAGTATCGAGTCGACCAAAACTGACTGGAATTGTACGAGGAAAAGCATTTTTACATGTTTTGCGCAGACGTCCGATAGGTTGCCCAGACTCACGCAAACGTACCCTATAATGCCAGATGTGATGGATATGATAGAGAGCGACATTGACTAGTCTATTTTTCTAATGACATTTGTACTTTGAGAAATGAATGCTGAAGGAAATAAATCTTTAAATACATCATTTTTCGATCTGTTCCAATTTAAAAATTAGAGAAAGAAAAATAACACAATGCTAAGTACGGTTTATAATTAAGATCGTATTGTAACTTTAGCGTCTCTCTCTCAAAGTGCATTTTTATTGCAGTAAATACATTATTGTTGTACAGGGGGCGAGACAAAAATTATGATTGAAAATTGGGTCGCCAGTATTGAAAGTTTGAGAAACACTGCTTTTAATGTATGAGTGGTGCACAGAGTATTTTATGACTAATTAATTAATACTAAATTAAGAACAAGTTTAATAATTATTAGCTACTTCCATGGGCTTGTCTTACAGAGCAAATTTTTCAAAGGAATGCTTATGATTAGAAATTGACCCTCTGTGAGTTCATTTTCTATATTCAGCTGATATCTATATTTTGTATTCTAAGCAACCACCGCATTTTGTAATATGTTCCAATTTAAAAATCAGAGAAAGGAAAAATAACTTAGTAATTATCCTATTACTTAACTTTTTTTTGCTTAAAAGTAACATATACAAAATTTAATTTTTATGTCATGAATTTGTACGGTTTATAATAAATATTGTTGCTTTATCGTAAAAGTGCATTATTATTGCATTTAGTAAATTATTATGTATAAGGGGAGCGCGATAAAAATTGTGATTGAAAAGGGGGGCGCCAGTATTGAAAGTTTGAGAAGCACTGGTATAATGAGAGAGTATTATCCAGCTATTAAATAGCTTGAATGCCAATGTTGAATTCTTTTTTCAGAGGGTATCGTTGCATGTGAAGGCCTCCAGGAATGAGATCACAGATGGTTTGGTTCTCAAGGGCAGCCATAAAGATTTTACGTATGTTTGGCTGTCTTACTTTTTCAGAAATTGCTACACGAGTCAAACAAGATATCAGTTCTTCTTAGAAGCAGGTCCCGTACGTGAGTGGTATGAACGAACCCATCCTTGGGTTGCTTTGCATGGGAGATGCAGTAAACGAGATCAAACTATTTTCTTGCTAGGTTTCGCAGTGGACATACTCGAACTCAACGGCAAGTGGCGTGTCTGTAAGTTTGCCCTTCTTGTCCGACTTGCAATACGGCCCAAGCCACTCCTGTCCACATCTTGCCTTGTATTGATTTTTGATAAGAGCCAGCTGCTCTTAAGTCCTGCTATAGTTCTTCAATGTTTAAAAACGCACGGGTTCATGGACTTGATCTAGATGTTTCTGTAGCTCAAGTGGGATAAGGAACAAGAACAACATTACTTTAAAGTAACATTTTCAAAATTTAATACTTTCATTGATACTGTATATGGTTAATAAATAAAGTCATATTGTATCTTTAAGGTAACCGTGATTTTAAAAAAGGACATAAATGGATATTTTTCATGATATTCAGAGTCACTTAGATTAGATCAGATGTATATATTTGACAAAAAAATTATTTAAATACAAAATTTCGCCAAAAAATTAACTTAGAATAACCTTTTTTTCAAAATGTTCTCCTTTTGTGAAAAATGGTTCTATTATAATAATATTTTGCCTGTATATAGCTCAGACCTCTGGACAGAATATTGAAAGTTTGAGAACCACTGTTTTAATTCAAATATTAACTATTTTAAATTATTTCACATTAGAATTTCGTGACTTATTTTCTTGATTAATAACTTAAATAGTAATTACAGTTTTTTTGTTTTAAAGTGTCCGACTTCGTTCGAAACCGTAATTTTGAAAAAGCGCATAAATGGATAATTTTCATGATACTTAGTGTCACTTAGATTAGAATACATATATAAAATAGTTTTAAAGACATTTTGACCAAAAATATTTAAATACATTATTATCATTATTATCAATACATATTATCAATTTATACTCTTTTGCAAAATCACGGTTCCAAACGCATTCGGATACCTTAAATAATAGAAATATTCGGTTTGAAATTAATTTATGTTCTCAAACTAAAATAAAACCGAAGTAGGGAGATCTGAAAGGTAAATTACATGTACTTACAATCGTGATTTACATATGATTTCATAACATATATCTATTATAACGTCTTAAATGTAAATTACAAACATTTATATATATATATATATATATATATATATATATATATATTTAATTTGCGTATGATTGCCAAATATATGTCAGTTATAACAACATAAACCATTTGTATTGATCCGTTTTTGACACAAAATATCAATGTAATAATACAGAAACTCTCTAAAAACAATCAACAGATATATATGATTTCTATTCCTGCAAATATTACTCAGGTGTAATTGAAAACTAATATTTAAAAAAATATATCTATTAAAATACTTACCATTCTTTTAGCTCATACATAATCCTGTTTCTAAATATCAGCATCATGTTTTCATAAAATTAATTTCTGTATTCGTAAATGAAATATTATATATCCGATTCTCATTAAAACAGGAATAAAGACGTAATATCTGTAACGAAAATAGAAAAGTTATTTAAAGATAGTTCGTGGAAACACGAAGAAGCCAATTAAGGGATTTTAAAATAAAAATGAGAAAGAAAAAAACTTCAATATTTCATAGAAATTTCAAACTAAGGAAAATTTGCTTAAAATAATGAAATCTCGAAATAAAAGGATGACCAAAGTTCACGCAATTTTCCTCGTTAAGGAAGGAATTTGAGGAAATGGGAGACACTTTCTTGAGAATTTAGATTTAACTTTTCATTTTTGGAAATATATATATCACTAACTTTATTAAATTCGATTCAGTGTTCTTTTGTATAAAATGAAAACATCCGATTTATTCAAGGTATATCCGGTTAGATGCTGTCATACGCTTAGAAATAACCTTGAATTGAACGCTCGAAATCTCTTGGAAGTGCTTCATTATTAATACGGAAAATCCTTTAATTCCATGTCTCTAGCTTTGAAATGAAGTAATCTACTTAGATTGGGCTTAATGCGTTTCTGAGCAGTTCGCTATGGCCCTCAAAGCAAACAATATTCGCAGTTAATTTCTAGTATGCAACAATGCCACTCTAGAAATCGTATAAACTTGAATAAAAATTCTACGATATAATTTATAGTAGAGATGCTTGGAAACCATCTGAAAAGCAAATATTTCACATTGAGTATACAATGTCAACATGTCTATTGATATTTTAAAAAAATTCCATCCCATTAATATGCATTTAAATCGAATTTATATGCTTAAAAATGCCCATGTTTTGTAATGCTATTTGTTGACGAAAAAGAACAAGTGTTCACTTTTTTAATTTTAGGTATAAAAATAAATACGCGTTGTATATATATATATAGTCAAAATCCTCTACTAAAGAGAGATGAATAAAAAATAATTATCAAAACTGAAAAAAAATCGAAATTGCAAGATAACCAGACATAAGACTTTAGAAAGGAAATATTAGAAATTAAAATAATAGAATTTAAGGTATAAAAATATGGATGTGCTATAGTATTATAAACATTGATGACTGAATAGTAGGTATACATACTACCATTACTTACTCTCTCTCTTTATATATATATAAATATAGAATTTTTTTTCTTTCATTACAATAAGTTTCTAGTTTATGAAATAATTATTTGTAATGCTGAAAAATTTAATTTTGTTCTTCTTATCTGCTTCACATTACATTTTCATTCTGGTCGAATGTTCGCTAAATAGTTCCTTTTTAGTTTTTCATTAATATTATTTGTAATGCATTTTTTTCTAAGGAATGGAAACTTATTCTGAATTATTACGTTGTTTAGGTTTACATAATACGGATATTTAATTATACTCGTACGGAACACTTAATGTTTTATGACTACTTTAAATGTTTTATGATTAATAATCATGAATAATTACTCTGTTAAAAATTATTTCCTTGTGTAAAATAGCATAATTACAGATTCAAATGTGATAATTTGTAGTAATTATTAAAAATAGTTATCAGGAATATAAGAGTGTTATGAGGCTAAAAATACCACGAAAATAATTAAATAAAAGAAATCTACCTAAAAATGGGGATTTTTTATATTTTTTTTCAATAAAATTCTTTATTAGATTTGAGAGGTAGAGTAAATGTTTTTAATGATCTTGTACGACGGTAAGTAATGATACAGAAATAAAAAATCTAAATTAAAAACTATTTGAAATGTATACAATCATTAACAAAATGTTACATGAAGCAATGTAAGATTTATATCACACTTTGTCCACTGAATAAAAATAATATCTCTTGCTTAATTTTGCAATTTTCTAATATTAAATAGGGTAATAATGCCAAGAGTAATGTTTATTTCTCTAAAATTTCGAGATAGATTTATTGTAAATGTATATAATTTCTGATATTATATTCATCTTATTCCTAGATTTTTGCACGTGGAAATGTAACGTGTAAATAATGTAAAGTGGAAAGTTACATTAACGAATGTCAGGTATTGTTCTTTAAGTAGCATCCCCCAATTCACAATAATTTTTCCATTACATTGAATTAGCTGGTAATATCGGTATATCCTAAACATAAAAAATGTGCTTTTGATGAGTTCTTTGTAATTGATATTTTAAAAACGATATTGAGAAAAGATTTTGTTTCTTGAGTTATTTGCAGGAATAATATTCTTATGATAACAAATTCCAGTGTTTAATAAATAAACACCCTTTAAAAATAAAAAAAGTAAAATCTACATTCCACTTTCTTCAAAATTTAATCTACCCAAAAACTGAATTCGCTTACCACTACCACTTTATACCATTTAATAGCATGGTTAATTAATTAATTACCGAGCTTTCTCTGGTGATTGTTGTTGAACTAATTCCTCAGTTCATTCATAATTTAAGTTATTAATACTGTGTTTGTTATTTCAATATAATTGAGGTGCATGAAGTATCATAATGCATATAAAATTGAAAAATATGCAAAAAAATCCTGTAGTTTTTGTTGAAAAAATACTTGGGTGACTGTACCATAATTTGTAAATATTACTATACTTTTCTGCTCGATAAATATATTCAAAATTATACAGCTTCCATTAAGTCTGTAGTTAGTGATATGAATTAGTAACCACATTTAAGAATTTTATATAAAATTGGAAATTATCATTAATAATTTTAAATTTCCTGTTTTTCTCTCTCTCTCTCCTTAACTGTTAAATTTCACAAAAGCCATATTAAGTCCCGAACATTTATTAATGCATTTATTACATAAATTAAAAACCGGAAAAAATTATCCAAGATTACCACACATAGGATGCTATAAACTTAACATTTTACCAGAATAATAAGAAAATTAATGATAACGGGAAAGATAAAGAAAATATTCTGTTTGAAGATTTCAATACTAAGGGTGTTTTTCTTAGAGGTATAGAATTTAAATTGCAATAAAACAACGATGTATTATTCGATTGACATGAATTTTTTTTATTAGAAAGATAATCTTGTGGCACTACATTTTAAATATGATTTCTGGCATATGACTGCCACGGCTGGCTCGGATGTAGTCCAATCTGGACGTCCAATTTTCGATGACTTTTTCCAACATTTGTGGCCGTATATCGGCAATAACACGGCGAATATTGTCTTCCAAGTGGTCAAGCGTTTGTGGCTTATCCGCATAGACCAATGACTTTACATAGCCCACAGAAAATAGTTTATAGCGGTGTTAAATAACAAGATCTTGGAGGCCAATTCACAGGTCCAAAACGTGAAATTAGGCGGTCACCAAACGTGTCTTTCAAGAAATCGATTGTGGCACGAGCTGTGTGACATGTTGCGCCGTCTTGTTGGAACCACAGCTCCTGGACATCATGATTGTTCAATTCAGGAATGAAAAAGTTAGTAATCATGGCTCTATACCGATCACCATTGACTGTAACGTTGTGGCCTTCATCGTTTTTGAAGAAGGATTCCACCAGCCCATAAAGCGCACCAAACAGTCAGTTTTTCTGGATGTAACGGTGTTTCGACATACACTTGTGGATTAGCTTCACTCCAAATGCGGCAGTTTTGTTTGTTGACGTAGCCATTCAACCAGAAGTGCGCTTCATCGCGAAACAAAATTCGCTTATGAAAATCGGGAACAACGGCAATCTCGTTTTGGGTCCATTCGACGAATGTACGCCTTGCTTGATGATCGTTTTGATGAATTGCCAAACCAAACTGAGAATAAATCACTTGACAGCTGTTAAATCGGTCGCCATCTCGGAAAGTAATGCCAACTTAAACTTCTATACCTGAAAAAAACCACTCTTTATTATACATTAGTACATACATTCATACATTTTTAAATTAAAAAAAAAGTTACCATACCAATATGTTTCTTTATAAATATACTTTAATTCTCGATTGACATTTCAAAATTTCAACATCAGAAAGATTTTAATAATCATAAAGGAGTATAATGCAATTAAAGTAAACTTTTACTATCTATATATCTATTTTCGAGTACAGTTTCTTGATTTTTCCGGTATCAATTCGATACAAATAAAAAAAAACAAACATTTAATTTAAAATTATCTTTTTTTGTAACTTTTTAATTTGAATTTATGATGTTTTATTTCATATGTAGTTCATTAAAACATAAAAGAGTTTTTTGTTACCATCTGCTTTTCTTGCTGTATTATGTTTCCTTTTCTTTTTTTCTTAAACAAAAAAAAAGACACCCTGGCTTAAAATTTTTTTGCTGTTAAAAAAATTAGCCTGAACCAGTTAAACTTGTTAACTCTCAACAAATATAACAAAAAAAGTTCTTTATTTATTAATATTTAGTAAAATAATCCAATCACACTTCACGTAAATAGAGTTATTAAATGTTACAGAATATTTGTTTTTATATGGATAATTTGCAATATCTGATTTAAAAAAAAACATAGTAGTTGTGCATCTTTAGGCATGTTCACCTTAATCTGATATTTTTGGCTGATATTTAAACAAACATATGTAGTCAAATCCTTAAATTTAGAATTTATTTTCTAAATAAAATGCAATAAATTATTCGGAATAATTAATAAAATGTCTTTTAATAATTGTTTTGAATCCAACTATTACTAACCACTCTTTCTTTCATAATCCGATTTAGGCCAACAAACTCTCATGAAATATATGATTTAAAATGAACATTTCGCAAATAAATTAATGTATTAAAAATCTAGTACAACACATGTACATAAATTTGTACTGATGACTCAAGTATATTATGTTTAACTAAAGTATAATGATAAGATAATATTGATTTATAATGAGATATTTTTAATCCTAACTCCTTTATTAAAGATCGAAATATTTAATTTTTGCACGAAACAAAATCTTCCTCTATTTCATAACTAGACTTACTGAATCGGAAAAGTATACTTTTATGTATACTTTCATGAAAAGGAGGATAAATGAGGTTTGATTGCAAGTAATGTATTTTTAGTGAATCTACAAGACAGAATGAAATAGATCATTAGTGTAATTCATAAAATGAAAAATTCACTCTATGCGTTTTGAAAAGAAGCATCTAAATTCTGAAACTTTGCTGCAATTCATACACAATCCAAGAACTAATTACATTTTATCGTTGCTAATTGTTACATTAAAACTTTAAGATCAGTCATTGAGCATATTTTTTTCTTTCTGTATAATTTAGAACATCTCTATTTTCTTTCTTTCAAAAACTGAAGATTTTCTAGAAAAAAATATATAAATGTTTAAATTGTGGCTTCTCAAATAGCTCGTACATATCTGATATTTATTGTTAACAGAAAATTTTGTGATAGAAGTAAAATAATTTCATGAAAGTGTCAAGGTTGTTATGGTTAAGAATAAAAGGGGCAATAGTTCAAATCCATATTATAAAGACAAGAAGAGATTTTGATTATATTTTACATTGACTAAGTATGGTAGGAATATTTTTGTATGGTTAAGAAATAAAATAAATATATTAAGCATTAGTGAAAAATTTACATTTCAGTATTATATGCAAGTAAGTACAGTCTAATATGATATCCAGTCTTTAAATGAGCTTCCAACACTAAGTACGTGCTTCATCATACAGACGTTGTTACACCCTCTTCAGAAAATGTGTAAGAAGAGGCCATCTTACAGTATGGTGTTTAGATGATTTATAGAGAACTTAAGAAAATAGAGTTTGAGCTGTTACTGAACTGTAATAAGGACTGTTGGAAGTGGATCTGCTCAATTAGATGTATAAAATGTAACAAAATTTTCATTAAATTTTCAATGACTATTGTTTTTTTAAAATCGTATTATTTATTTTATGTAAACAAGTAACACAAAGATTTATTAATCTAAGAACATTTCTGGCAGATTACAGATATATTTATGCTATTTTATACCCTTGGATAAAGGGTAGAACTGTTCTTACATAAGTAGTAGGAAATAAAGAATTTTTTTGATCCAGTTTTATGCAGATCCATCCCGATTAAATCAGGATGGAAGTGTAGATGCTAGGATTTCTTAGAATATTTTCATTTTATCTTAGGTCCAAACACAACTCCTATTGAAGGGGAAGTAGAAGATATTAGAACGATTACTCATCAACTATTGCTAAGAAAGAAGGCCTTTGAGAGCATAAGATGGAGTCAGAAGATATAACATCTTCTGACTTTATTTCTGCAGTACAAGCTGTGACATTTCTGGACTTTTCAAATTCTCTTAGAATTAAAAACTGTAAGGGGAATCTTAGATAGACTTTGAACTTAAAAAAGTATATTATTTTAAATTTGTCTTCCTACCGCCACGATACTTACGGAAATGAGAGGGCTGTTTCTCTAGCTTAATGATTCTTAATCTTTTATTGTTTCTGTAAACTTTCAACAATTTCAGAAGTAAGTGGTAAAATGTTGGTGTGTGTGGTAGGTATTCACACTAACAATAAAATATATTTAAAAGAATTTTTCGTATCTGTATATATATATATATATATATATATATATATATATATATATATATATATATATAATGCACTATTTAAAATAATTTAGGATAGTAATTTTTAATGTTAAATTAAAAATAAATATGTACGATAAAGACGACAAAATGTTTATTGAGTAATAAATTACACATTGATTGTAACAATATTTTTAAAGTTGTTTTGCCTAATATGAGATCATTCCATCTAATTTTAATCCAGTATGAACAAATTGCTACCAATCTAGTATAGTGGTTAATGACGCTGACATCGTTGCCATAGAGACTTGGTTCAAATCCCGGATAAAGCATAAATGTATGTGTTATAATCCTTCTCTTATTTGTGATGTGTGTTTCACGCTTACTTCTATGTAAGCCCCCGTGTGATACTTTGTGGTTCACTGGGCTATACATTTTCTCAATTATAATAGGAAGTAATTGACTCTTACGAATATTTTGAAATTAAGTATCTGTCATTACAGAGGAAAATTAGCTTTTCCCCTTCATAATTCAAAGTTAATTCATGCCCAGATATATCCATTATCACAAATGGATTAAGAAACCAATCAAACTTTTTTATATCCATGTATCCACAAAAAAGGATAATTTAAATACACCTCGAATATCCTTATTTTATTTTTATAAAATCGCCGAGAGAGAATGATTTGGTTGAAGAATATAATTAATAATTTTAAATAAATTTAGTGGCAGTCGTGGAGAATCAATGCATTAGCTAAAAAAAGGCACAGTTGTTTCACAATGCTTTCAGAGAGGAATAAATTCCGCAACTCTTGATTTGGCAGAATAATTCAAGATAGCTCGAAAAAGATCTACGAAAGTCATTTAAATGAATAAATTTGTGATAAATCTTGAAAGGAAATTCTGAATGAGATTCCAGATCACCCGAGACAGCATGCGGTTGCTGCCTTCAGGCTAAACCGAGCATGACACTCATACGAGTCACCTACGCAGACTAAAGGTTATTCCCTATCCAAACTATGCTTTGTGCAGGGAGAATTCCCAGATGAATAATGAGAACCTGGGGATTTGCAATGCTGTCTCCCGAAACATTTACAATAGATACTGGAGGGCCTGAGAGCAGTTATGAGCACTAGAATCTGACTGACTTTACGGTGGTGTTTATGCTTATGTTTTTTGAATCTTATTATTCCTAACTTACTGTAGATTCTTTGTGCTTATGCGATATGTTGTTGCTGTTACTTGTTCCACTTGGTCCAGAACAAAGCTAGACTAAGTCCTGAAGACCATTCACCAATAGAAAATCATACACCATCTCCGTATTCTCCAAGATAAAGTTTTTCTAAAGCCCTATACAGGAGAGCAAATGCTCCGATGAAACCTGGTGAACATTGCATTCCAGGCATACAGGGAAAGTCTTTTGACCCTAAACAAATGTTAGTCCACGAATGTGACCACTGATTAGTCTAGTAATAGCTGTGTGTAGTTTCCTATCGCCTTTTAGTTCCAAGGCAGTCACAGGACCATTTTGTTGATACCAATCATGACTAGGTGGTGTCCTGTTATTGGCGGTATTTACTTTTGAGTAGATTTCATTATATGTTAGTAAGTCACTACTATCTATAGGACCATTGGAGCCTTCCTTGGCCAATTCATCGACCAGATAATTAAAATAAAGATCTACTTGGGAGGGGATCCATTGGAGAGGTATGTCATTGTGGGTGGAGAAAGTTTTTACATTATCAATGATATTCAAGCCAATTCTGTCACCGATGTTTCGCCAATTGCTCAAGTATTGTATTGAGCTCTTACTATCTGTGAATGTCCGGATATCCCTCGTACCCTTGATGGAAATCATGTGTTCCAGAGCAGTTTATGGCAATCAGTTAAGATCTGAACACTGAACAATGGTTTGGATTATGCATTTTAATTTTTGTAATGGCATCTTTGTTTTTGATGAAAAGACCACTACCAGTGTTACCACTATTAAATTTACTTCCATCCGTGAAAATATGCGTTTATGCGATATAGTTCTCTCCAACGAATGATGTATTCATCAAGTACTTACTACTTGAAATTTGAAAAAACCCCTAATATTTCAATAAATTCAGCATTTTTAGTGACATCAAGTTTTACACTTTTATTCTGCAGAGTAACTTCCAAAACATACTTTTTGATCTTATATAATTCCTCCTCCTACAATAAAGTTTAAAAAAAATTTATTTCAAATATTTTGATGACAATCCAGATCTCAAATTGTTCCTACTGTCCATTTCTTCCCGAAGCTCTTAAAGATGTCTACTCGTGTAATTCATTTTACGCTTTAAAAATATTTAAGTCATCGTAATAAGATTTAAAAAAATGTCTTTTAATAAAATCCCCGCAGTGACACTATTCAGCTTAAAAGCTTCTTGCTTTTTTTGTGAATTTTTCTATCCTATTTTGACTCGAGCGAAAAAAATGCGATCAATAATGTTAATTTAAAGTGTTTTAAGATTGAATCTCGCTTGTGCAGGTTCTTTTTTGTCATGTTAAAATATATTTTTTTTCATCCTTCTAAAATTAAGCGATACATTATTGTTTAGCTTATCTTTGAAAGTAAAAATATAAGCGAAAGTGTTGAGAAACACTTAGCTATTTAAATTATAAATACATCTTTTCTTCGTGAAATTTTTTATTTCGAAGACAATGTCTACATTGTTTAAATATGTGACATTTTAATAGCACTACGTTGTACAAATATTTCAAAACATGCATAGCTCTAGAGACAATTCAAGGCATCTCTTATTTGGAATTAAAAATCTATACTACAGGTAGCATGGGCGACGGTGGTATTTCTTGGAACAGCGTGCACATTCAGACATCTGATGGTATATTTGACATCAAGATTAGGAATATTAACTATTTTTCTGTTTTTAGGTCTGAACTTATTGCAATTTATAAGGGATTGTAATTTATTGACACTGTTTCTAACTTTGTCTTCCGGGACATAAGGTTTTTAAGTGACAGTAGTGTTTTTGTACAGCACTTTCCTCGTTGGACAACTGTTGGCGATATGACAAGCCTAAATATTCTAGACATTGCGGTACAACTTTCTTCTTGGCGCTCTATATACTTTCAACAGGTCCCCTCCCGTATTGAATTGAATGGTAACGAGATAGGCAATAGTTTGGCCAAGTCTGTCACTACTGACGCTTTGTGAGGTGAAATATGTCTAACTTTTGCCGAACTCTCCTACATTAAAATGGTAGAATAAAATGCACTTTGGAGAACACCCCCTGCTCACCCTTGGTATTTTGGGATAAAACCTTGTTGGTGTCACAAACTTAATATTCCTAGGCATCAGCAGACGGGCTCTATCGTCCATTTTAATGGCACCTCAAATCTCCCTTTTCAATGCCGGAAAGACTTTCTAGAATGTCATAGGCGCGAAGCTGATCTGGCTTTCTCCAGTCATATACTTAATTGCTCGAATTTTACTTTTGACGAGGTTTAAGGAATTACAATTTTATTTCTGAATATTTTGGAGATTTTTGGTTTTATAGAGATGGTATAGTTGGTGATAAGAAACAACAACAACTATCACATATCTAGGATAAGAAACAACAACAAAAAATACGCATATACTGTTTAACAGTCATTTCATGTGAATTAAAATATAAAGTAAAACATTTCTACGAAACTTAACTCAGAAAGAATATATATTTACAAAAATTATCATATGAGTATAAGTTAATTTGTGTTTAAAGTAACATTGCCGTGAAGCTGCATAATTGTACTCGCAACAGACTCATATTGAACCACAATCAAAGGACAAAGATTTAACTGAACCTGATTCCTCTTCAGATACCATATCATTTCATGAAATGAAATTGAGGTTTCAACCTTTATTATTTCACATGAAATTATCTTTAAATAAATAAATATTGAAAAAAGTCCCGACATGATTTTAATCTTGTTTGGAAACAATGAAGGATCGTATGGGAGAGAGAATATGTGGAATGACATCAAGATTTGTTTTCGAGTAATATTTTATATTTCAATATGCATATAAAATAAAAAAAGAACAATTTTATGGACAGGAAGAAAACAATATAAGGACCTGTTCTAAGGTAAAAAAAATGAACTATCATACATATACATCATGACCACAACACGAAGTTTTATTTTAATTACCTAATTAAAAAGAGACTCACTGTCATCTTTTATTTCGTAAATATCGAAAGTCTTATGCCTTTACGTATTTAAATATTTTTATGGATAAATACTTGAATGTATGAGTTAAAGACTAAAAGAATATTTTTTTTTCAGTAGAAGGTTAAAAAAATTTCCAGTTGTTACACACACACAGACACACAGACACACACATATATATATACATATACATATACATATATATATATATATATATATATATATATATATATATATATATATATATATATATTTTGTAGACATATATTGGTGTTTCAATATATTTATCTCTTCATTTCTTTATCCAAATTTTACAAAAGTATTTACTATACATCGACTATAAAAACGTAATGCTTGATAAATAAATATTTTAATGATTGAAAGTAGGGCTTTATATCATACAGAAAATCTCACTACATTACATATCATTTCCAAATTCACATAGAGACAAAAAGGGGATTTAATGCCTTTACTTTTTTCAGACCAAGAAGATTTTGTATTTTGGATGAAGCCTATTATCCCTAGCATTCAATTTGAACTTTGGTATTTTTATGAACATATTGTACAGCCAGAACTGTTATTAAGGATCTGTTTGCCGATGAAGCTACTTTACTACGAGATGGGGTTATGAACATCCCTAACTTGCATTTGAAGGGAGAAAGGAGTAGAAATGTTTTTGCAAACCAACGACGCTTCACCATAAACGTGTAATCCGGCATTAGAGGTGTATTTATCTCATAAGAACATTATTATTTCTTTCATGTGTATCGTTAAGTTTGTTTTTGTCAATAAAATCCTTTTAACGCCACTATCCACACCCTTAATTTGATGCCGATGATATTACTGTAACAGCACACGGTTTGATTTTTGGAAAGAACTTCGTATGCTAAACTTATTCATCACACTTCATCTCACACACCAACATGTAAGGCTTATACCTAATCCCTTTTTGGATATCATCTATACAGAGTGTCCCAGGATTAACGGGACAAACTTTATGGGGAGGTAGGGGATATTAAAAAGATTCAAATTTACATAGCAACCCATGGTCGGAAACGTATTTGTTTGATGCTTGGTACCGTTGTTCATAACAACATTAGAGGAAGCATACCCGCTTTACTTCAGTCATTTGAGTTGTCATCCCTCGCAGAGCACTATGGGGCGTTTTACGAGCACCGACCTGAAGATATTCACCGGATTTACGGAGTGTCCGAAGATTGGCACGAACAGAAGAGATACTGTGTCGCTAAAGATACCCACAGAGAGACACACTGTAACATCGGGTGTCACGATTTATGTGAGTTTGGTTCATTACGAGGTAATTGCCTTAGCAAGAAGGGAGAGCACGATTACTCAAACTTCCAGCATGACCTAGTTTTGACCTATAAATATACCAGTATTTGTTGACTTCAGTCTCGTGTCCTTCGTTCATTGTACCTGTCATACTACTTTCCCATGACGTTTTTGACCATCGGTTGCTATGCAAATCTGAATACTTGTGATGTACCCTACCACCCCTTAAAATTTATCCAATAATTCTGGGATACCTTGTATATGGTATTGTAGTTCAGACTTTTACACGGGCATTAATACAAAATGTATTCCTTCCTTCATCAGTGCCACGACAGCCCAGGGTGAGCCTTGGCCTTCTCAATAGGCCCTTTCCAGGCCAACTTTCTTCCTACTAGTGTTCTCCAGTTCCTATTTCTTAAAACTAGATCTTTTTCTAGGTCACCGATCCATCAGAGATTTTGCCTACCCTTTCTTCGTGTGCCAACTGGTTGGACTTTGAAGACTTTTTTTATTGGTGCGGTCTTCACTCATTCTGATAACTTGACCTGCCCATTCAAATCGTTGTCTTTTGATGAAGTTGACAATGCCAGATTCATTATATGATTGATAGAGCTCTAAATTTGATCTTCCTCGTCATGTTCCATTTTCCTGAATTCCTCCAAAAATGAATCTTAAAATATTCCTTTCGTAGATACTTATCATGTTCTCATTTGTTCGAGACATGGACCAAGTTTCACATGCATAAGTTAATCTTATGCATTAATAGCAAATTAGGGTCAATTTTATGTGGTTTATAGCACAAAAGATTTCGCTAAAATTTCATCGACAGTTTTGATTTCTGAAATGTTCCACCAAAAATATTACAAACAACAATATCGGGTGTTTCTAAATGAATATCGGGGTTCTCAACCTTTCTAGTACTTATTACATATAACTTACAAGTACAATTCATACATCGAATGAAAGAGTATATGAAACAGTTTTACGTACAAGATTACAAACGTTCAATGTGAGCCCCATTCGTCACATGACACGGATAAAGTCATAAAATCGATACGCGAATTCATTCTAAACTTTCAGTGTGTCTGACGTAATTCTTGAAACAGTTGCTTCAATCCTGTGTCTTAATTCTGGAATGTTAGCTGCTAGAAGAGGTACGTACACACAGTCTGTTATGAACCCCCACAGATAAAAATCACATGGCATCAGATCGGGTGAACGTGGAAGTCATGCGAAACAGGCTTTATCGTGAGGCTCTTTGCAGCCAATCCATTGGTCGAGTACAGGGATGTTCAACCAATCACGTATTGAGAGATGCCAGTGAGGCGGTGCACCATCTTGCTGCCAAGTGAAGTTATCTGGTTCACTTTCTTCCAATTGAGGAAATAGTCACACTTGTAGAGCATGAAGATAGGCGGATCCAGTTACAGTTGGTTCTCATAAAATGAAAGGCCCATACTGTTTACGCCGAGATATGGCACAAAAACATTCAATTTTGGTGAATCTCGTTGCGATTCTAGCACCTCGTGAGAAATTTCTAAGTTACAGATGCGCCCATTAGGAGTGTTGACATGTCAACTGAGGGGTCCATCAGAAAGCTCGTTGCACAGTAAAAGCAGATTCTGTCTTGCAAAATGGGGAGCACAATACACTTTCTGTTCACTTGTCACTATTTTTCTACTAGCACGCTGATTGGTGGGGAAGAGGGGGAATAACATTATTTTTGCTCGTATGCGCACACATGCCAGTAAACAAAACTGTTTCAGTTGGTCTTTGATTCGATGTATGAGTTATAGTTAGAAATACTTAATATAATAAACACTAAATATAATAATACTTAATGTAATAAACACTGCTTTATAGTTTATTATTATACTTAAATATAATAAACACTATAAAGCAGCATTTCTCAAACTGTGGGGCGTGCCCCCTTAGGGGGCGTGACAACTCTTCAAAGGGGGCATGAGCATATTGAAAAGTCGAGAACAAAAAAGATTATTTTAAAAAAAAGTTATTAATTTACTGAAAGTGAACAAACAAAATACATTCTGACATAATGAAAAAATAAAATACACATTTACACTGATATATTACACTAATAAATATATCAGTGCTACACAATGTATTTTATAATTCATTTAGCAATATGAAGTTAAAAACAAGTTTATTAATCAACAGTGACTCCATGGGCTTGTCATATATATAATTTAAAACAAAAATTAACACTTATCTTGATAACTTTCGTACGGTTTATAATTAAACCTTACTGCCGATCAGAAGTTTCGCGATTCGCTTCCAAATGCCAACCGTTTTCCCCGTTAGTACGCGTATATGATGTATTGGGGGAGGGAGGAGGAATAAAGAATTAAAAATAATCTGGAATAAGTAAATCCTTCGCACGCAAACATTATCAAGATCATTTTATTTTGCATTCCAAAATCTTCGGAATAATTTTATGGATAGCAGTGGACAGAAAAGATCGTACTTCAGAAAGACGTATACATACGTCTGGAGAAATAAATGTTTTGGTTTTGCAAGACGTTTATATACATGGGGGGTGTCTAAAAGGTTAAAGTCGTATCGTAGTCTTAATGTCAAAGTATAGTATTATTGAATTCAGTACATTGTTATTGTATGGGGTGGGGGCCCAATGAAAATTATGATTGAATATTGGGTCGCGAGTATTGCAACTTTAAGAAGCACTTCTATAAAGCGTTAAAACTCTGATATATATATATTTACTAATAAACACCCTGTATAAATAAAACCAGTCACTGAATTTTACCTTACAGTCTATATGAAACCATTCCTTTCCTAGATAAAGAAAATACATTTAATTTTGCTGAGATATTTCAAAGTACTTGCAAGATGTATTTAAATTAAGAAGAATATAAAAAAGTAAGGAAAATGCTTCAATCCTTTTGATGTTTGTGCAAACGAATACAGTCTCTCTTTTTCAGGTCTCTAGAGCTTGCTACTTGAAGCGTACTTTAATTATTTTGGATTAAGCAGTACGGCTGTGGGCTTTTTATATGTAAGCTGTTGAAATTTCATTTACGTAAGACATTAATAATTCATGACCTAAGAATAAAATGTGGAAGAATAAGTTTAGCTATATTTTTTCCTTCGTTTTTCAAAACGAAAGTTGCAAGACGAGAAGCTTAAAAAATCGAAAGTGTGTTGAAGAATTTAAAAAATAAGGTTATTATTATTTAACTAAATTACTATCACTCTTACTCGAACTAGTATTTTAATTTGAGGACTCATTATGATAAAAGTACGGCTACAGTTAATGTTCTTAAGAACATTATGATAAAAAATTCTAAATGTATATCTATAGGAGGAAAGCGAATCAATCATTCCCTCATCACGAGATCTCGGGAGCTATTGGACCTACAGACTTAAAACTTGTCAAGCATGTAACTTTTGTGTGTGTAAGTAGAGTTCCTCTAAGAATGGGTCTTGCGAAAATTGGCTCCCAAGGGGTTTGCTGTGATGTTACAACAAAACAATTGCACCCACATACTAGACATTTTTAAATTGTTTCTTTTGATGAGTTCAGATTTGCTAAGAAGGAGTTTTGTGGAAATAGCGGGTATGTTTCTAGGGCGTTATAGATTTAAAAAATGTCAAGTTTTTGAACTAGACTCACAATCTTGAAAACTGGCAAACATAGCTCTTCTGCTCAATAAAGATCCACTAAGAACAGATTTTTGTCAAAGCACTCTCAAAACGGGCTGTGGGAGGAAACGGGTGTGTTATAGATAAAAAAATCTCATTTTTGAACGTTTATGCCTACAGACTTGGCTTTTTCAAGTACGTTGCCATTATTGAGTAGAGATTCACTAAAATAGGGGTTTAACCCTCCAACCGGACAGTACGGATTTTTCTGCCCTACTAGAGAGGCTTCGAAAACGGACCACACTGAATTTTTCGTTAGGCCGGGAACTCACCAAAAATTAACCAAACGGATTTTTCCTCCTCAAGTAATGTGTTCAAAAACGGTAAAGTCGTGTTTTTCCGAATTCTTTTCCCCCCTTAAAAGGTTTAGTATCTTGAAAGATAATTAGAGACGGTCAGGAAGACACAATGGGCATTGAGGGGAAATTTTAATGGCTCACGGGGAGACCGGTTCTTTCCCCTGCAGCAATCGTAAAAAACTGGGAAGAATTTCTTTAAACCCTAAAGTGTACGGAAATAATTGCAAGTCAACGAGTTGAGAATTCTCATTTTTTTCTTTACCTTAATATTCTCAAATGGAATTAAGTTTTTATAATGTATGTCTAAGTTTTTAAAAAATATCTGTAGTATTTAAATTCAAATTATATATTAAAACATTGAGGATAATTTACTGTTTCATTTTTCTTATTTTAATCAATACTTTCAGGGATTTTTTTAAAAAATGATTATTTTGTTATGTGTCAAAAAATAAAAAAAAGGTTCAAAATTTAAAATCTTTTAAAATTTCGGACACTTCTAAACATGAATAATTTTTAAGCGTCTGTATTACATTATTTGCAAAAAAATTTTATGCATTGATAAAAAAACCCTATTTAAATCTTTTAGTTTTTCATAATTTTAAAGCCAGGTATTCAGGGCATCTTACATAGAATCCCTTGTTTTGTATTGTTCAGATAACAAATTATATTTGAATTTTGAATGTCTGAACATTAATTTCATTCAAAGAGAACTTTAACTGCAAGCTTATATTTTTGAACTTGAATCTTCAAATAAAGAGTATTTAAAAGCATCTGGACAAATTTACAGTTAACATTTGCGCATATAAATAAATATAAAGATCCTTTTTAAATTCAAGTTAAAAAAATATATATTTATGCATAATTCCTCATCATTCATGTTCCATTAGTGGTTGACTGAAGAAAAGGTTATTAAAATTTGGACATTTTTATAATCTTAACCATGCAAAACTAGGAATTTTTATTAGCTCCACTGAAATTCTGCATTGGAATTTCGAAAAAGATATTTATACGTGTCTCACATACTCAGTTGAAAAACATATATTTACCATAAATACTAATAATTCTTTGGATATTTAAAATTATCATTAGATTAATTTTTTAATATATATATATATATATATATATATATATATATATATATATATATATATATATATATATATATATATATATATATATATATATATATATATATATAAACATAGGTCTGATACAAGAAAATTTGATTGCAGCAAAAACCAGGCTAAGATTGAGATAGGACACTTTCATATAAACATGGATTCCATAACATAACTGTACATATACTTAGAATAGTGCCAAATATTAATCAAAGATTATGGTTCGAAAACTTTTTTATAGGTTCTTTTAGATCATATTATCCTTATGGTTTGAATGTTATCTGGAAAGGTGAAAGTGTCTTGCTGACTTTTAAATAAAAATCCAAGGATTCATTATATATTCCGAATTTTGATAAATCTATTGATAATAGTAATAATATTAGTTTAGCGAGAATTTCAAGGGCTAAACGCAGAAAAAGAGTTACTAGAGACATGAAAATCCTCAAAAATTCTATGTTAGAATTAGCTGTTAATTTTGATGATAACTACAACACAGGCTTAATTAAATCGTTTATGTTTGGCATTAATAAAACTGAAATTAAAATTATGACAGATATTTTAAGCAGATATAAATTTCGGGATTATCATTGTATGCATATGATTCGAGACCTTATTAACTATTTAGTACAAAAAATGAATATTAAATTAGATGCAAGTGAAAATTACTCTACAGAATATTGTACATTATTATTTATGAATAAATCATTTAACAAAATTAATTTTTCAAGTATATTTCAAAAATATCAATCCTTTTTTCCTATTAAAAATATTATTATTAAAAAGGCTTTCAAATACAACAAGAAACTTGGTAGATTTATATTTAATTATAATCAAGTCTCGGAGCTCCTAAGTTCAGATTCATGTAAATGCAATCTATATCGGGAATATATTGATGATTATATTCAGCACGTTGTCACAGGAGACCTTGGCATCGTGAAAGATGATTTGTTAAGAAATTTTATGGAAAAAGGTACCGGTTTTAGACTGATGGTCACAAAAAATAAATCTAACGTTATGAAACAAATCATAAAAGATTTAAATAAATTCTACCTTAAAATTGCAATTAAATACGGAATGCCGATTGAAGCTTTCAATCAATTTAGATCTTATGTAGCAACAGAAATTAAATTCGGGAATTAGATTTCACTGTTGAAAATGAAATTATGTATAAAGATCTTAAATCATCAATAGAAAATATCCACAATGACTTCGTGATTACATATGTTGATAAGGTCTCTGCTAATTATGCCATAATTTGTAAATACTTTTACAGTAAAATATTAAGTAACCACATTTTAAATAATAATTCATTTCAAAAATCAATTCACAACAATAGAGAAGATGATAATCGTCTTTTAACTTTGAACAAAAGACTGAATATTCATCTAAATAAAATTAAATATCCAAGTATTTTTTTAACACCAAAATTTCACAAAAGCCCTATAAAATTCCGTAGTATCACTAATGGATACAATACATATATCACGAAGTCTGGGAAGATCTTACAATCTCTTCTTCAAAATCTAATTGATAACTTACAAAACACGGCAATAATTAAAAATAGCTTAGAGATTGCTAGAGTTACTAAGGATATGTCAATTTTTTACATGCATGGCTTTGATTTCGATGACCTTTTTAATTCTATAGATATTGGCGATATGATTAAGGTTCTACAGTTAATTTATGATAAATATGAATTATATACTTCAATGAAAAAAGAAAAATTTGATATTCTTGTTAACCTCGTATTAAAAGAAAATTTCATTGCATTTGATCAGAATCTTTATAAACAGATCAAAGGTTTACCTCAGGGTGGTCCAGCTAGTAATTGTTTAGCAAACCTATATTTACATTTTTTTGAAATTGATCATGTTGTAAATGATTCTTACTTGATTTATCGCTATATAGATGATTTAATAATTTTTGGTAAAAATAGTGAATACAGACCAAATATTACGTTCTACCCTGATTATCTCAAGCTCTTTAAAACTAACTTCAACTCTAATAGGGTGGAATTCTTGGATTTAGACTTGCATCTTATTAACAATAATGTAGTCAGTAACATTTCTGACAAAAGAGACTCGTTTAAGTTCCATATAATTAAAATTCCTTTATGGAATAGTAACTTGCATATATCAATTTACAGAAATATCATTTTGAATTTTGTATTTAGAAATGATAACTTAACTACCCACAAAATAGATAAATACAATAATATCAAAAAAAAAAAAATTCATTGTTGTTTAGATCATGAATACACTTTAAATTTCTTAAGAACTTATATTCATCACAAATACATTAACCGTCTTGCTACTTCTAATTCCAAAACCACCACACAACAATAGGAATTCAAAGTCAGCATGTTAGTGGTCTTGCTGTGAAGATTATATCATAACACTCTCATATCACAGTTTACATTTTTTCCACACACATCTTGAACATCTTACACTTTGTTGACAACCAACCAAATTAGAGCCTAGCAAATTTACATTTTTGACAATCAACCAATTCAAATTCTACCGTATTTGATTGTCGTCTTTTTTTATGCCTGTCTTTGCTGGCTGGTTTAAAAGTTAGCTCAAAAGATGTGTTTATGTATATTCGAATTTTTTAACTTGGTGAATAACTGATTTTCATTGATGTCAAGATGCTTGATTCTATTCGTAAAAGCTCTGTGAGTAAATAAAGTTTGTTAAATTATTTTTTGAAAAATACTTATCTTATATAATTGTTTTAGGATTTTTCTACTTTTCTTACGTATTTGTTTTGCGATTTTTCTGCATTGAGAGTTTGGAATAGTTTGTTACATAATAGTAGTGAGTGGTTTTATCATACTCTCTGAGTTTTTACATACTCTGAATTTTTGTTTATTTTATTTTATTTGGTTTTTCTTACCGAGTTGCAAAGGGGGAAGGTTGGCGCCTTCAAACTAGTTTAACCCCACTTATTCGGTCCTAAGTCCGAAATTGCTTTCTGACTCGTTAGGGTCTTCTTTTTTGTAGTTTCTTTTTTATTTCTCTATAATTTTGTTCTTCATGTTCAGCTTTTATATTTTTATTACGCTATTCCTTGTTATGTTCATTATCTATTATTTCTGATATATAATACATATTTATTTCATATATATATATATATATATATATATATATATTCGACTTCTAATATTTTTTCAAGTATTCCTTAAATTTCATATAATTTAATTAAGTGAGGGAATATTAAAGTCGCACTCTCTCTCTTCTCTACTCAACTACATGAGGGCTTTTGGCGACAGATCCGTGGCCGGGGTACCAGGTGGTCAAGGTATCGAATCATGGTTGGCATGTCTCGAGTTCAAGCCCAGTGCCACAAAAGACTCGCCGTGTAGGGCAGCAATGCACGTTAAATCAATCGAGAGCTGAAATGTCATCTCGTTGGTGTGGTGTGGTAGTTAGGAGAGGGGGTGCCAGCTCAGGTGTCGCCCTCGTCATTTGACCACGCTTCAAAATTACGAGGTCCATCACTAAAAGCCCTCGTGTAGCTGAACAGTGCGACGTTAATATTCACTCACTTGGCGACGGACCTCGTAATTTTAAACCATGGTCAAGTGACGAGGATGACGCTTGAGCATCGCTCCCATACACGGCGGACCTTCAGTGGTGCTGGGGTCGAACTCATGACACGCCAGCTATGAGTCCGTTACTTTGACCATTAGGCTACCGCGGCCTCACAATGTGGTTGAAAACTGCATGTTATGAGTAAAAATATGCTGAAACATTTGATGAACTTATAATAGATTTTTGCCTAGAATATGGATGCGTGATATGCTAAAATGACAATATGTAAAAATTATGAGAATATCGATGACAATTTTTGAAAAATTCAATTTAAGTTTCAGTTTGAAACTTATACGTTCTTTTTTTCGCATTTAATATTAAATATAGTCGCGATAACAAATTAATAGTTTAACACATTCATAGATTATAAAAAATAAAGGTCTAAATGACATTGTTGGGAATAATAAGTTTTTATAGTTTTGAATTCAGACTTCTTTTCAGGAGTGTAGACTATTAAAAGGCTGATGTAGAAGTTTGAAAACTAATATTTAAAATATATGGAATTTAATATCTGCAATTCCATGATCTTGACGAGCAGAAGACGGCATTTTTACTTAGTAGGGCAGAGTAAGCATAAGGTAGGAGCTTGTGGAGTAAACAACCAGGCCTCTGCAGTTTTGGCAGGTAATGAACTCCCATTTGTTGCTTTCAGTAAGGAATATAAAAATAACAAATACAAAAATAAGTCATGTAAAATTTTATATATTTTAATAACAATGAATTGTGAACTTAATATCCAATTCATTGTCACGAGTTGGCAGTAACTACGGTACTCTATCGACCGTTCATATATATATATATATATATAAATATAAGTACGGTTGATAGAGTACCAATAATTTTGAACGCAATTTTATATTTTTATATTTCGTTCTCGTAAACTTTACTCCTTTTAAAACATGTATTGCCAAAATACCCTCCTCTTGTATATTTATAAAATTTTAAAAATATAATGGTTATCTTACCCAACATTTTAAATCAGGGGCGGCAACTGTGTAGCTAAGACGTGCCAAACCAATCTGTCAGTATCATTCAGCGTGCCAAATAGTAGGAAATTTTTGAAATCCTTCGATTCTTACGGTAATATTTGCAGATTTAAAGAATAGAGGTAAATAATTTAGATTTACAGTTTTATTTTATATTAATTATGGATCAATAAAATACATTTATTAACATAAAAATAAACAATATATAAAATGTTACTATTTTTTCAACAAAGATAAAAAAAATTAAAAATGTATGTTTCCAACATATTTATTTAAATAAGAAATAGACAAAGTGAAATATAAATTATTCCCTTCATTACAGTTAAATAAAAATTGTAATGCGAATTAACTCTTTCACCACTCTTCTTTCATATCGCAAAACCTGGGGTATAATGCGTGACACGATTCTGAGCATTCAGTTGTTAAACAACTTCTTTGCGGAGTCGAAATATTTTTCATATTAGGAAAGATTTTTTACTTTGATATGCCGAAAGCAGAGTACATGCAATTTTCTTTTTTCAACAATTAAATCCCCTAGCAATAACATTCAATTATTTACAAAATAGCTGTAAATTTATCCTTAGAATTATCTTTCAGATTATTTTGTAGTTCCATAAATGTCCATAACTCTCTCGGAAGATGTTTGTCAAATAAGGTCTATTATCAACTTCCATCCACTCAAGAATTCACAAATTTGTAGAGTAGAGCTGAGTGCCACTAAGAATTGTACCACGTGCCACAGGTCCATAGATTGACGACATGTTTTAAATGTTCTTATTAACTAGCATCTCCTATTCAAACACAATTTATATGATAAAAAAGGGTTTTCATTCATTTTTTAGGGAATTGTATTAGATTCAACCATAAGTAATTTTGTGTATCAAAAAATTACATTGTTTCGGGGATCCCCTTAGAACACAAAATGAAAGGAATTTGACATAATTATAGTAAGTTTCTCTAAAAGGGGAAACGTTCACTTTCAAAATACACTGCATAAAGTGGTTTTAGGTGTACGAAGTTATATTCACTATTATTCCTAAAATAAATTTTGATATTTTGGTTTTTCGTAAGGGTTTGAAGTTATTTCTTCAAATATACTTCTCCATTACATTTCTTCTTTTGCGGCCACGGTAGCCTGATGGTCATGGTTATGAACTCGTGTCCAGTGTTCGAGCCCTGGTACCACAAAAGTTTAGCGTTGAAGAGGAGCTGATGCACGTTAAACATGTCGAGGTCAAAAGTCCTAACGTTGGTGTGATGTGGAAGTTTGGAAGGGGAGTTATCAGCTCAGGTATCGTCTTCGTCACTTAACCGCGGTTCAAAATTACGTAGTTGGTCGTCAGTAGCCACCGTGTTGACTTAGAATGCAATATAAGCCCTTGACGTGTGCACTTGAGTTAATTCGAGTACGCTAAACAGTTCCAAATATGCACATTAGATATAATTCAAACGAGGTAGCATTTTATGCTGCTGTAATTTTCTCACTCAAATATCAGCGAGCGCCGTCTGCACTCGTGATATTTGACTGTTGTTTCTTATATTTACGATTTAGTCGTGAAACATCAAAAACTTGGATAAAATATCTGTATAAAAAATTAAGGGAAAAGAAATAGAAGTAAATTACTAGAAAATATGTTAGGGAATATTTACAAGATATTTCACGACTCTATCTTGAACAGGAAAAATGCCTAAGGGATTAGAATACACTATCATCTTCAAAATTAAAAATCTGAGAAAAACACATTTAAAATTTGTAAAGGCATAAAAAAAATTCCAATGCCAGTAAAGCTTTAATTTTTTAATATGTTACTATCCAACTTATGTTCTATATGAAAATTTTACTTGAAATAAATATGACTGAAAATATCTTTTCTAATTCAAAATTTTCTTCGACATAATATTGATAACAATTGTGAATTTGATCAATTATTCCGTTTTATCAGAACCTTATATATTCTCAAGAGTTTTAAATGCAAAATATTTGTACAGAAAATAGTAGTGATACAAACGTAATCCAGAAATCACCAAGATTGTAAATAAAATTTTTTTCTCAGTTCCCCATCGTGGCAGGTAAGCAAGTTTAAGTTTTTGTTGCATGACTTTAAAATACTGTAATGTAGTACTACAATATATTTATTATAATGTAGTTTGTGGTACTTCAGGGAAATATATTTAGTTCATTCTGCAACATTTGCATTCTGTAGTCTAATTGTAATATCACCTGAAAGCTCGATTTTAGATTTACCATTTTCAGTCATATTCTATCCCTTTCAAGTATTATTTATCACAGTAGCCTGCGTACATTTTGGTCATGGCATTTTTCAAAAGGAAAAAAAAATAATGAAAACCAAGTAAAGAGCTTTTAAATTATATAAACTATGTGTCAAAAAATAATCTTAATTAATCAGTCTTAATTAAGTAAATGTGAGAAAACTCAAAAACTTAAAAACATAAGCAAACAGAAAGGATTTTAGAAATTAAAATTGCAGTTAATAGACATTTCACACGAAATAATGGATTGTGTTAAAAAATATTTTTAATTAATTCAATCTAGGAATTCAAAAATGCTTTAAAATGAAACCGAATTTAAAATCAAAACTCAGAAAATTAAAATTTCTTAAAACCTAATTGGTTTTTAGATCAGAAATTGAGCAAGTTTTCCAAATATATGAAATATATATTTGCAATAAATTGGGAGAAGTTTCTGTTGGCCGTGAAGTGGAGAAAATGTCCATTTCACAATCCTCGCCCTAGGCCACAATTGTGTGAATGAGAAACCTCCCCTTTCGAACAACACAGAAACCGAAAAGCAATAAAATCATCCCCTGCAAAACCCTTTGAGGACCTCCCGCAGTTTTAAGGGGGGAAGGCATAAAACTGTGGTGCGCTTTCGAAGCATTTCGCGAAATTCATCCGAAACGTTTTCGCTACCACTAGCTTTGAAAAAGTAGACCGCTTTCGATGTGAAATTCAATTAGCGGGTCATCCACTCAGAGGGTTAAGAAAATTGAATAAGAGAATGGGGGGATACAGAGACGAAATGATAAGTATACATCTGTTCTGTTTTAAAATTCGATATTTTTTTAATCCAGCAGTGAAGACACTAAGAATATTTTTCAATCGAATTAAAAACCTAATGATGTGACATTGAAAACAATGACCTAAAAAGAATGCATATTGTTACAATGTTATAAAATACCCGGCGGAACGGGCGGGTAATGTCTCTCTCTGTATCTAGATCTGCAGATATGAGGTGCTTTTCTTAAAGCTGTCACTGTTCAGAGCTACCTGTAGTTCAATCAAACTAATAACTAGCTCCAAACTTGGTATGAGAAGAAAGATTCTGTACAAAATAATTTAGTTCCAGGAAACATCAATAGGAGCATTTATGGCGCTGTACATTGCAAAAAGTGTTATAAAATGTTAATAATAAAACACAAGATAACAATGAAGTGTTAAGTTTTATTTACAACATTGATTTCCCCGGTGATGAATTCTACACATTCAGTTTGACTACCTTTCTCCGAGACTACAACATTCATCCTTTGCAGAACAGCTACATAAAACATGTTCCATTTCACACTATCTGTGATATGTGTATCAACAATGATTCTTTAAGATCCGTCGAAATTTACATTCGGAACATCTTTTATCACCTTTTTTGACACAGGCTTGCGTCCTCTGCTTGTTCGAATAGTCAGTGACTCTGTTTATTCGAACTTCTTTATCATTCCTTCCAAAGCATCAAGCAAAAAGTCAATTTTACGTAGCTTCTTTGATAGGTTCTAAGCATACGAAGAGCTCTAGGGATGATTAAGAGAATACATCTTTTACCAATATTGTGTGTTTCAATAATATGGTTAGCACATTCATTTGGTTTGAGAATGCTATTCTTCGGAGCTATTTATATGTTTTGTAGTCCAAATTACTGGCATGGTTGACGCATACACTGGTGTTCAAAATCAAAAGACTTTGTCTATTTTTCAGTATTTCATGAAAAGAATTGAACGAAATATAAAAATACTGGTTCGATGCCAAGATGCATATTTTGTACGTCTAATTCATAACCGCATACGTGCGTGTGGGCAGAACTAGTAGAGAAAAAGTATTTATAAGCACGGGTGTCAAAATCCGCATTTTGTTCGCTAGCACATTTTGCCAAATTTTTTGTTTTTAACATTAATTTGTTAAATTAAAATTCAATCAGTAAAAAAGATAAACCGCCAATGTTCAGATGATAGAAGGAGGTGGAAAATTGTGGATAGGCTTGAAGCAGGCCAGTATCAAGTCCAGATTTGTACAGAATTCAATTTAACGTTCAGCGTCGTGTTCCACTCAGGGACACAGTTCCAAGATGCATGATTTGTCAAGAGAAAGACTGCGCAAAGTCGTCCAAAACACAGGACGACCAGAAAAGTTCGCTATTTTCCATTATAGTGAAGTTTAACAGGGATACTATAGCTTCCTAACCCTCTTTTGAGTTGTATGTCACCAAATGAACCCCAGTTTCAAGGATGATTGTTTCCAGAAGGCTTCATCAGAGAGGCATGTTTACAAGAAAAGTGTTTGCTTATCTCCCACTACGTTGTGTGAACAGGAGAGGCTGCTTAAAATGGTGCAGATATCATACAGATTGGAGAATGAATGAATGGACGACAGGTTCTATTCCCTGCAATTAGTCAAAGTTCAGACTATCCAGAGATTCTCACCGTATTTTCATATGGAGAGAAACTAGGGTCCCGCCACCTGTGCTCCAATGATCGAGAAATCAACCATTAAGATAGAGGAGGTTTAATAATCTAGGCAGACATCACGTTGGATAGCCGCACTCATCTCCATGTCTTTGAGAGAGGCACTGTGACTGCTTTGCGGTACAGGAATGAGGACTTGGAGTCCTATGTTCGTTTTTCAGGTGTTCAGTGAACTCTTATTTTATTTTAATGGATGACAACGTGACGCAGATAGAGCTCAATTTTGGTTGAAGTATTTCTGGAAAGTGACTGCTTTGAGGTATAGGAATGAGGTCTTGGAGTCCTATTTCGTTTTTTCAGGTGTTCAGTTAACTCTTATTTTCTTTTAATAGGATGACAACCAACGTGAGGCAGATAGAGCTTAATTGGTTGAAGTATTTCTGGAAAGTGACTGCTTTGAGGTATAGGAATGAGGTCTTGGAGTCCTATTTCGTTTTTTCAGGTGTTCAGTGAAACTCTTATTTTCTTTTAATGGATGACAACCAACGTGAGGCAGATAGAGCTCAATTGGTTGAAGTATTTCTGGAAAGTGACTGCTTTGAGGTATAGGAATGAGGTCTTGGAGTCTTATTTCGTTTTTTCAGGTGTTCAGTTAACTCTTATTTTCTTTTAATGGATGACAACCAACGTGAGGCAGATAGAGCTTAATTGGTTGAAGTATTTCTGGAAAGTGACTGCTTTGAGGTATAGGAATGAGGTCTTGGAGTCCTATTTCGTTTTTTCAGGTGTTCAGTGAAACTCTTATTTTCTTTTAATGGATGACAACGTGACGCAGATAGAGCTCAATTGGTTGAAGTATTTCTGGAATGTGACTGCTTTGAGGTATAGGAATGAGGTCTTGGAGTCCTATTTCGTTTTTTCAGGTGTTCAGTGAACTCTTATTTTCTTTTAATGGATGACAACGTGAGGCAGATAGAGCTCAATTGGTTGAAGTATTTCTGGAAAGTGACTGCTTTGAGGTATAGGAATGATGTCTTGGAGTCTTATTTCGTTTTTTCAGGTGTTCAGTTAACTCTTATTTTCTTTTAATGGATGACAACGTGACGCAGATAGAGCTCAATTGGTTGAAGTATTTCTGGAAAGTGACTGCTTTGAGGTATAGGAATGAGGTCTTGGAGTCCTATTTCGTTTTTTCAGGTTTTCAGTTAACTCTTATTTTCTTTTAATGGATGACAACGTGACGCAGATAGAGCTCAATTGGTCGAAGTATTTCTGGAAAGTGAGGGTTTTTGCCGTATGGATAGGCTAGCTAGATCTCCCGACCTCAGCCCTATAAAGCATGCTTGGGACTTTCTGAGGAGTACAACTGTCACTCCCAATTCACTACCGAGAGACATCCAAGGCCTGAAAACAGAGTTGCTTAATGATCGTGATTAATTGCCACCGGAACTCATAAATTCTTTTATTTCCAACATGAAATCACGGTGTGAGGCCTGTTCATCAGAAAGAGGGGGTCTATTTACCAATTTTTTGTACTCTTCTGCAACTGATGCTTCAAACATTCAGACTCCAAAGAGTGTTACGCAAGATAATGCTTGAATATTATAACTATTGAATGACTTCTTTTTTGCACTACATCAACACTATGTAACATACCGAATTTGATTAAAATTTATCCATTAGTTCTAGAGATAATGGACCAAATCTGAAAATCTTTTTAATTTTGAACACCAGTGTATAAACGCATACATTTGTATTTTGCTTTCATACCTGTTTATTATACTAATGCTCGTTTAGATAAGCTACAACAGTGCCATATATGGACCTATCGGTGACTTTTTGAAATAATTTTTGCTTACGAAATTTTACTTTTCATGTCATCATTATCCTCCATATCAAGTTTGGTGTCACTACAGTTGTTAGATCGAGCTACAGACGGCTCTGAATAGCATGAGGTTTTTTAAAAAAATCTCCTTGTTTGTTGAATTTGGAAATACAGAAAGAGCGATTCACTGAAGTAAATGTAAATTTCCTTCACGCTAAAATAGCAGTATTTTGCAGTATTAGTAAAACTTTTGCAAATAATTTAACATGACGAAAAAGAAACTCCTGTAAAATATCTTCAGAAATTCAGTTTTACATTAAAAGAGACAATCAAAATAAACCCCATAATGCAAGTACCGGCAAAGAAGAATCAACTATTTTCACAGAAAAATAATCGATTATATTTAAAAAGCCAAAGGAGTCTCTTCTTTTTTAATACGCTTAAAACAGACAGTATTTTTATCGCACAATGTAACTATCATCACATATTAAACAACATTATCACTGTGCAACTGGAATTTTCGAGGGTATTTAATGCCTTCATAATAAATTGTTCAATCAAGAAAATGGGCTTTTTGCTTTCATTCTGAAAGCAAAAAGAAGAAAAATGAGGGAAAATAAAACACTTACGGTGGAACTAATGACATTCCCTGTGTACATTATAAAAAGTCCTTATCTTAGTGTGCACTCTTTACTATGGCACTTATTGTGTTTACATGTTTCAACCCAATTAACTTATCTTTACTGCTTAGTAGAAGTAAAAGAAAATATTAATTTGATGTGGTGTTTAATGGTTATATATATATACTATATATATATATATAAATGCTTAAAATATTGAAGGTGATATTCAATTTTCATAATTAGCATTTTTAAGAAATATGGTACAATCACAAAAATGACGATGTCTTTTCCCCCGTTTTGTCTTGTACTTTATTTCTCAATAAAAATTATGAGTTTGAGTTTTTAAAAAAAGAGCAAAAGAGAGCCTGATCAAACCTAAATAAGTATCAATAAGTAAATTGTGATGTAATAAAGTAATTTACAATTTGAATGAAGCATATGTATCTTAACTAAGTATTAATTAAAGGAAAAAATTATGTTTGTTCCAAATTTTTTTACAGAAGATCCAGCTTGTGTTGTGTGTTTTGAAATTTTCGTAGTGTGATCCCAATGTTCAAGGACAAGTTGTATGAAACCTTACCCGGAATAGTTAACAACACCGAAGCACATCCAACTACAAAGTTGTCCTTTTGGGCGAAGATACACTTCTGCCAGCGTTCGTATAATTTCTGGAAGCACAGATGGAAGCCATTTTTCCCAACCTTCCCTGTGATGCCGCTGTCACTTCATCTGATGACACGAAACGGCGTCCCTGTAAATGTTGTTTCTTGGATGGGGACAGGTAAAAGTCACTCGGGACTAAGTCTTATAAATAGGGGTTGTGGAAGCACGTTAGTGCGAGTTTTAGCGAGGAACTCTTTTACCAATTGAGATCGACATGCTGGTGCATTGTCATGCAGAAAATAACAGTAGCGACTCGGCCAGAACTGAGGCCGTTTACGACGAATACATTTTCTCAAACGACGTTTTCAAGAAGTGGGTGACCTCAGCAATTTAAGCAAGTGATTGGGGACGATTTTTTCGAACACTTTCAGACACCTACGCAACATCTTTAGCATTTTGTGAAGTCGAAGATCATCCAATGTGTGCATTGTCTTTAATGGATATTTGACCCTCTTTAAAACGCCAACGCCATTCGTAAACCTTGGGTCTGACCATGATAGATTCAACATACACCTTACTCAGCATCTATAAATCTTCATTGGTGTTTTATCTTAACGCTAACAGTTGAATGTTCAATGCTGCTCAAGAAAAGCCATCTTTCTCACAACGTGAGCAAAGTGCACTAGTTTCGGAAGATATCAGCTGCGCGTGCGGTGGGGTCACATGACATGGACTAAACCAACCATAACAGATAGGGGAGGTTTGGGAAAGTCCATTTCAAGTGGCTTAACTTTAAATATTTAGTTCCGTCGTGACTAATGCCGCAATCCCAAAATTTTTAGATCGATTTAAGTACAAACATGATTTATTACTTCTGAACAATCTTCAAATTTTTATTTTTTACCTTGCGTCGGCTATTTAACATCTTTTTTGCTCTATAACTGCCTTTCAAGATCTTTCTTGCAATAACTGCCTTGGAATATCTTCTTTGCTATAACTGTCTTTTTTAACCCTCTAACCGGATAGCACGGAAAATTCCGTCAGTGTAAAGATGCTTCGAAAATGGACTACACGGATTTTTCTGCCTTCAAGTAACAAAAGCGGCCGCACTAAACCAACATCAAAGATAATGAGGGACGGAGGAAGCAACACAGCAGGAGTTTTATGGCTCGCAGGGAACCCTTGTTTTGACCCTGGAAAAAAATCGAGGGGAAATTTTCTTTAGACCAAGTTTCCTCGTTTTTTAAAGTTTTGTAAAGTCCCAACGAATTAAAATATGTTACAATTCCTTTGGTTTCACATTAATTTGAAACTGTAACAAGTTGGGGCGTGTCAGTGCAATCTGCTATTTTATATAGTTAGACAAATTATCTTTTTTTTAAGTATATTCTTTCGCTTCATTTTTCTTATTTTAATCAAAGCTTTCAGTTTTTGAAACATGATTATTTTATTATAAGATACCGAAAAATTAATAAAACACCAAACTCCAAAATTTTTATCTTTCCTACAGCAGGAAATATTTGTACAAACATGTGTTAAATTTGTTTTTAAAATTTGGTATGAATACATTGTGAAACTGTCGGTTAACTTCACTGAACAAAATTGTTTTAAGTGTACTGTTTTGAAAGACAAAATTAATTAGGGAGAACTTTTCTCATTTGTAATGACTGCAATGTGTGACATTTTTTCCTTGTAATAAAAGAAACAGAAAGATACGAAATTTAACTTGAGTAGAAAATGGTTAAAGTACTGCCATTTTGAAGAAGTATATCCCCCATTAAAATCAAAATTATTGACTGAATGTGTGTTATGTGAAATGCCGATGTAGAAAAGGAATTTTTATTTAATACAAGAAGTTTGCACTAGGAAAGAAAATTTAATTTTTTTTTCCGAAAATATTCAGTTAACATAAAAATATCTTTTATATGATTTTAATTAAAATAAATTAAAAGTATTGAAAACCTTTTATGCTATTTTAAATTAAAAATATAACTGAATCGGTTTTATTTCATAAATATAATCATCGTATGTAATATTTATTGTGTTATTGTTTAAAAATTAGGGCCTTTGCTCTTTACCTCAAACTTTTTAAAAAAACAGGAAAGTGAGCGCGTTTTCCATATTCAAAAATGAATACAGGGTGCTTTTTTTCTGGTTCAAATCGCAATAAAAAATATATATATTTTAATTTTTAAAAATGACAGAAAAATAAGTTTCAAAGAAAATATAATTATTTTTCAACTTCTAACATACTATTTATTTCATTTTTCCTCTTTTTTACCTTTCATTTCGTTTTTAATTTTACTGTGACTGAACATATAGGAGAAAGAAACACCGAATTTTTTTTGCCCAAGACAACTTAACAGCTAGCTGTAAACGATTGATCTCTTGGTTCTTACTACCTCCCGAGTTCTAAAAGGGGGAAAGGAAAGAAGTCTGTTGCATTTTTGAAGGGAATCGCAAAGATAAGAGTTAAACGCTTTCGGAATAACTTTTCAGGAGGAAGGTATCCAGTTAGAGGCTTAATTTCATTTTTCTATTAGTCACCATGCATTCTTAATGATTTTTCCTCTCTCAATTGGAAGTTTTAGAATTAGAATTATAAAACAATCCGAATCAAACTTTTAACTTCTGTTTCAAAATTTTTCTGAAATAGGTACCATCTTTTTGAAAAGTGCTGTTGATGGAACGTAAAAAATTGGAAAATAGATTTATGTAAATTTAACCCCCTAACTAGTTTTCCCGTACACCATATGGAGTACCGAATACTGGAAATAATCTGTTTGCCCGTACGCAACACGAACATTGATATTTTTCTTTCTATCTTTGATTTGCAAATATTTTTAATTATTATAGTGAGATTGTATTAGGGTTAATGTTAAAGCTTTTTGTAAGAGATGCAATTTGTCCATGGTCCTGAAATACTTCTCACCCGTATTTTCTTTGTGGTGAAGGAGGGAATTTTTCGTAGAATAGAAATTTAGATTCCTGAGAAAATATTCGATAAAGAACAAGGATTGGCAAGGCCATATGAAATTTGTTGCACCAGAAGAAATGAAAATAGAAAGATAATCTACAAATGCTGATTTTATCTCTGCCCCCATTGTGATGCAAGACTTAGCATGGGAAAGTAAAAAAAATGAAATAAAATAAGAAATTGTGTGTGCATATATTTATGAACACACACAAAAAAGATTCTCAATCGTTTGAAAAAGAGGTATGAACATGAAATATTTTTGTAAGTTTGAGAGAAATTCTTTTAAGATATATAAAACATTCTTTATAGCATGCAGAATGTACTTATAAAAAGCAAACAATTCTGCAAGTGTAGAATAAAAGATAGTGTGATAACTTTAAAAGTGAAAATCAAGATAAAATTCTTCTGTTTTCACATTCTGTTAAGTATTATGTTTAGTTATATGCAATAAAAATGGGCCTTTTAGATTATTTTGGGCCAAAAAAGTGACAGCTTAATGGGTTAAAGCATATAAATTGTATTGAGCAGTCCTATTGCATGTGCATATTTAATGTATGCATGCGCACCAACTGTAGATGAAAAATAACGATGCAGTTTTCGAAGTTTATAGTTAGAAACTAAGCAAGTAGGAATAAAACCCAAATATGATGTGAGTGAAGTAAAATGATTGATATTAAAAAAATTGAGATTAGATTGGAAATGTCTCATCACGACCTAAAGTTTGAGCGGTCATTTGTGAAACTAAGGAAGTACAGATGGCAAGTTTTGATACTAAATTTTCATTGCTCTTATTAGAATCAACAAGAATTTTCTGATATTTTGCAGGAAATTACTAAAAAAGGTACAAAGAACTTAGTCTGGTTATATATGTGTTGAAACCAAATTCATAAAATGGAACAACTTTTTTTAAAAAAATCACGATAGCAACACTTAATAATTTAGCTTAGTTACAAACTCGATTTACTGAAATATTCTTGTTTGAAATGTAAATAAAAAGCAAAGAAGTAAATGTAATTTGAAACTATTTTTATACTATTATAATGCATTTTACAAGCTTAATTTAGAAGAATAATTTGTATAATTGTCCGTCTAAAGTCACTAATTCATTTAGAACTAAGAACTTGATGATGTAGAAAGATGGACTGATACCATGGGTAAAGGTTATACAAAAATATTTCTTGTTTTTTAAAGTCAAATAATAGAACTTTACATTTTTTATAAACATAATCATTGAAGTACAAATCTAATAAGTATTCTGAATTAATGCCTTGCTATCTGTTCAATTCTAAATTGTGTTAAATTTTATCTTTAAATAGAAAAAATACACTCAACTCTTTTTTACATGATTTGGAAATAACGCTATAGACGAATTTAACCAATTTTTTTACAAAAATTTTTTGTTCTAGCATGAATTTCGAAAAATATTGGGGGCTTGTGTCCTTTGCATGAGGACGATTTGAACGAGTTTATGGCAATTTATGACAACAAAGAAGTAAATACTGGTAATGTCAAAGGTGAAGTTCAGATATTAACAGCTGATTTAATTCACGAGAACTTGAAATTTGATAAGAGCCCTCTCGATTTAGTACTCAGGATACTGGCATAGAGCATGCATTAAAAATCAACTTAATCTTGCGTAGCTGGATATCAAAATTATATACAGTACCTGCTTTTGTGCGGTAGAAATGAACCGCACAAAAAAAACTCGAAAATTTCATAAATCTCATACGACAAACAAATTCGTCGAAATACTGCGGAAGTTTTTTTTATGCGGTAGAGAGAGAGACCGCATAAAAAAGTCTCACTTAAAATATACACCAATCATTTACAAAATTTATGAGAAAGTACTTCCATGACAAAATAAATAATTAAAATACACATTGAAACCTTTTAAAAACATTAAGTTTTGCATTGTATACATAGAGAAATTTCCACTAAATGCACATACACAATTCACTGCTACTCATCGTAATTCAAAGCGCTCACCGTCTTGTGAAGAATTAGTTCAAAATCGCTTTCGTCACCTGAAGATAAAAATTCGATTGATTTATTTTTTGGCACCATAAAGTAAGAGATACCAGGTGGGCTGAAAAGTTCGTAGGCTAGCATAGAAAAATTTTTTTGATATAATTTGATTTTATTATTCAATATAGTTTCTTTCGAGGGCGATACAACGATTATAGCGGCTATACAATTTTCCGATACCATTTTTATAATACAATTTGTCTTCATCCTTAAAATAGGCTTCAGTTTCGGCTATTATCTCTTCATCGGCGCAAAATTTCTGTCCAGCGAGCATCCTCTTGAGGTCTGAGAACAGAAAAAGTCACTGGGGGTCAGATCTGGATTGTAAGGTGGATGCAGAAGCAATTCGAAGCCCAATTCATGCAATTTTGTTATCGATTTCATTGATGTGACATGGTGCATTGTCTTCATGAAACAGCACTTACTTTTTCTTCAAATGAAGCCGCTTTTCCGCGATTTCGTCTTTTAAACGCTCCAATAACGCTACGTAATAGTCTTTGCTTATGGTTTTCCCTTTTTATAATAGTCAATAAATATTATAACATGAGTATCCCAGAATACTGATGCCATAACCTTGCCAGCCGACTTTTCCGTCTTTCCACACTTTGGAGTTGGTTCATCACGTAAAGTCCACTCGGCTGACTGTCGATTGGACTCCAGTGTGAAATGATGGGGCCATGTTTCATCTATCGTCACATATCGACGCAAAAATTCAGATTTATTACGATTGAACAGCTCCAAACACTGCTTAGAATCATCGATTCGTTGTTGTTTTTCGTCGATTGTGAGCTCGCGCGGCATCCACTTTGAACAGAGCTCTCGCATATCCAAATATTCATTCACGATATGACCAACACGTTTTTTGATATCTTTAGGGTCTCAGCTATCTCAATAAACTTCACTTTACGGTTATAAAAAATTATTTTGTGGACTTTTTTTTATGTTTTCGTCGGTAACAGCTTCTATGGGGTGTCCACTGCGTGCATCGTCCTCGGTGCTCATTTCACCTCGTTTAAATTTAGCGAACCACTTCTGTACGGTTGATTTTCCTGGTGCAAAGTTCGAATAATGTTTATCAAGCCACGACTTGGTTTCAACAGCACTTTTTTCGCCCAAAAGCAATGCTTTGTTAATACACGAAATTCTTTTTTATCCATTTTTTTAAAGTAACAAAAGTTATTTCACTAAAAATGCTATAACTCAGATAATATTAGTACAACAGCTGTCAAATTTATACATGCGTCTTTTGAAGAATAGGGCTAACTAAAAATCATATGGATTTGATACTATTAGCGCAATCTATGTGTCAGCCTACGAACTTTTCAGCCCGCCTGTTAAGTTTTTGAGACGAAGGTCGGTTGGTCAGTTGCTTGTCAATGTCACGATAACAAGATATGTGTGATAGAAGCTCCTTTTAAAATTTCGTACTCCTTAAGGAATTGGTATCTATTTTAAGAAAATGCTTTTTTAATTTGTTGGAAAGCTAGATCCCTGCATATATTTTATCCACTCTCAAAGAATTCGGTTCCTCTAGCTCGTCTACATAATTTATGAAATTATTGATAATGCCACAAGTTTCGTCTTTAATCAAGCGCAGGCTGTTGGTGCTTTGAGAGAAAGTAACGGAACGTGCATTATCGGGATACTGTTAATAACAAATGAAGAGAGCGTCTTGAAGTGTATATACACGTACATTGCAGTGGCGTAACGTACACCCCCGAAACCCCGGGACTTCAGGGGCCCAAAGGTATGGCTGACACCTTGTACGTATTTACCTAATTTAATGTTTCTCAAACTGTGCGGCGCGAGCTTATCGAAAATAAAAGATTTAAAAATACTTAATTTACTGAAATGAATTAAAACAAAATGCTTTCAGACATAATAAAAAATGCACTTTTACTCTGATATAATTTATAGGCACGCGCGCGCGATATTTTGTCATCAAAAAATAAAAACTTCTTCAATACCTAATTATTCATCTTTGTTCCTATAACCAAACAAAAATACTTTTATTTGATTTGCTGTAATCCCATGATGAGAGATTTTTTTTACTACGCTTCCTTTTTAATCCTAACATACTACTCATTCAGAGAAAAAACAGATCCCAGACCCAGAATCGAAAAAATTTAGGAACATAAAAAATTCATTACTGTCATTATTTTTGAAATATTGCACATTATAGCTGTAATCTGTTTGACCTTCTAAGTTATTGGTACAGTTAGTTATGACCCCTCTCTTATGTGTTTGTTTCTCATTTAGGGAAGTTGTAAGTAATTTATTTTTCTGTTGCGCTTTTTTCCATGAAAAGAGTTTTATAAAACTATTTGGAAAACCACGCAGAGTATTTAAGAGTATTCTAAAATATATAAGGCACAATGAAAAACGATTTACAAAATTTTTTATTAGTAATATATATTTATCATAATGAATACACTTTTTACCCGGAAGTGGTCACGCGGGACATACAGATTACGAAATCGTTAATATCTGGCAATACTGTTTATAAGTTACCAAAGAAAAATTGAAAAGTCCTTGAAAGTAGATAAGTATATTTTCTCATAATTAAATTATTTACTGGAATTACGATTTTTATTGTGTACTATAAAAATAATTATAAAAAAAGGATTGGGGTGACTCACACAATAACTCCGCTGGACCATTAGTATCGAGTGCGCGCCTGCTCCAGGGTTAAAACGAAGTTTCTTCGCTTTAAATATTAAAAATAATACAATATTATTCTTCATCTTAAAATTATAGTTCGGTTTAAACTAATTATACTTTGAGCAATCATTTTAAAAAATCATTTTACATTTTTGTAAACATTGTCGCGCACTTGGCTTTACTTTCCTTACAAAATTCAGCAATTATTTCAATAATGTTTTATTTTCTTACAAATGAACTCGTGCAAGCGGGTACTTCAGCCGGTATACTTTTAATGTATCAGTACTCCATAGTAGTTTATAACTAATTAATTAATACTAAATTAAGAACAAGTTTAATAAGTATTAACGACTTCCGTGGGCTTGTCTTGCAAAGCAAAGTTTTTATAAGGAATGCTTATGATTAGAAATTGACCCTCTGAGTTCTTTTTCTATATTTAGCAGATATCTATATTTTGTCTTCTAAGCAGCTACCGCATTTTGCAATATGTTCAATTTAAAAATTAGAGAAAGGAAAAATAACACACATAATAATTATTCTGTTATTTTATTTACTTATTTATTTATTACTTAAAGTAGTATACAAAATTTAATACTTATGTTACTAATTTGTATGGTTTATAATTAAGATCGCCTATTGCAGCTTTAGCATCAAAGTTCATTATTATTGCATTCAGTACATTATTAATGTATAAGGGGGGGCGCGATAAAAATTCTGATCGAAAAGGGGGGCGCCAGTATTGAAAGTTTGAGAAGCACTGACCTAATTTATAAAATATTAAATTCAAAACCTGACTTTTTTGCAGGGGACCCTAACATTCTATATTACACCACTGTTACATTGATAGAAAGCATTACAGATGAACCAAAGTCGGTGAAATTTTTAAACGTATAAGTTTAAAGTCGTTAAGTTTTTATAAGTCGTATAAAAAATCACACAGAAAAAAATCGCACGAAAAAGGAGTGCACAACCGCTATTAAAATTTTGTACCAACAAAAAGACCAACGGACATTGCTAATAACGAACGAAATTCTTCATTTGAATCAAAACTGACTGTTGTGCTTGGCATATCTGACACATCTACTGATGAAAGCATTTTGGATCCAGTTCGTAATAAAAGTGCACGCTTATTATCAAATTGTGATTAGTAATTGCTAGAGTAAGTAGGTTTTTTTCCTGAATTCAATTTGAATTTTTGTATGTGGTATGTACTTATAGGCTGAATTTTTACTGAAAACTTAAAATTTTTTTTGGTAAGAAAACTGAATTGTTTTTGTTTTAGAAAAAGGGAACAAGGATTTCTTTTTAAAAATTTTTTTGCAAAGAATTTGAAAAAGTACGAAAATATTTTTCATCTTATACGATCTTTTTAATATTATGGAACATATCCATAAATTTATCGTACGTTGTTTGTTCGTTTGTCTTTTTTACACGACTTTATTATGCATGGTTTTCTAAGGAGCGTATCTACCGTGTAAAAGTTGTTGTGTGTGCTCGCTTTTGTTTTAATAAGTTTATTCTTCAATTTCAATTTGACAGTTTAACCATAAAATAATTAAATTTAAGTTTAAATTATATTTCAATATATTTCATTCCATCGAATTTCATTTCATTCATACTATGTTCATTTCTTAAGACACATTGCAACGTTTCGATATGGTTATACAAATTAAATTTTAAATTAACTCATTTAAACTTTAAAAGGGGCATTGATTTAATATTTTAATAAACCCAAGCTTAAAACGTTTCAGAAATATTACCTTGATTCTTTTTAAATGAATTTCACTCTTTTCGGAAAAAAGGTTTACTAGGAACTTTTAGAGATTTTACGATGGAGAAAAACATATGACATTTTTAAAATAAATGTTGATATCTTTACCCAAGTTGGTAGAAACAAAGCTTTTAACCCAAAAGGCTCTCAGATTGGAATTGAATTTTAGCAAAGATTGAAAAAAATGGATCTACTGAAGAAATATTGGGAGGTTTCCAAGTTTCCAATTTAGAATTGAAAATAAGTAGAGTATATACTTTCAATTTCTTCCAGATTGCTCAAATTACGATGTCCAAGTCATTAAACTCCAATAGAACTTTGGTGCAACAAGATATTAATTCTTGACAATTATTTGTCTAATATTTCATTTAATATTTAGATGAGAAAAAAAATGATATTTTTTAAAATTCATTAGTAATACAGTTTTTATGATATTAAAACGGAGTTTCTCAAACTGTGTGGGGCGCCAATAACTACGAGTGATAACGCTACGAGGGAGGCGAGAGCATATTGGTAAGTCGAAAATAAAATATTAATTAAAAATTTATTAATTTTCAAAAAATAAACAATTAAAATGTCTTTTGAAATAATAAAAAAATAAAATACACATTTACATTGATATAATACACACATACATATAAATATATCGGTACTGCCCAATGTGTTTTATAATTAATTTAAGGACCAAGTTAAGAATAAATACTAAGATAATTATTAAGGGGACTTGGCACCCTTTGAGCAAACTTCTTTATTTACGTATTCAAAAATTATATTTTAACATTTTATACAATGTTTCTATTCAAGAAAATGTTACCAGATGAAAATTTTCATATATTACTCACACAATTTTAAAAATTTAAATTTTTTGAAGAAAATTGGGAAAATTTTAAAATCCTACTCCTTTTGTAAAAATTACTTTTTTGACCTGAATTTTTTTTATAATATTCTTATGGATGTTCTTAACAACTTTAGGGATAGATTTTAGAATAACTTCATTCGTTTTCGAGGAAAAAAATAAAATGTTGATATGCAGGCTAAAAATCAACGAAAAAGCCAACATGTCTTACATTTTATTTTTTCTAAAAAAAAGTATTCAGTTTATAGCAAAACGGATCCCTAATTTTATTACATACTTTATTTTTAACACGCAGGAAAAAATGGAAGTGATTGTTAAATAATTGTCGAAGGAGTAGCATTTTGAATGCACTAAGGTTTCGAAAAACACAAACTGAGAAAAACCACTTTAAAGCTTATAATTCTGAAAAAATAATTATTTTAGGCTTAATTAAACTTAAAATACCACTTTAAGATATTACTTATACGTTTTTATTTAAAATAATTGCATTTTCATATGTTTTCAATCCACTCATTTTTATAAATGATCAACTTTTAGAGAGTACTAATTGCACAAGAAAACTCAAGAAAAACTTAAAAAATTTTTTTTTCTGTCACGACAGAAGTTTTAGCTGTTTTTCTTCTTATAATATTAAAGCATTACATTTGTATGAAAAATATATCAGGACTAAGAACTGAAATTATAAAATTATTAATATAAAATGCCTTAATTTAAAAATGTTACATGCACACATTTCACAAGGAAGAAAAATTACATTATTGTATTGCCTAGGAAATATTCTGCTTTTAATACTACACATTCTTATTATTCTATTATAAAATATTATTTCTATTATAAAATTATTATTATTTCTATTTATAAAATAGATTTTTTTATCATAACACATTTTTTAGCTTTTTTTTCTAAAAAGGGGGTGTGGCTGAATTGCCTAATTTGTTTTCAAATGAAGTTTTATTCAACTTCTAACTTTCCGACATGCACAAGTGATATATCAATCGAAAGATAATAATGCAAAGAATAAGATTAAATGAAAATAAAAAAAAAACGATAGGTTTGTGATTTTTAGGGTATCAAGTCCCCTTAAGTTAAGAAGAAGTTTAATAATTAACAGTGACCCCATGGGCTGTGAAATACAAAAATTATCTCTAACCTTGATAATTTGTGCGATTTATAAGTAATCCCTTACATGTCGATTAAAAATTACGTAATTCTCTCCCCAATGTCACCGTTTTTAAAATGTAGGTGATTGTATTGGGGAAGGAGTGTATTGGTATTGTGAGGGTATTTGGGTGTATTGGGGAGAGGGGTAGAAAAGAAAATAAATAAGCAAATCCTCTGAAATAAGTAAACCAGTTGCAAACTCTGTCAAGGTCCTTTTATTGCATTCAATGCCTTCGGAATAATTTTATGGATAGCAGTGCACAAAAAAGATCAAACTTCGGAAAGACGTATATATACGTCCTGGGAAATTAATGCGCTGACTGAGCGCAAGACGTTTATATACGCCTGTGGCACTTAAAAGGTTTGTCGTATAGTAGCTTTAGCGTCAAAGCATATTATTATTGAATTCAATAACATCATTATTGTATGGAAGGGGCCATGAAAATGATGATTGAATATTGGGTCGCAAATACTAAAGGTTTGAGAAGCACTGTAGTAAAAGCATACAACGAATGTAATTCAGTTTTTTGTAAGTATCCTATCAACTGCTATATGTAAAATACTGTAACAGGATTTTTACATGAATGTTTAATTGAACATCAAAAAAATATAACGTCTATTTTTTTATAAACTGGGTGTGTTAAATAAAACCGTTCTTTTTTTTTTTGTAAAAAAGCCAGCCGAAATTAAAATTCGTTTTATTAGAATAATGATGTTAAGTATAAGTATTGTTCTTTAGAAGTTAAATGTATTTCAATAATGATACTTTTTAAGATAATAATGTAAATTATTTACAGATAATATTATGATTACGGCTCATGTATAATAGAAGAATTATTCATTGAGAAGTAATGTTCGAAAGTAAAAACAATTCTCGGTACTTTTCCGCTTTTCTGGCGCAAGCGAGAAGGTCGCCAAAAAAGATACAGCTGACACCAAACGAAGTGTATTCCCGCTTATAGACTTTTACTACTACATTTGAAAAATAAATCGCAGTTCTTACTTATCAGTAACGTCTTTTTCATAATAAATAAGACATAGATGAAAATGCAATGAGAACTAAGATTTATAACATTTTTTTATTATATTTTGAGTTGTCGCTAATAAAGCCTGCTTGGTGAAATTTGGCCGGTGAAACAAAAAAAAAGTACCCTTATAATCTTATACAAATATATTTTATTTTGTTTAAAATAAACTTCAATAGCAGTGTAGTTATCTTTCTATGTGTAACACACAAGCTTATTTAACTACTTTTAACTCATTTTTTTGTACTTACTAACTCGACAAAATTTCATTTCCATAAAATAGATAAGTATAGCCATTTTAAATAAATGTTGAAAATCAGTGACATTTGTTTAATTTGTTTAATGTAATGAAATGTTGATTTAGAAACATTGACAGAAATTACCATTGTAATTATCAAATTTTAAAAATTATCTTTAGTAAATGAAGTCATTTAGAAAGTCTTTATTTCAGAAAACAGCTTATTTTACATTGTTTTCGAAGAACAGATCTTCCAAACTAGGATATAACTACGAGTACAAGCCATCTAGCATTGTAAAATAATATCTGAACGAAAGAATTAAGAGCTGTTGTGTTTTTTAAAAAAATAAAGTACTAAATTTTGTAGTTATAAATTTAAAGCTCAAATTCAAAAAAAACCTTACAATAGAATTTGTATTTTAAAATTTTAAAAACGAGCCATCTGATAAATATTTATTATTTATTCTTTTGCATTGCTTTTATGTATATTTAAACAGTTTTCCTTTTTCCAATATATGTTGTTTCAAAATGTTTATTATAATAGTATGGATATAAATGATAATAAACTAAAATACATAGAGCATGTGTTTTTAATAACTGTAGTTTGCTTATTGAAAGCATATAATTTAAAAGTAGCAATTTTTCGAGCTAGTAATTATTCCACAATATCTGTGTGCATTATAATTCATTTAAACAGTTACAAAATAAACATTGGTAAACAATGTTAATTCAAATAGACAAAGTATAGCGTATTGAAACTCGCCCACCTACCAGTAGTTTACATCTTTCAATTCATATTGTGACGGGTTCACGCGTCTTTTCTTTAACATGTACTTTGGGTTCTTTGGGCCAGAATTAATGGCAGCTCTTTTCCAACCAAATCCAAGAAGTAAAGTGTGAATGAAAGATGCAAATGAACAAGCTTTTAAATATCGGAACTTAGAGTAAACGTGATGGCAATGTAGGGCAATTGATGACAAGGTATGGCAATTTGTGATAGTGGATGGAAATTGGCGGTAGTTGATGTCCAATAGAGGAATCATGTTTCAAGTCTGAATGAGCTTTACGTGACGGTAATTAGAAGTTATAAGTGATTGAATATATGGAATTCAAGTTGCACACCAGTGCATGCAAGTAAAGACCAGATTGAGCATAAGACAATATTGATGGATTTTTCAAACTGCAATAAGGTAGGATTGACTATTTAATATTAGAATCAAAGATTGAATTAGAATCGAGTTCAGGTGGCTCAGTTATTGATAGTGGTCTGAATTAGATTAAGTTGCTTATTATCTATATATATTGTGTGTGTTGCGTATTTTTCTATCGTAGATTCTCTCACATTATTTATTATAATTTAATTTGTTAAAGGTTTAAGTTGAATATCTTAATAAAGTCATATTAAGATAATGATTCCTTCTAGTTCTTTCGTTATTCCTACACCTCTAGCTCACGCTGACAATCCGAGAGATATTCTCCCAAGGCGGGGGGCATCACAATATATTAAATGTACAGAACTTCAATTGCAATTAATTTCTCTTGCACGTCGCTGTAGTAATTCTTCTCAATTTTATTACATAATACAAAATTTCTACAAATTAGTTGGGCAATTTCGTAGGTTTAAGAAGTTTCAAATTATTAAAGGAAATTAACTCATTTAAAGTTAGATTACTAAAAATATATCCTAAGTTTATTCATAGATAGCCTTAGGTGAAATATACCTGACGCGATATTTTAGTGAGTCGTAATCATTTTTGCTTCGGCATGGTGAAGTACAACAATGCTTAAAAAGTGAACTGCTGTCTTTGGTTTGAGGGAAGTCATTCTGTTACGCAAGTATGACGAAATTTTGTTCGAGAATATCTGCACACACTGCAGATTATCCTTACGCGGATCATCAAAGAAAAAATACCAGGAGGTTCACTGGATGTCAACAGGATGATCCACCTTATCACTACCATAACGACGTTACATCTTACCTCAATGCTGATGCACTAGTTTGGATTGGTCTTGGATGTGTTATTCAATGGCCACCATGATCATCAGATCTTTCACCACTGGATTTCAGCGTAAGTGAAACGAGCTAATTAAACTGTTAGTTTCTTTTTTTGTCATTTGGCAACAGTATTTTTATTATTCCACATGTTGTTTACCTTTCTATAGAATATCCTCTAGCAATGAGTCTCAGATGTTCTCTCTCGTTAACAAGCAATATTAAATTAAATTTTTTTTTATGATTTCAGTAACATTGATTAACCATAAGCAAATATTTTGAACACGTATTATAGGAATTCAATGTCTTCCTTCAAATCATCATACTTTTCCAAAGGGTTTTTTTTTAAGTATCAAGTTTTCACTCTGCTATTTCCTGCGTATATTTCTGAGCTAAAATCAAGAATTTGCACTGCATCAGGAATTTGCACAGATGGGATATTTAAAAATAAAATGAAAGGAAACCACATTGAACATTTGTGATAATGGTAATCTTGGATTATTTCTTTGTCTTACAACAATTGTTCATTAATTTTTGTCCCTTAAACTACACGCAATAAATCTTTCTTTTTGCGCAACTAATTTGTATACAACCTGTATAATAATAAATATAATTAAATACATGGATTGTTCATAAACGTTCTTGATCCTATTTAGTTCTAATTCTGCTTAAAAGGTTAATATATAATTGTTTTAAATAATATCTTTTAATCAAAACATTTCTTAATAGCGTTTATTATTAAAAACACTACAATGGCTGCTTAAAATTACATTGTGTGCTACAAAAATATATCCATTCAAGCACAATTTTCTAAAATTTATTGAAACAGTTTGTAAATTTTGGAAGCCATACATTTCAGAAAAGTTATTATTCGGCTTAGTTTTTTAAATATTCAACTTCCAAGTATGAAAATATGAGTTATTTCTGTTAGCTTTCTGTGATTGTAATATTGGTGTTGAAGAAAATTTAGAATACACACACACATGTGCTCCTTCTGTGTTCTTAGTTTATCACAGAACGAAAGATCCTAATACTGGATTTCAGAGGACAATATACGTTGGCCTCCGAATCTTTACCAGCTTATTTTCATCAGAAGCGCTTTTAAAAAGTTACGTGAATTTATTATAAATATTTGTAATTCTTCATAACCTGAAAAGTTTTTTTTTCTCTTCTTTCCTTTGTAATGTGCGATTAATACTTACTTCTATGAGCTCTGTGTGTTACTTTCTGCTGCACGTAGATTTTATAAACGTTTTCAATAAAAAAAATATATGAATGCATAATCCACCTTTTTTTAACACAAATTTTGAATCGTCAAAATATGTTTAATTTATTTTCAGATGGTTCAGCAATAATATTTTATCAAATATGTTCAGTTCTTTTAACCACGCGAGTGAAACATTCTTTTTAAAAATTAAATCATTAAATCCACCAAAAATTCCTTACAAATTTCTTTTGAAATATGTCATTTTGTATGACCCCCCAATATTTACTGGTTTCTTTTATTAGAATTTAATCATTCATTTGATTTAGATTAACATTAAAACTCAAATGACACAGAAAAATAATCCTTGAATAACTTTAATAATAATTCATAGTTTCAAATTTAGTTCCGACATTAAGTCATTCGAATTTTTTTAATATAAATTAGAAAAAAAAGTATGATATATCTGACTCGAAATATTTATTTTCAATTTTATTTTTTAAAATTTATTTTGGAAGTGGGGGAGGTTAACATTTTTTTTAAATGGCTTTGAGTGGCTTGGAACATCACTTTCTCTATTTTGTCACTTAATATTGTGATTCTGTTTTATGTATATACATATTTATATTGATCGCAACTATTTAACAAAAAGTTACTAAAACAAAATTTTTCTTTGTTCACCTATGTAGGAATTGACATATTTTTTATATTACTTGTTAACGATAATAATAATTATAAATACTCGGCACATTCAATATTTACAGCAGCAAAACAAGACATTTTTTTGTTGTTCCTGAATTTGGTTTAATTGAATTGCTCAGGTTTTTCAAACCCTAAAAATTCGCGATCAATTTGGTCCGAATTACCTCCCTTCAAAGATCCTATCAAACTAAATTCTTTTCCAACAAAACTAAAACAATCAGTGTTTCAGAATCGAGCCAATGGCCCTCTCCACACATCTATAAAAACACGGCACACTACCCTAATCGCATTGCATCTGAGTCAGCCTGGCTCCACGGCCTTCAAATTTCTCTGAATCCCTTCCTTATTCCCCTTTGAGTTTTATTTCTAGGCGTTAATTACCCCTTATTCCTCACTGTTCCTCGGCTTCCTCGTGCCAGAACCTAGGAAGGATTACCTGCCTGCGTGTAAAATTAAACTCGCTGAAAGTGGTGCCTTCGTTATCTGTGCTGAGGTTGAAGTACTGGGCCACAATAGCCTGTCAACTTCTGCTCCGAGATAAAAGTCACAACCTTCACTCGTCTTAATTTCAGGGTATGTGAGAATGTGGTACAATGGGAAACGGAGTATATTGCTTTACAAACGCTGTGTTGCAGTAACACATGGGAGAAGGGTATGGAAAGTGACAATTGGGTTTAAGTGAGTGTAAGGAAATTTTGGGAGCGGTTGAAATCAAAGAGAATAAGTTATTTACTGAAAATGCGTGTGTTCTTCTCATATTACTGATAATTACCGAAAAATCCGGTGTATAAGGCGCATTTTTAATGTATCCCTCTACTTTAAAATTGTAAATAATGCCAAAAATTGACATTTGTTTATAGATTTTATTTTATAGGCCGTCGTATTGGCTTGATAAAAATACGAAGTTTATTATTTTCCATTCACTAGAATAAAAACTGCAAGTGCTTAGAAAAGACAGATACCATAACTTTAAGCACAAGTCATGCATTAAAATGCGTTTCACTCGAATTTTTTTTTTAAAAAAAATATTCAAACGGGGACAGTGATTGCTCAAAAATTTTTAAAAATATTTAAATGATTTTTTGTATGATAGACGAAGTGCTTTAATCTTGAGATTTATCAATCACGGTTTTATTACAAAATGTACAGTCCCTTATGTGAATATAATCACTGTTTTTATAAGCAATTTCATATAACAACTAAGATAAAGTCCTCTAGCTTTTTGTAAAAATTAAAATATCTCTTATACTGAAGGTCATTTCAAAAATGAATACCTAAGCAATACATCAAAATAGGAAATTTGAAAATTTGTTCATAACCTATTTGTACAGTACGGGTCCTGTTTATGTATTTTTTTTGTAAATTTTTAACAGTTTTCTACCATTTTTGTAAAAATAATTTTTTTTTCTTCATAATTTTAGCATATTTTTCTTAAAATGTATAAAATAAATCTAAAACTACATGTTGTCGGACCTTAGCACAAAAAATAACATCGAAATTTACTGGTGGGTATAAAAATGATAATTTTAAAAATAAAAAAAAGATATATATATATATAATAAAAACAAAACAGAAATGAGCATAAGAAAATAGACTGCAGCATACATCTAAATACCTTTTATTTAAAAGAAATTACACTTTTATATATGAACTTAAAGGGTTGCAGTTCTTGAAGTGTGGAATTTTTTCAAAACCTTAGGATGATACCTCGAATAAATGACTTCAAAACCTAAAGGAATAGTACAAGTACCTTTCAGGTTTCTTCGTAAAAAAGGGGGTGGTCGTTATACGGCGAATATACCTACAAATTAAAAAATGAAACTTGAAAATATAGGTGTGCATTATACACCGGAAAAGATTAATCTGTTCGGTTAATAATAGTTATAAATGTTACAAAAGTGGCACACACATGTATCGTACTCATTTTTGTTACTTGATAATATCATGACAGAAATTGAATACGAAATATATGATAAGAATATAGAATTCCCGATTATTTTTTTTAAAAAAAGTGTAATTAAAATAAGTATTTTACAACTTTTCTTTATTTTTCGCTCATTTTATTTCGTTTGTAATTCAGTAAATGGGGAATTTTGTAACTGGCACCACTTTTAACATATATTTATTAAATATTAATTTCAGTGTGAGCTGATTTGAGTAACTTATTATTTTCTATTTCGTTATTCATCTGAAAAATATTTACTTGAATCTAAATTGCCCAAAATCCCATAAACAATGCAATTTATTTAATAGATACTTTTATAAGTAGTTACATATTTCATTGGCAAACTACATATTTTTAAGAAAATGCAAGACTTTTTTTTAAGCAATTGTTTAGTTCATTGTAAGGTATTACTCTAAATAGAATTCGGATATATATATATATATATATATATATATATATATATATATATACGATTGTTCGAATAGTAAAGATATTTTAAAATTAATATTAAGATAAAAAAGTTTGGAAACATATAAATAGCTTTTTCTTCAACTGTGACACGTCTTCTCCCTCACATTTATTGCAATTTGCAACTTTTAGATCTAAAAAAAGGGGGAAATATACGAAATAAATTGTGAGTTGCACTCAGAGGTACACACGGGAATTTTCCAACGTGGGGTCCAGGGTCGAAATTCCACTATTCTTTTATCATGCTCCAATATGCCACGTAACATATTCTTTCGTTTTTGTTGATTTTCTGGAACAAAAAAACAGTAAAAAATTAATTATTAAATAAATAATTAGCATCAGTTTATAAAATTAATTATTATTAAATTTTACGCAGTAAATACTTAGGATTATAATCAATCTAAAAAAATCAAGGGCTTTGGGGGGGCATTTCAACTCGACCCCCCCTGTGCGCCAGTAGTTGCACAACTATTACCACAAAAAGTTTTAAAGCAACAATCTTCGTATTTATATAGTAGTTAATATTCAAGTAAATCCATATGTTTTGCGTATATATGACCCATGTGTAAGATAAATCATTAAGGATTACTTGTTTTAATAAATAAATAAAAATAGTAATAATAAACTAAACTTCAAAGGTTTTTTTAAAAAAGAAATCATTCTTTCTATAGAAAATTATAAATTTGCGCTGTAACTATCCACGCCAAATATTTAAATCTGACATATCAGTGCACATAAAAGTAAAGTAAGAATACTGTAAACTATTTGATTCTGAAAATTATTTTTATATATTTCTTCGGAATGTATACGCATAAGAGAGAATGCTTTACTTCGTTTATTTTGATTAAATCAATAAAAAGTAAAACTTATAAAAAATGTATTGAAATGAGATGTTTGAGAAAGTATTATGTTACTTATTCAAAATTTAAAAATAATAATAAATATTTTCAAGCATTCAAAATTAAAAAGAATATTTTTATATCCCTTAAGAAATCAAATCCGAGTCAATTTATAAATGTATCTAGATCCTAAAAAACAATGCATTGATTTCAACTTTATTCTAAAGCTTAAAAACCATCATAAGACAACAAAGCTCCTAACAAATACAAATAGCTTTTAAAGGAAATTGATTTTTTAATTACTTTTAGCATTTACTTCGGTTACGCGTACTCTTGCAATCTAACTTTTTCTTGCTGAAATGCATTTTTCTAATTTAGTATTAACTTGAAAATTCTCTTTTAAAGATTAAATAATTTTTTTCAAGAATTTTAAGGTATCAGTACATGAAAAAAAATTCATTACAGTATGACATATTTCAGCTTTTTTTATGTTTTTTTTTCTTTTACTTTAAATACAAAACTACATAATGCATCTGGAAGAAATAAAATTCATCGAATGCGTGCTCAGAGAAATAAAATAAAAAAAAAACATACACTTCAAAAATAAATTACCTCCATCACGTATTTGGAAATTAATTAAATTAAATCAAAGAATCACCACACAATATTCAATGAACATTTCCTATTCCACATCAAAGAAATATTAAATTTTCAAAAATTTAACATTCACCTCTGAAAGGAATAATAAAATAACTTTTTTACCTCCAGGCAAACATTTAATTTCAACCAAGAATTCTTCATTAGTTATTACTGCAGCACTAACATTCAAACATTGGGTATATCAAATGTCAAATGTGAATACTCACGTATACGTGGGTGGTATGGATTTTCTGTAATATCGTATTGCTATAAGAGGTTTTTGATCTCAACGAAATTTCCTTCAGAATATAGTGATTATTTTACGTTTTATTCCTTATGATTTATTTCTATTTAATTTCTTCCTTTTTTTCATTGAAATTTAAAATATAGTTAAAATAATTATGTCTTTGTGTGTATATCAAAAATAATTATTTAGAGAGCGTTTGGTGAAATACTCTTTAGTACTCAAAGAGATTATTTGATAATCCAAAAATCAGCCTTATAAAAAAGTTAATAATATAAATAAAATGTATTTAAACCATTATTAGAGTAATGAATAAAAAATTTTTTAAAGTTAAATATTAAAAAATGCGATTATAATAAAAATATTTCAAGAATGAAAAAAAAAAAATTCATATTGCATATTTTTCTTTCTTCTTTTACGTTTAGAGGTAGCGAGGTTTTTTAAACAATTCATTTAAAAAAATTTCAAAACTTAATTAAAATTTTCGTAAATTGCTATGTACATACTAGATTATTCTTAACTGTATTTTTTTATTATAGCGCATAAAAGTGAAATTAAAAATGTAAACATGTTGAGAAAAATTTGAAGAAACTAAAAAAACGGTACCCAAATGTAATTGGATAACGTTGTTGTTTTCTAATGCCACCTTTCTGACGTAGTCGGATCGAGGTCCACAAAATTCCTCGTGGCAAGGGGCTAGAAGTACACCCCTGTCATTGATCTTGACCTTAAGCCCCCTACAGGTGATATCACGAATGAGCTCGGCGAAATTCTCCAAAGAGACGATAGATGGTGACACCACCTATCTCCACCTCCATAATTAAGACATGGAACTGAAGGGGAGGAAAATATTCTCCAGTCCCCTGCACTCGTGATTCAGCCCACAAAACTTCTGATCCACTAATTTAACGAGCACGTACTCCTTGTGTACTCGGAGGGTATTTGATGGCATCGGGCATCGAACCCAGGCCTTTCGATCTGGAGTCCAATGCTCTAACCACTAGGCTACCCACGGCACGAAAAGTTAAAGCGATTTAATGTAAATTTGAAAACAAAAAGCTTCCGGGAATAGAACCGGGGGCAATTAATTTCAAGTCAGTTTCTCTAACCAACATTTTGTGGCCAAGCTTTAGCTTCTGGGTGATGCTACGACTACTAACATGCCAGTCGACTTCAAAATTTTCTGTGATTTTATCGACATTTTGGACGACGGGCATACCTGAATGGAATCTATTAAACAGAAATTGCACGTAATTGGCTGTTAAAGAGTTGGACCATAAAAACTATTCAAAATTTGAGCCGCCTGGCTTCCATTTTCGCCTTTATCAACAAAAAATTGTAAAATGTACCGAATTCTCTCTTTGTTGACTTCCATTTTTAGCACCCTATAATTCATAACTAAATCGGGCAAACAAAACACAGCAAAGGGATTTTTAAGGCAAAATGTCATCTTTCCAAGTAGCATTAAAATTAAATTGTTTGATTAATACTTCACGAAACATCGATCTCTACAACAAACTGCCGAAAGAATAATGTATTTCTTTTCCCCCAACATAATATTAATATTACAAAAGGATAAATATATATTTCTTTACATTTCTAATTGCATAATATTAATATACGCTATATTTTTAATCTTCTTTTGTATCCTCTAAAACGAAACTTATCTTTCTTGTACGTACACGTGTGTTAAAGTATACTAAGAAATTGATTTCAATCGGAATTCCCTCGGTGAGTAATCCGAACTTGTTTAGGATGTCAAGAAAACGATACCTATTTTTAATTTAATGTAGAAAATATAAAAGTAAACTAGCTTTAATATTTAACAAAATATAACGCCCTATTAGTAATGTAAGATGTTGCTTCAAACTCTTACAAAAAAACAATAAATGAATTTTAATTCACTTTGTATATAATTTTATGCAAACTAAAAGGTTTTTTTAATATGAAAATTTAATCTAATAGAGAGAGCGAGAGAGAGAGAGAGGATGATTATTAAAAATGGGGAATTAATCCAAAGAAATATCTGTTTTAGTCTTTCAATAATAGAACATTGAAATCTTTTTTTCTTAAACACTTTAATTTACGTTTTAGGTTAGAAGTGCTTGCAGTTTTCCTTCCTGTGGAAGCCTAAACATAAGCAGGTCCTTTTGTAATATACAATCGACCCATTTCGTCAAATCAAAAGACGTCGCTAAATGTCATGCTATATATAGAATAAAGGAAACCATTCCCACGCAGGGTTGAACACAGTAATAATAACGTTGACAGGACTTAACAACATTTTTTGAAAAATTTGCTATGCCTTTTAGTTTGGAGAAATTATGTTCAACAGTGTAATCGTAAGTACCCATGAATATTATACACCAGGGCTGCCAAACCTTTATGGATCAATGTGCCATTTTTTTCTAAAAATGTGTTTAACGAGGTATGGACGTGCCATCAAATAATTTTGAATTGTGATTACAGAGAAAATAATAAAACTAAATACTAACACAAAAACTCTAAATTTTTCATTTACTGCGAAAAATACCTTTTATACTGTATAGCTGTAAATGTTTTAGTTATACATACGTGTAATTGAAATTAAAGTAGCATTAGTATGATTTCTGTTATTGCAGATCGGATGACAAATAACTTATATATATTATGATTGAAGATGCTACTTTTAGTAGAATGCATATTGCATTATATTCATCTGCCAAAAAAATTCTCAACAATTAATTATTTTTTCTGTCGTTCACATTTTAGGCAACATTATTTGTGATTTGTTTCAAAATGCCGTTTTATAGACTATGTTCTGCATATTACTGTTCCAGGACATAAAACACACACCGCGTTTTGACGCCTTTACTAATAGGGCCATATTTCTATAGATTCCCCAAGTTTAAAATTCTCTGTTACACTTAATATCGTGCACTTTTTGTTTTTTTGCTGGACTAGCCATATTAAATAACAGTTAAAAATCCTAAATGTGATACAAATAAGCTTTAAAATGCAGTTGTGTTAACGAAATTAACTATGCTTGCGTAGATAAATTCTGCATCATAAGCAACTGTAATTCACGACGTTACTAAGGCAAGACAAAAGCAAACGAGTGTGATCCCGGCGGCACCTTGCTATTTTAAAATACAACGCAAACCATTTCATCGCTGGCGTGCCCAAAATATTGTGTCACGTGCAATTGATGACACGCGTGCCACTGGTTCGCCATCCCTGTTATATACACTATGTAAAAACAGTGAAAATTGGAGACACATGAAAAACGCATACATTTTATTTGCTTGAAATGCTTCTCATTCTTTGAAGAACACTGCTTTTGCATGGTACATTGGAAATACTAGATAGATATTTTTAAGAAAATTTAAAAGCACATGAACAGTATTCATTTTAAAACTACCAAGAAAACCGTACTTTTTTTAAAATCAGAAATGTGATATTTGTTTTAAAAAACAGGCAGCTAAGAATATTGAAAACTGCTAATATCGAAACTTGGTAACAAATATAACGTCATTAGCATTTGAAAAGGTCACAAAAATATTCATTCTACTTTAAAAGCAAGATATACATAAAAAGTCAGCAAATCATGTATACTGCTAAAAATAGTAATCATTTCCTAAATTCCCGAAATCCAGGGCGTGTCTTATGTAAGGTAGCAGCAGTTAGTCGCTTTCCTCAGAGAATAAATGATCTCTCTAAGATCATCTTTAAATACACCATTACATTCTTTCATATTTCATGCATGCCTAAGCAATTTTTTTTGAAGAACAGGAAACGCTCTTGAGTGAACTTTGATGTTTCCTCTTCCTTTCAAATTTTTATTTATGCAGAGCAAAGTTATCTTTTCTTTGTACTATAAACAGCTCTCCCCTATTTTGCATTAAGAAAGAACGTGACGAAATCTTTAAATGGTTTTCTCTGTTGAAAGGAAAAGAACTTTATTTTAATTCTTACTTTCGCGTTTATGAAAAATTCTTTGGCGTGTATTTTTCTTTTGTGAGGATGAAGAATGCGAAAAGGACTGGGAGGTGAAAGAAGTAGGAGGAATGCATATTTATCGTAAAGTGATACTGGAGTAACAATAAAATGGTTGGAAATAAGACAGTGTGTTAAACATATTTGTATAAATCTCATCACGTAAATGTTCGAATATTTTTACTAACACCAAAAATAAATTTGGATTCAAATGTACGAAATGTTTATTTAGTACATGTACGACCGAATTGTTGTTGGCTGGTTGGCGTAGTTGTGTGGTTTATTGCAGGCCTTGTACGCCTAAGGTAACGGGTTTGACCCCTGCCCAAATTAAAGGATTTTCATGATGCAGAAAATCGACAGCGGCCATGTTGTATGATTATGCGGCAAGTAAAAGATCCTTACGGCCCTGTTTGGCTTTGGTGTTCTCGGAAAAATTAAAATATAGAGTCGGTTTCACAACGCTAGAGCTCAGGTGCCTCCCTCTGGGGAGGAAACTGCACGACAAAATTATTTGCGGAGATTGGTACCCGCACCCGCCTGTATGATGCCGCACTAAAAGGAGATACCAGATATCGGGGAATGAACTAAGTCTGCAATTGTAAAACACTAATCAGTAGCCCCATTATAAATATAAAAAAACGATACAATTGTGAAGAAGTGAAATACATTGATATTAATTGTACAATTTTAACTGAAATAACTTAATTGAAATAATAAAAATAAATAAAAATAAAAATCTGGAATTGTAATAACTGCATTTTCTTATTGTGGTTAATTTAATCTTTTACCATATTTTGAATTTTTACCAGGGTATTTAGGATGAAACTCCTTTGGCTTCCTTCTACTTATATCTCGTCGTATCTTTTCATTCGCATTTTCTTACAAATTTCATTATTATATAGGTACCTTTTAGTATCACACCATTAGTTGCTTGTCATGATTAATTCCTGCCTTCTCTTATATTTATTCGACTTGGTTATCTACAACTTTTCATTTATTTACACAAATTTATAATTTAAGTAAGTTACAAGCACATACTTTACATATTATCATATTCACTTATTTTGTTTGATCAATGATGCGATTTACTTCGAGGATAATGATGATATTGTGATTATCATTTGGAATAAGATATGAAGAAAAAAATAACGAAAAGTACCATTAAATAACTGCAAAATTTTTTTTTATTTAAAACTAACTATTTTCTGAAACAATTTATCAAACATTGAGTAAGTACTAACTAAATATATAAGCATTTACCATAATTTCTTTAGCTAACTTCTTAATGTCTAACAAACTAAACTTAATTACACTCCCTTCCATGATGCAGATAGTGTATTACTGTTAGTTTTACTGCATCATTCCCAACACACACCCCATCGTGGAAGTTTAAAACACATAAAAAGGATGAAGCTTATTGCTCAAGTTTTGGTAGCATCACTTTTTATTAATTTTAAGAAACAAATGTTAATTCGTCCTGGTGCACTAGAACACCAGTGGTGTACTCATTATTTAATAAGCAATACTCTTTCTGCCAGAGTGTTACTTGTTCCCTTTGTATTACTTGTTCACCATCACTATATTTTTATGTTGTTGTTGTTTCTAATGCCACTTGTCTGACGTACTCAGATCGAGGCCTACGAAATTCATCGTAGCATGGGGCTAGAGGTATGCCTGTTGTTGGCATTGAGCACCATACAGGTGACAGTACGATTTAGCTCGGCGAAATTCCCCGAAGGGACGATAGATGGCGACACCAACTATCTCCATCTCCACAATTTCTGGATGGAATTGAAGGGGAGGGAAATATTCTCCAGTCCTTGCGCTCGTGACTCAGCCCACAAGACTACGCACCCACTGATTTAACGAGCACGTACTCCGTGTGTACTCGGAGGGTATTTGGTGGCATCGGGCATCGAACCCAAGCCTTCCGGTCTGGAGTCCGATGCTCTAACCACTAGGTTACCCACGGCCCATCTTTTATGTGATGGGCTTGAGAAAGATTCAAATATATTTCAAGCAAATTACCCTCAAATCGAAGAATAACGATTTATATTTATAACTTAATAAGGGCTGTCTGGCGTGTTAGAAAATATTGCCCTCTTCTCTAAACTCTGACGAAAGCCTTTCTTCAGAAGTGTAACTTACAACTCTAAGCCTTCTGGGAGAGCTCAGTCTTTTTGAGTAAATCAAACATGTGATACCAATTCTTTTGCAGAACACCATGTTTGTACAATGCAGGAATCGGTTATTGTTCAGTTGTCATCAAACGCCATACATTCTGTCTACGCGACTACTTTCGAAGTCACTTACCAACTAGGCTATTATTTCGTTGTAACAAAGCTGTTATTTATATCTCCAAGGAACAGCAATGCCTGCAGAAAAAGGTTATATAAACCATTTACATCTGTTATCTGCTTCACACTACACTAGTTGCACAATAAAAAAAGTTCGCTTCGATCGAAGTTAACATTTACTGACCTGGAAAAGTTTAAGAATTCCTTGTTGGTATAAAGGACTTTGTTTTGTGAAATGTAGAGATGATCAAGCTATTGCTTAGGGTTCCCCCATGTTGTTGTTGTTGTTGCACGCCCCCATTGTCCAGCAGTGCTAGACCAGGTCCATGATTTCGTGCACTTTCAAAAAATCCTACACCAGCAAGGGATAATCAGCCAAATCCTGCTTGATGAGCCCTAGACATTCGAGAATGTGATCAAGCGAGATTGGCTCTGAAGAACAGATAGTACACATTTCAAAGCTCTTGGATCCTACCTTCAGAAAATTTCATTGATTTAAGGTGACCACTTCGAAAGAGGGCTAGAATAGTTTGTTCCTGTCTATTAAAACAGTGAGCCTGAGAGCCTCTAGGACGAGAACACTGATACCAATGGTTCTCTGAGGGAACAATCTCATGCCCTACTTTTGTTGCTGTACTTTCCACAAAAGATTGCATTTTAGCTGCTGGACATCATACTAGTTTTTCTTAAGATTAAGATAGCATGTTTTGCATCGACAAAAACGAATTCTTCTATAGCTTGATTATTAGTTTTGATGCAAGGTATTATAACTTAATTTAATAGTGAAAAATAATAATAACTGTTACGGTTGAGTATAAAATATAATCAAATTTAAATTCAAAATTGTGTGGACTGCATCTACCCGATGCTGGGTGCTGTTGGTTTTCTTAAGGTATCCGACTACGTTCGGAACCGTGATTTTCAAAAGCGCATAATTGGATAATTTTCATGATATTTAGTGTCACTTAGATTCGAATATATGCATAGAATTGTTTTAAGGATTTTTTGACAAAAAAATTATTTAAGTACAGTATTTTGACAAAAAATGAACATAGAATGACCCATTTTCAAAATATTCTTTTTTTGTGAAAAATGCTTTGATTATAATAATATTTTCCCTGTATATAGCTCAGACCTCTGTTCAGAAACTCAACTAGAATTTTTGAAACAGATAACTTAGAAGTGGGTTTATTCGTATTTTATGACAACAGAGGGGAGCAATTTTAAGAAAAATAAGCCAATAATTATTTCAATTGGAGGTAACTCAGAAAAAAATGTGAATTTTTCAAAAAAAAATAGTTCAGACTCTCTGAAGAAGTGTTTACTTTATATGAGCGAAATATTAGTATTTTAGAACCATTTTTAATAAAAGGAGAACATTTTGAAAAAAAAAGATTATTCTAAGTTAATTTTTTGCCAAAATATTATGTTTACATAAATTTTTTTTTGTCAAAATGTCCTTGAAACAATTTTATACATGTATTCTAATATAAGTGACATTAAATATCATGAAAATTTTCTATTTATGCGCTTTTTTAAATTCACAGTTCCGAACGTAGTCGGATACCTTAAGTAGATTTATATATTACAACACAAGCAAGCTATGTGTATACAGAGTCAATACAAGAATTTCTTAAAATTATGATGTTGTCGTGTGTTTTTTTATCCTGGGAAAATTTGGAATACAAAAGTAAAGAAGAAGAAAAAGCATACAATACAACCGAAGAATATACACATTTGCTACAGATGATGATCTCAACTTATAACAAGAAGGAGAGTGCGCTGCTTTCCTTTCGAGATGAGAATCCATTTCAGGCGAAAGACCGACTTCTTTCCCGAATAAGATACAGCCATGTCTTGCTCGGGATTTGAACCCACTCGGATACAAGCCGAGGGTCACAGCCACCATACTGGATGGGCTGCTCAAATTTATAATGTTCCTTTTTAAAGTATTTAAACCAATAATATTTTAAAAAGTAAGCAAAATAGATTTATTTTTAGAAAAATGTGTACAGATTAACTGATATTACACTGAAGTGACGGGGAAGCATATATAAGCATAATATATTAGCCACGCGACTTATGAACAGTTTAAATACATTAGATCATTGGAATTTATACTGCAACCTACATTATGGAAATATGAATTGTGTGAAGCACATTTTTACTAGCTTTTGAAAATTATTAACAGAAATTAATTTAAAATATGTTTCTACAGTCTTCCACAATCCGAATGTGTTATGAGGATTACTTTTGGGATATTGTATTCTATAGCGTTGTATTGCATCACAATTGTAAACTTACATCAGTGCTTCACAAACCTTCAATATTCTATACCTTATATTCAATCATAATATTCATCGCTCCCCATGGATACAATAACAATGCATTAAATTCAATAATGCTATAATTTGATGCTAAGGCTACAGTTCAACTATAGCTCTAAAGGGCTACCGGCGTATATAAACGTCTCGCTCAACCAAAACGTTAATTTCCCCAGAAATAAATAAATAAATAAATAAATAAATATATATATAATAAATACGTCCTTCCGAAGTATGATCTTTTCTGTGCACAGCTATCCGTAAAATTATTCCGAAGGTTCTGGAATGCAATAAAAGAACCTTGACATTGTTTGTGAAGGATTTACTTATTTCAGAGGATTTGCTGATTTATTCGTCACACAAAAAACTCCACATACGATCTTCTAAGTGGAATACGGTGGCATTTGGGAGAAAATCGCGTGCTTTTAATCGGCAATTAAAGGACTAATAATAAACCTCTCAAATTATTACGACTGGTTTTAATACAAACTCATAAGGTCTTTGATAATTAATAAACTCATTCTTAACTTAGTATTGTTAAATTAATAGTAAAATACGTTGTACAGACTGATGCACTTACAAGTGTATTATACAGAGTAAATGTGTATTTTCTTCTTTATTTTGTCAGAATTTTATTTTGTTTGTTTACTTACAGTAAATTAATATTTTTTTAAAAAATAGTCTTTTGCTTTCGACTTTTCAATATGCTTGCGCCCCTTAAGGGGGCATGCCCCACAGTTCGAAAAGCGCTGACATATAATGCTTTTGAAGCTATATAGAAATTCCATCTTCCCATTTGTATAAAGTTGTATTTATAGGTGACGGGGAAGCATGTCAGATGCAAAAGCAACCGTTGGAAAGGATTCCATTTAAAAATTCACAGACGTTTGCAGAAATATCAGTGTTCTCATTGTTAACTGTTAAAAATTCCGAGAAACACATATCTATGGCGTAAAGTCTTCAAGGGGACAATTGGTCATTAATCGTTAAAATCCATGTTAAAAGAATACGTTGAGAACATCAGAAAGTATTGCCTGTTGAGTCTCTTTTAGTGAATTTCGATATTATTTGGGACAATATTGCACACTTGACATTTGAAATAATTCCAGTAGGTGCCGATAGTCATGTTTATTAATACATTTCCCATCACATGTTGAAAGCTATGGCGGATTTCTTGTACTCGTGTGTGAAATAGCCGTGAAAATAGTCCAAAGTTCATAGGCGTCTCTGAAATGCCGTATTTACACGAATCTACGCCACACTATTTTTCCAATGTTAACGCTACTGAAAATCGGGCACGGCATAGAATCAAAGACAAACTATTTTTCGGATGAGGGAAATTAAGTTTTCATCTCTTTCAAAAGGAACTAACCATTCTAACCACTTGCATTGATGACTTATCCCATTTCGCAGCTTATGTCCAAAATTCAGTTTATTCTAAAAATTGTTGCCTGATCGTCTTGGGAATTTTTTTTTTATGTACGCTTTCTTTTATTCACCTAAACATCAAAGATACCAGCAATAGCATAAAGCCGAGATCACTATGACGCAAGTATGAAAATGGCGATAATTTTACGTGCACAAAAAAGGTACACATAGCAGCGGGCACTGAATATTTGACACAAATGAAACAAACACACGTTGATGGCGTAAACAAAATGATATAATTTTTGCTTGCAAATGTTCAACAGTCTTTAAGGTATCCGACTACGTTCAGAACCGTGATTTTGTAAAAGCGTATAAATGGATAATATTCATGATATTTAGTATCACTTAGATTAGAAAATGTATATAAAAGTGTTTTAAGACTATTCTTACAATAAAAAATTATTTAAGTACAATAGTTTGACAAAAAATGAACATAGAATGACCAATTTTCAAAATATTCTCCTTTTGTGAAAAATGCTTCTATTATAATAATATTTTGCCAGTATATAGTTCAGACCCCTGTACAGAGGCTTAACTAGAATTTTTGAAATATATAACTTAGAAGTGACTTTATCCATGTTTTACGACAACAGAGGGGAGAAACTTTAAGAAAAAAACGCCGATAATTATTTAAAATGGTTGTAACTCTGAAATTAATGTGAATTTTTCAAAACTCATAGTTGGGCCTCTGTGCAGAGGTCTGAGCTATATACAGGCAAAATATTATTATAATAGAAGCATTTTTCACAAAAGGAGAACATTTTGAAAAAATGTTATTCTTAGTTAATTTTTTGCCTAATTATTGTATTTAAATAATTTTTTTTGCCAAAATGTTCTTAAAACAATTTTATATATGTATTCTATTCTAAGTGACACTAAATATCCTGAAAATTATCAATTTATGCTCCTTTTTAAAATCACGGTTTCGAACACAGTCGGGGGGATACGTTAGTAATTCTTTTACATTCTTATATAATGCATTCTTTCAGAAAAGGTTCGCATAACAAACGGATTGGATGGACGGGAGACGACACCCTGTGAGAGAATGGAGACACTGGCACCCATTCCGAAGTCAGCTGTGTCACTGAAAGTGACGAATCATTTTCGAAACATGATACTGAAGGGGTAATGGGCGTTCTTTTTTGGGTATCTGGACTGTAATACTGTCCTCAATCCCATATATGGCATTCTGAAACGTTGGACATGGCGAAAGTGGAGTTTTTCAATCAGCATAGAGAAGCGTTTCTCAAACTGCGGGGCACGTCCCATTAGGGCAAGTGATAACTCTACGAGGGAGGCACGAGCATATTGAAAAGCATAAGGCAAAAGATTATTTAAAAAAATTACTAATTTACTGAAAGTAAACAATATATATATTGTGACATAATAAAAAGTAAAATACACATTTACACTCATATGATATACACTGCTGGACAATTGCTAAGGACGGATAACACTATCATCCATAGCGACCACAAAATGAAAGGAAGAAAAATGTGGAAAATTAGAATAAGTGCGGGATATTAGTAAGAAGAAGTATGAGTGTGCAATTTTTTTTCCACGTCTGTTCATCACGTGATAGCGTTCATAAGAGCTTTAAAGGTTTTGACGCGTGTGGACAGTTGTTGTTTCAAGTCAAAGTTTTACAGGAAAAATTTCATAGACGAACTTAAAATTTTTGGCATGTCTTCCCGACATCATATAGATGATTTTATGCGTGGCCGAATTATTGGAAAGATTGAAGAAGGGCGAAAAATAACAGATGTTGCCAGGGAGTTCGACATCGCTCACAGCGTTGTTTCACGGCTGTGGAAGTCATTTAAAACTACTGGAATGTGTAGTAGACGGTACGGGAGAGGTCGTGTTAGAAGTACGACGCCTGCAGAAGACAGATATATCGTCCTATCAGCAAAAAGAAACAGGCGCACCACAACTCAGCAGGTGGCAAATCAGTTTCTTGCTGCCTCAGGAAAGCAGATCTCCCGAAAAACTGTTGCCAGACGTTTGAGGGGAGGAGGACTATACGCACGCAGACCTGTTGTGTGTGCCCCATTGACCAGACAGCACCGTGCTGCCCGTTTGCAATTGTGTCGTGAGCATCAAAATTGGACTGAACAGGACTGGACATGCGTACTATTCTCAGATGAGAGAAGGTTCAGTCTGTCATCGGATTGTAGACGCCAACTGATCTGGCGCGAGATTGGTACTGCTTATCGTTAAGAAAATATTCAGGAAAAGGACCGATATCCGACATGCAGTATCATGGTGTGGGCCGGCATCATGATCAATGGACTCACGCGCCTACATGGGCTTGCGAATGGGACTATGACGGGCCAACGATACATTGATGAAGTTCTACTTCCTCATGTTCGTCTTTTCCGTGGTGCTGTCGGTGATAAATTTGTTTTTATGGACGACAACGCAACATGTTATCGAACACTCACTGTTCAGGATTGTCTGGACAGCGAGGGTATTCAACGTCTCGTATGGCCAGCGCGGTCTCCAGATCTAAACCCCATTGAAAATGTGAGGGATGCTTTAGGGAGGCAAGTTGCTGGTCGAAACTATCCTCCGACAAACAAGAACACCCTCATCCGTGCACTCACAGAGGAATGGGATAAATTGCCTCAACAGCTGCTGGATAATGTTGTGCAAAGTATGGTACGACGTGTGGAATGTTGCATCACACTCCACGGTGGACATATCCCGTACTGATACCTTTCTTTAAGGTGCCTGCTGACTTTTAGATGCATTGTTCCATTTCTCCGTACGCAGATCAAATGAAATTTTTTTTTTTTCAGATGTTTCACAGCTTTTGTACTTTCCAGAACAATAAATATTCTTTATTCTAATGTCTGAACAGTGTGGCAACTATTTTTATCCTACTAGGCCGCATGTCTCGCTTAATGTTATGCTACATAGCAATTTGTGATCCGTCGTTAGCAATATTGTCCAGCAGTGTATTTATAAATGCATCAATACTGCACAATGTATTTGATAGTGAAGTTTACAACACTAATTTAAGGACAAGTTTAATAATTATCAGTGGCCCCATGGTCTTATTATATATAAATTATATACAAAAATGAACACTTATCTTGATAATTTATTCGGTATATAATTAAACCTTTAACTGCCAAGGAAAAGTTACACAATTCGCTCGCAATGCCACCGGACACTTTCATGTTCCTTTTATTGCATTTCATAGCCTTCAGATAGCAGTGTACAGAAAAGATAATACTTTGGAAGGACGTATTTATGCGTCTGGGGAAAATAACGCTTTGTTGAGGGAGACCTTTATATACACCGATGGCACTTAAGTGGTTTAAGTGGAATTCTAGCTTTAGCATCAAAGTATAGTAGAATTGAATTCAACACATTGCTATTGTGTGGAGGGGGAGGGGGCGTGATGAAAATTTTGATTGAGTATTGGGTCGCAAATTTTGAAAGATTGAGAAGCACTGCCGTAGAGGCATAACGGTTATTGGTTGGGAAGGAAGTTTCAAATTTCACCTCCTGAACACAATTCCGTTTGCGCTACTTAACCACCTCCAACGATCAAAATTTTGAGCTCAAAATGTAAGTTTAAGTCTAAGCTTTTGAAGGCATTTAATGTGATACAAAAATAAAGGTAAAAATAGTTGTTCATTACTCCAAAGTCTAAAGCTTCCTCTATCGACATTATTTGAGTTGTGTCTTTAAAATTTATTTTTCAAGAAAATACTGACAAAAAGAAAATTTTAGAGAAAATCGCTAATGAATTCGTCCATTTTTTTCTGTTTTTCATAATCATTTGAAATTTCGGACCCTAAACTTAAATGGCACCTATCTCCTTCGGAAGATGTTCGGGGCCATAAGTTTCCTGTATACTATTGTTTGTCTTGATGTGTACTATCACCCCTTAAAGTTTTACCGCAGCGTTTAGATACACCTTGTATACTTGCCATGGAATAAGAGTAAGGTAACACAGCTATATGTATTTTGCATTAACTCCTCTGCTAAATTTCAAAGTGTACTTTTTTCATTCTCCTTTTCTTTCGTTAAGAGATATATTTAATACCCATGAAAAAAAAACTTTCATAACATACTCTCCAAATATTGATTTATTCATGCTCAATGAGCATTGTAAGAAAGAGGAAACTTAAGATCGATCAGATTCACTTAAACTATAAACATGTTTTTCTCTTTTAACTTGTTCAAGCAAAAGGTATAATGAACTTCACAATCATAAACATGAAATTAGAATATTAATTACATAAAGGGAATTGAGCTTAACAATAATTAAAATTGTACACATTTTTCGTTTCTAATATTAAAGATGTATTACTTTGGTTAATCTTTTTTTATACAAAGAAAAAACTATATGCTCTAAGAGATATTTAGTAAAATTATAAGAACTTAATACGATTTAAGTATTGATATCATTCAATAAAGTAAAAGAAGTAAGTACGTTAATAATAGTAATAATAATTATGAAAATTATTATTATTATTAATCCAAACATTTAAATAACAAGTTGAATTATGTAAAATAAAAAAAAACACAATAATTGAAAAAATAATGATATTAATCAAAAGTTCGTCCAATGGTTTGTTTGAAGCAAAAGTATATTGCTGGCAACACATACATTTAGATGTAAAAACTACATTCGCGGAATATCTGTTGTTGATATGCAAATGATAATTAATAAAATTTATGTTCTAGAATAGAAAAATGATAGAACACAAAATTAATCTTTGATAATCAAATAATTTTTGCATTCAGATTCGAATTTCTAAGTGATAATCAAATTTAAATATTTCAAAAATCCAATACAAGAAATATTTACAGTTTAAACCCCCCTCCCCCAATTTTAAAAGTTTAGTTGGTATGTTGGGTGCTTAACAACCACCTTGTGAAACCTCATAGAAGGCTCAAAGGTTAAATTCTGTTCCTAATTAGAAGGTATCAACGATAGGAAATACATACACATGCAAACACTCCAGTGTGAACATCTGCTTTTTATTGAAGACTAACAATTAAAAATACAATATCAGATTAAACTGATAATTTAAAAATGGGTTAAAGAATAAACAAGTGTGGTTAAGGCAAACACACAATACACCCATTCGCAACAACATATGCACCTATACTCTGATACGGAAATGAATTCATAAGCGATATTATAATTCGCTTATAAAGTAACTAAAGAACAGTTCTGCTATCGAAGTGCATGACGTCCGAAAACTGCCACTGAATAAATCCGATTATATCTGATTAAGATCTGATTGATAAAGATTTAAATGTTGCAATGTCTTTTGGAAGTTTTAAGTTTCATGGATTGCAAGACTTTGGGGGGTTTGCTTTCTAATCTTATTATACAGCGCCGTGTGAAATATTCAGTGACGTACACAACGAGGGATTTGGGTTCCACCCCTCTAACAGACACAAATTTTTACTTTTTACCATTGTTATAAGTGGCTAGCTGTTGTTGGCGTTTGGGGATTCGAGTAAAGATCAGTAATAACCAGTTTCAAACTCAGATTTACTATCCCACCAACTTAAAACAAACAACTAAATGTAGGGAATGCACTACGCTACTAATTAGAAGATCAATCACTCGGCTTAAGGATACTTAACATACGAGTGCTATTCCACTTACTCTTGGAACACTCTGAACTTCTACGCTAGACTTCAAGGTAAATCACTTACTTGTACGACCTACAGTCTTAATTCTTAAGCTTAATCTTATAATTCTAATTATCAATAATTGACCATCCAGCGACTATAAGTCGACTAATTGTCGAGTAACTTCACGTACCTAAATGATCACTCATAAATATAGCAACTTATTTGAATAATTCTAGTCTTCTTCTTCGGGAGAAAGTTTTCAATAGAGCTTAGAGTGACAAAGAAATAAATTTACCCCAAGATGAATAGTTGAAGGTTCGCAGATAGACCCGTTACACCAGGGGTACTCAACCTTTTTTTTCTACTGGGCCGCATACATATATCAGCTATTTCACACGAGCCCCAAACATATGTTAGCAATTTCACGCGTGCCGCATCATGAGGAAAACGAGCGAAATGGGTTAAAATGTGGAAAATTGATAAAAAATATTTCAACTCCTGCTTCGCCTTTTTTAATTACTATTATATATATATATATATATATATATATATATATATATATATATATATATATATATATATATATATATATATATTATTTTTGTCTCTAACTCTGAATTAGAAGCATTTAAGAAACACTCCTTCACAATATATGTATCAGTAAACGGTTTCACATATGATTACCAATACTATAACAAACTTCCAAGATGTCTTGTTACCACTGACAAAACACTTTGTTTCTCTCCGCTGCAAAGATTATTCAAGAAATCCTATTTATTACTCCTTGAAAGAGATTTTCGAGGAAAAGTGTCATTGAATGATTCCTGTTTATTGGTATTTTTTAAATACAGCACTTTTCGTGACAAATCAAACAATTACGGATCCATATTTGTTTTTCCTCACAAAATAGCCAACCCCCCAATCTTGTTGAAACGGTCTATTTTCTTCGAATATTTTTCGCTTGCAAGGTATGAAAGATAGTTAAAAATTAGTTCCCACCCATAAAACTGTTACTACTCCACTGTTGTTTGTTATCACTGACCGTATAACCGTTAACAATAAAAACAAATATCAATTCGCACTCGTACGACATTGACAGAAAAAGCAAAATTGATACATTTGATTTCTTGATACCAAATTTTTAATATATTTTTCTTAAAAAAGAGAATTTTTCAGAGCAATGGGAACTGACCGGGCCACTTAAAAAGGCTTGGTGGGCCACAGGCTGAGTATCTCTTCGTTACACCAAAGATATCACCCCTAGGTGCTTTTGTCTGCATGTTTTATTAGTTGACCCCTCCCTCCTTTGGAGAGGCCTGCGTACCCCACTTGGAATATTTAAAGTTTTTCTGTTATGTATTAATGAGTTTTAAAATCCTCATTTATTTTTGTGAGAAAATTTAATACCTCCGGTATCATTGCTCTCGAGTTGCGATTTAAAATTTACCATCAGCCCTCTGCATTTTTGTCGTAACTTACAAAATTTGTCTAATGATAAAATAAAAATTATTCTGAATTTGGTCATATATATTAAATTAAATATTAAGTTTTGCATGAAAAATTATGCATTGACCACTAATTATATCTTTTAATTAGCTCCGTACCAGCAAGGCTAATATCTGAAATTATTTACTACAAATGTCCCAGAAATTAACTATTGTTGCGCAGAATGATGCGCTGTTGCAAACCGGCTTTTTGTATTCGGAGAATTAAGTTAACCTATCGTGTACAAGAATGTAGCTAAAGTAGAATGTTAGGATGAAACAAAAAAATATATTTTCCGCAATTTATTTTCCTAAAACATTTCCTGAGAAGGTTTGACTTATAACCTTCAAAGTAAACCTTTTAAACAGTTGAAAGATATTCTGCATTGCATAACTGAACCCAAATCATTATGCAAATGCTACCAACAATTTGGATTCTGGCCAGCAGCTTTTAATAAAAATAAAATGGCTTCTGGAGATCTTTATGGAAATCTTAAGAAAGGATTTGTATTATCTTTCTTAATTTATTGAGATAGAACAGGAATTAGAAGAACTTTATTCGAGTTCATAAATGCAAATACTAAACTGATCAATGTGTTGTGTTAGATTACTGTTACTTTGGACGTGTGAGAGTATGGAGGAAGATAGGGCTTATTCTACTAAGCCTTTTTCTTGTTTAATGGTATTTCTTTCTGTGAAAAAAAGTTTCTTCCTTCGACTCTTTTTTTGTGGAAGGTTTTTATTCTTGAGACATTTTATGTTGATACCACTTTATGGATGCTTAGTTGTAAGCTGGATATAATAGATAAGCAACCTCGTGCTGGGGTAATATATATTTTATGATCATCATTTTGCTCACATAGACTTCATTGATTTTTGTGGCCTTTAAACTTACAACATGTGTTCTAAAAATAATTTAAAAATCTGTAAAAATAGCATGTAAAAATCAAACGACTAACACAGCTGGAATATGTTGAAAGTGGAACATGGTATCTATTATGAATGTATTCTATTCTTGCCCTTTTTTCTTTCTAAACTACTTAATTGCCAATTTTTATTTAGAGTATTTTATACGATATTATTCATTATTTTTTTTATTCATTTCTTTCGTATTTTTATGTATTTGAACTATGAAAAAATTTACTATAATGTCTTCCTATTAATAACAAAAGAAAAAGAAAATTAAATGTTTAATCAAGATTCAAAAACGACGAGCAATACTGAAAGAATAAACAAACACTAACATAATTACAAGCGCCTGCCTTGAGTATTAATTCTAATTAGTAACTAGTCCTTAACCACACATTTCACTGGGTATTTCATAATAATGTAGAACTATATATTTTTTAATAAAATTATTGACACATTTTTCTTAGCAATAAAAGCTTTCAATTGTATTTAAAAACATTTTTATTTAAAAAAAAAAGATCTTGAATTTCTAAATCGTAATATAAACTGCTGTTTGTAAAAAATGCAACTCCATGAAGGAATCATCAGAATTAAATGAAATTTAGTACAAAAACGACTTGTATTAGTACAAATAAAGGACGAAATTTTCAAAGTCAAAAAACTATATTAAGTGTCCGAAATAAGTATTTGGTGTAGCCACCACGCGCTGCAATAAGTGCTGCTCTACAACGTGGCATGATGTCAAAATTTTAAATATCTGCTTGTAGAAGAGAATTCCACATTGCTTGTATGCGCAGCAAAAGTTCGTCTTTTGAAGCTGCAGGACGCGGATCACGAGCGAGACGCCGATCAACCAAATCCCACACATACTCAATAGGCAACATATCCGGTGCATAAGCAGGCCAAGGAAGAAGATGCACGTGTTGGGCTGAACAGAAGTCTCGTGCAGTCTTTGCATTATGTGGGCGTGCATTATCCTGCTGAAAGATACCTCCAGGTATGCCTTGAAGGAAGGAAACGACTTTGAGCTAGAGAGAGAGAGAGAGAGAGCACTTCACGAACGTATCTGTTGGTATTGAGATTAACCTCAATTCGTAGCAAGTTGGAACTTCCATGATATGAAATCACATCCCAAACCATAACTCTGGGTGTTAGGCCACTATGTAGTTCGATAACGCAAAGTAATAGGATAATGATTATGTTATTTTCCTTTCTCTAATTTTTAAATTGGAACATAATGCAAAATGCGGTGGTTGCTTAGAAGACAAAATAAAGGTATCAGCTAAATATAGAAAAATGACCCAGAGGGTCAATTTCTAATAAGCATTCCTTTGAAAAACTTTGCTGTGTAAGACAAGCCCATGGAAGTCGCCAATACTTATTAAACTTGTTCTTAATTTAGTATTAATTAATTAAGTATAAAATACTCTGTGCAGCACTGATACATTAAAAGTATTCCGGCCGAAGTACCCGCTCTTTGGACAAATTCATTTATAAGAAAATAAAACATTATTGATATAATCGCTGAATTGTAAGGAGAGTAAATCCAAGTGCGCGCCAATGTTTACAAAAATGTAAAATAGTTTTTTTTTAAATGATTGCTCAAATTATTATTAGTTTTAAGCGAACTGTGTAATTTTAAGCCTCTCAGAATTAGCATTTAGAATTGATGTTGAATAATGAACAATAAAAAAAATTCTGATGAAGAATAATTGTATTATTTTTAATACTTAAAGCGTAAAGACTTCAACATGTTTTAACCCTGGGGCAGACGCGCACTCGATACTAATGGTCGAGCGGAGTTATTGAGTCACCCCAATCCTTTTTTTATAATCATTTTTATAGTACGCAATAAAAATCGTAATTCCAGTGAATAATTTAACTAGAGAAAATATACTCACCTACTTTCAAGGGCACAGAAAATATTTCGGAAAAAAAGTTATCACACCGTGAACTCAGACAAAACAAGTACCTTAAGATCATAAAAAAAACGTTTGTCACTCCCAAAAAAGAGGGATATATGTGAAAAATATATTTTAGCTTACGTTAAGACTGTCAAACAGGAGGATACTCTGTCAGGTCCATTGGTAACAATTAAACATTTTGCCAGAGTTATCGATTTCGTGCATTATGTGCTCGTTGTGACCACACCCGGATGAAAAGTGTATTTATTACAATATGGATGTTCTAAAAATTATGTAAAACTTTTTCGATTATGCTTTAAATGTTTGGGAATACTCATAAAAATAAATCTTAGCCTAGTAATCCTTCAAACTTCCCTAAATGAAAAAACAAATACAGTGGGTTATCGGTTAACGAACATTAACCGTTCCAAGACTATGTTAGGTATCCGAATTGTTCATTAACCGATCATCGGTTCACCATAGACTTCTAAGTGAAATCGATTAATTCGTTCTGGAGACCCTAAAATTAAAATTTCAAAAAAATGTATAAATTCTTAGTAAGTTTTTTAAAAAAAATAATACATACATATAGTCTTGCATATTAATCATTCTATTAATTTTTTACTTATGGGGCGTTGATGAATATTTCCAATGTCGATTGCTTCTCTCTCTTTTTCGGGATTTTCCGGAAGTAATTAATAGCATTGTCGTTGCAAAGATCCCCAACCCTACTGACATCAGCTTGGTTTGGGTGCGATTCTAAGACCATTGCTCTGACATCCTTTCACTTTTTCAAAAGATCTTTAATGGCAGATGTCGGCATTGGTCCTCTTTCGTCTTCCTCTCGTTCAGAAGGAGACACATTTCGCTGTGTTTCTTGGTGTACTTCATTCAAAATTTCTTGGAGTTATGTCATCAGTTCATCTTCATGCCCCATTATTAGCTCTTCTATGTCATCCTCGTTCACCTCCTATTCCAGATCTCTAGCAGTTGTCAAAATTTCATTCATAATTTCAGGGGTGTATCCCTGATCATCTCCGAACATGTGTTCGTTGTCCGAACATAAAAATCTTTCGTGAAAGTGTTCGTTAACCGATCTGTTCGTTAAACGACACTAAATATCATGAAAATTATCCATTTATGCGCTTTTTTAAAATCACGGTTCCGAATGTAGTCGGATACTTTAATAGTAGTTATTTGACATGCTATATATCTTGAGATGACTATCTAAATTTTTTTAAATTCGTTTCATACTACTGCAAGGTGTAAACTAGGAATTTTGTTGTACTAAACAAGGTATGTATTGCACATGATCGTATACTGATGAGAAGTACATTGATATCATCTCTCTGAAGTAATGTAAAAAAACAATCAGAAAATGGAAAATTTTTAAGAGGTCTCAGGACTGTTAACATATATTCGTGCACTAAAAAAACATCCTTATTTAAACAATATAACTTAGCAATAACAGAAAACAATAATTTTAAATTTTTACCACATGATAATCCTATATGTTTACAATATTTCTTAAATTTTCAGGTAATTTGAGAGAAAATTTAAAAATCTATAAAGAAATATAAATTTCACAATGTTTCAAAAATATAAAAATCAGTATTTTATACCGCTCAGGATTCTCAGGTACGAAATTGATCAAAATTTACAAAATTAATTTTACTCGGTATAAAAATGCTCACTTTTAAAGTGACACAAACTTTTAAGAAATGTGGTGGGAAAAAATATTTTTTAAATACAATTCTAATGAAAATTTTAAAATGTTAAGAGAAAAATAAATTAAAACTCAAATAAAAAAAAGATTCTGTTAAAATTTTTTGAAAGTTGTTGTATAAGTTATAAAAAGCCTTATTTTGAACACGTGTAAAATTTCAAATTGATATCATAAATAGTTTCTGAGAAATCCTGCATGCAAACTAAAGTTTTTTGTTTAGAGAAAAATGAAGTTAAAAATAAGAAAGATAAAAGTTTTTGTTTTTAAATTTCACTCTAATTATTCCTCAATAACTTCAGAAGATTTCCCATTATAAACAAAATTTTGGTATCAAAATGCTCAGAAATGTTGAGGCTTTATGATATATTTTTTTTTCAAAAGATTGAAAAATTTGCAATTTAAGAGTCCTAAGACATCTTAAAAAAAATAACCTTTGAATGCTTAACTGTATTAAAAATCTAAGTGTTCAAAACTATTACAGGCTTAAATATAAGAACTTTAATAGGTATTTTGAGAAGTATATACCAAAAGGCTGTTTAGATTTAAAACTAAAATTTATTGCTTTTGGAGCAAATGATACATTACAAGAGTTTAAAGGATAATTCTTTTAAAGAAAATATGTTAAGGAATATGCATTGCATATATAAAATAGATTATGTATGGGTATAAGAGGTAATTAGTTTATGAACTGATAAATCAGACGTGTCGTACAAAAGAAAAATCAAGAAAAAAACAGACTTCCCCATACCATGATGTTGAGTAAGGAAGTGTTAAATAAGTGAGTATAATTCATTAAAATATCATGCATAAATTTTTGTGTTTGTAAAATTTGTAACACCGTAAAAAAATTCGCCAGAATTAAATGAAAATTATTCCACAAACCACCTTCACTAAATTCAACTAACGGTTAAGCATGTAACTACAAGTAAAAAATCAGTTTTAGCTGAAGCCACTAAGAACTTCAATAACTGCTTTTATCAGACGTGTCAAAAATAAAGCGGATTTTGAATATTTAATGGATGAAAAATACCCCAGATGAGACACACTTTTTTTCCTAATCGAAACTTCATCTTTATTAGCTACGGGACGAATGTCATGTTCAAAGTGGTAAAAGATGAAAACTAAGACTTGTTCAATAGGAAACATATCTGGTGAAAAATCAGCCGAGATAAAAGCTGCATCTGCTGTTTGAAAAGAAAGTTTGAAAGCTTCTATAAATATGCATGATGAGAATTCTTTTGTTGAAATATGGCTCCAGAAAATCCATTGAAAGAAGAACGTTTGTTTGGGTTTCATAATTTCGTTGTTGAAATGGTTGCTATTGAGCAGGGGAGTAGCTAACGACGTATGAACCGTATCAATGATACGGGACCCCAAAGATACGGGGGCCCCAGCACGTGTAATTATGGTCCCACTAACTGGATGTTCATATCTGAAAAAGGAGCCCCAAGGTATTTTGATATAGGAACCACTCAGAACTAGCTACGCCAGTGCTATTGAGATAACTTTTCACAGCTAAAATCGTCTTTGATAACCAACAGTGTTGTTTCAAACCATGGGGTACTAGACACTCGTTCAATATGACTATTGATATTGCAGTTCGGAAAGCAGCTTTCACCTGTATAGAATCTAACACGAATGCGACTTTTATGGTACTCTAGATGCAAACAGAATTCTACGTAAAACGGAAAATAACTGTAGTGTCTGACTTCTCTTTGGCGGTAGGTTCTTTAAGAGTTGGGGCGACATTCCCTCACTTGCAGGGGAAGAGTTACTGTGTTTTGAGGAAGAAGGTGTGTTTTTTTTACCTCGAACGAGGCGGTCAGGGAAGAAAAGCACTGAACTGTTTTGGGGGTGAAGGAAATTGAATTCCTTCGGTGAGAACCGTTGCTCGTCGCATGCGGTTTGCAGTATCAAGAACAGAGATTCTTGGGAGTGTTTTACACGATGGACAGTGTTTGTTTGATTTTAGTGATAATCAAGATAATTGTGTTTGAATTGATTATAATTAGAAGTAGTTGATTATATGGAGAAGAAGGGTAGAAAGTATATAAATGCGATGTATCACAATACCACTTTCTTGCAAATAGATACGAATGAGCGTACTGAATCCTAAGAGTCAATGCTTTTGCTTTTTTCAAGGAACTCTTGCGCAATTCACTCGTCAGCTGACGAATTGATGGAAAAGACTATACGTTTGCCCAACCAACAGGGTTCCAATGTTCTGTAAACTGTCAAGATCAAGATGGTGCTTAACGATCCATCACTGCCAATCAGATAAGAATATTATCATCCTCGAGATAACGTAATTTTGATTGTTCAGAGGGAGATTTTCCGATTCTCTTGAGTCCATTGTTTTCGAATTCGCATTGTATCCTATTTGAGCTGCTACTGTGTGATAAGAAAAACTCTGTTCACTCTAGTCTATCACTGACCTCCGTTTCAATTGCGTAACTTGCTTATATTGCATCCTGGTAAAGACATTGTGACAATGAAGACATCCGTTTGAAATATTTACCAATGGAAAGTAATTATAAAATTATTTTCAACGTCCCACAACAGTTTTCTGTTAATACTGCTAAATCAAAAGTTACTATTGCTCAGCTCACTCAGCAAAGACTAAGATATTCTAACCTCTCGTAATTATATTGTTTAAAATGCATTTATTATCAGTTCCAGTTCATTAGCGTATTTTTTCTATAGTGTTGCAATATTTACGAACAGGGGAATACGGTTTTTTTTTTTTGAAAAGATAAAACTTATTTTAAAACTACTGAAAATCTAGTTCTACTTTTCTGTAGGTTTTCTTAATATAATGAATTCCACAAAATTATTTTTTGTTACAGAGTAGTTAGTGTTTTAATTCATAGTAACATTCATTAAAAATTATTAAATAATAAAATTTTGATTTAAAGGTTTGAAATTTTTTTCTAATTAATTGATCAACAAATTATTCGTACTTCTCATTATTAAGTTGACTTTAATCTAAGGCACTACATCAAGTTTCCATGAGCTTGGGTTCTGAATTCATTTAGATGATTTCCAAATTTTCAGGGAGTGACTTTTTAAAAGGATACGAAGATTTTAAATTACTATAATCATCTAACTAAATGATTATAATTAAAAATAGGTTTTCCATCATAATAAGATCTCGTAAGGATTCAAATTGCAATTTTAATAAAAGATTGATTCTTTCACTGCTTTTTTTATAAATTTATTTTTATATATGTAGTAAAAATTCTACTTAAGAGTAGGGTTAGGTACTTCCTATAAAACGTTCTTCAGTACAATTGTTTTGAATGATAGAAAAATATGCGAAATTTCATGGAAAAAGCACTTTTAGTTTTTTCGCAACAAAAACAAATATACTCAAACAAGTTTTCATAATGATTTCCTTTCTTTAAAGTAATCTATTATTTGCAAAAGTTTCTTCATGAGAATTATTTTCGCAATACATCCCTTTGATTCCATAAATTTTAGAAAAAATAACATTTAAATTCTTAGAATGATTTTATAATAATACAGTGAAGTTAGAGAGAGAGAGGGAGAGAAAATGGATTTTGACGTAATTCTATAAAATAGCACGAGGGCTTTGGGTGATTATAATAAAACAGAGATTGATTGATCTTTTTCTAGCGTTGCACTATGAAATAATACGATAGGTAAATAATAATGCGGAAGTTTTCTAGATATTTGCCGTTATATTTGAAAATTATATCCTTGTTTTCTTAAGTCTTCCTTTGATGAATTTCATTTTTTTTTAAAGCAATCCGATTTCTTGTTTTACAAATAATATTTATATAAGCTTAATATATTTCCATGAAATTACATGATTCTTTCAATTCATAAAGATCAGGTAAAAACAATTACCAGTAATAGGGTAGTGTTTTGTATTCTCACCAGAAAAATGTCAACTTTTAATGAGAGAAAAAGTTTGGCTTTGTTGAGAGCACAGTGAACGAGTGGTAGCGTCTCGCGCTTCCATACCACCCATCGGGGGCTTAAACCACGGCCTGGGCATGGTCAACTCAGCCTTTCAGCCCCTCAGAGGTCTATAAATGAGTACAAAGCTTGTGCTTGGGAACGTTGGGTGTTTCACGTCTGATTGACTACCTGACCGGGACATTTACTCATGCATCTGAGTGGCCAATGTCACGTATACTGATATGGACACAGTAAGCCTTGGCCCTCATTAGTATTTAAGTTGAATTTTTGACGTAATGTTTTATTACTAGTAGTATACAAATAATTGTTCTTCTTCTAGTGTATCTTTATTATAGCTCTCAAAATATTTCCATTACCGTAAAATCCGGCGTATAACGCGCGCTTTAAACACAGAAAATAAGATCGAAATTTACGGGTGCGCGGGTATAAAAATGATAGCTTTACAAATTTAAAAATAGATAAGCAAAAAAAAAAAAAAAAAACAAATTAGGTTTTATATGCATCGAAATACTGTTTATTTAAAAAAAAAATGACATTTCTTATGAACTTAAGCGTTGCAGTTCTAAAAGTATGTTACTTCAACAAAATCTTGGAACAATGCCTCGAATAAATGACTTCAAAACATAAGACTTGAAGGCACACTTACATTTCAGGTTTCTTCGTATAAAAGGAGGTGCGCGTTATACGGCGATTATACCTTAAAATTAAAAAAATACTACTTGAAAGTATAAGTGCGCGTTATACGCCGGATCTTACGGTAAGTAAATAATGAAAATAAATTCGTGTGATTTCATTACAATATTTTCAATACATTGATTTCAGAAAATCATTTAGGCCTAATTTTAAAGATAAATAGGAACGTAAATAAACTATATTAAATCCTATAATTTATTTTACTCAAATTGTTTAACAGAACTGTTTAAAGAATGTACGCACATACTTTTAAAAGCTCTACCCGCTATGCACGAGATTCATAGTATGAAGAATAAGAATAACTGATAACACTACATTCATACACATACACACCAGAGGCACACAAAAAAATTTTCAGGGGGAGGGGAGGGTCCAGGGTTGAAAATCCACCATTCTCGTATCATACCTCAATATGTCGACAAGCGTATTCTTTTGATTTTGTCGATTTGGGGAACAAAATAAGTACAAATTAACTATTTAATTAATAATTAGAATTAATTATAAAATAAGTGTTGGTAATAACAAATACTTAAATAAATTTTACGTACTATATACAAAGGATTATCATCCATCGAAAAACAAATCAAGGGCTCTGAGGGGAGGGGAGTTTCCGGACCCGAGGACCCCCTTGTGTCTGTCACTGATATACACATATATAAATAATGAAGGTTTGTTTATTCCTTGTACAAATTCACAACATTGACCATATCGCCCCATATTTTTTTTAGGAATTTTCTTTGGTGTTCTACGCAGCCGTAAGCATTTTTTCACCAAACATTCCCCCCCAGTTTATTTTTGATTAACTTTTTCTAATATCTCCTTTTTCACTATCGATAGATGGCAGCAGTATCGGTTTTTCTCGAAATATTTCATGCTCTCTATGAATTAATTCATAAAATGGACTAGAAGATCACGTATCTTTCAACAGTGATTTTTCATATTTTTGAATCGGGCTGACAAATAAATTAAAAGACTTCAACACTTTAATTAGAAAGATACAAATGCTGTATTGGAGCAACGCAACAAATCTTTATTATTGAAATGCACAAACATTACTCTTCGGTTCAACATTTAAACGTTCATCTTGAAAATGTTCAGATGGTATATGGCGGGGATTGCGGTAAGACGCAAGTAACCCCCAAGTAAACAACTTGCAATAGAAACCAATGGCAACATCAATAAAATTTTTTGAACTGCTTGAGATCGATGTATTTGTCAGAAAAAAAAGTTTTTACACAGAGAACTTTCATGATGTTCTATTCATGGAATTCGTCCAAGAAAAAGTGATAGCGATGGAAACAAGGAATTGATGTTGCAGGATGTTCTAATATTAAACGATTAGAAACATTATTTAATTCATTCTGAAAGAAATGAATGCTTCTACTGCTTGTATCCACAGCATTAAACCACCTGTATCATTCCCTTATTTTGAAAGCATTTAATAAACATTTTATACAAACTTTTCAGAAGCATATCAAAAGCAATGATTGCTGAAAAAGGAATATCACTGCGATGTGGCAATGACTGAAGCTGAAATGATGCAATCTGCCATGCGCTTAAGGCATCATTTTACAATCTTCACATTGCTTGAATGGAATTTTTATTGAAACTAATATTTTTTAACTTAATGATGATTTTTTATCGCTAACCAAGAAAGTAATAGCAAAACAAATCCATTTTTCAACTTTTTCTTAAGTTTTAATGTTTCTTATTTTTAGTGTATCGCTTTTTTCAGATGAACTCGGTCAATACTGGTAAATTCAGTTATTATCGGTTAGTTATTTGACTTTGATTTTTTTTGTGTAATAAGCTGTTTTTTCCTTAGAGTTTGTTTTGCAGTTCACAAATTGTTCTAAATATTACATAAAAATGACATCATTAAAAATCTTTTTAACCCTCCCTCTCGTATGTTTAAACTTGCATATGAGAAGAACGGATGTATCCGCTAGAATGTATATGCTTGAGTGTGTGTGTGTCTATTATTTTAAATATAAATTTCTGATTTTGAAAAGACGTAGAGCCATTGTACTAACAGCCTATCAAGAATCGTCCTTTTTAATTAATCGCATTTACTACATTTACCTACATGTTTGATTTAGAATCTATATTTCACTGAAGCATCTTCTATTCATAAATTATGATGTTTTAAAATTTGTTCCAAATTCTTATAAAACAAATTAATAACAATTTTGCTACACCGACATAGAAATAAATTAACTAATTTCTACATTTGTATACATTTCAGGAGACATGCAGTTATTGTCACAAATACTTCTGAAATTAATTGAACTTAAGTCTAAATAAAAAACAATATTTAAATTCTAAACAAAAAATAAATTTAAAATCTACCAATTTTTAAAAAACAAATGCAATAGATGCTTATAATTGTTATGCATAATGACGTTAAAAATATTTTTAAAAAAGCTCAGATTCTATATCAATAAATTATATTGCATATTTTTACTTTTATTTCAAAATTGTACAATTTTGAACTTTTTTTGTTCATAAGTATTTAAGAAAAAGAATGGTTTTAAAACCGTGAAATAATCAAAAAATTCATAACCCTTTGAATTTCATGATTACATTTGGTTTTTGATTTTGTTTTAAACAATCGGAATGCAAAATATTTATTCAGTCATTCTGATAAAAGATGGCGACACGTAGTGTATTTAAATTATCTCAACATATTTAAAAACAATTACTTGAGTATGTCAATAAGTGTTGTGTTGATATTATACTGAGAAAATATATAATGTTTGTTTCTTTTCTTTCTTAATTTTGATTTTATTTTTCAAAATAAATTGCTAGAGTTTAATTCCTCATTTTATTTATTTTCTTGTCAGTCTTAGACAGTAATATATCAATTTAAGATACGTAACTGCAGAATTTGTGAAAACAATAATAAATATATATTTTTTGCAAAATATATTTTTTTCAATTTCTACTACTAGCTCACACTCTCTATATGTTTGTTTATTTATCTCGGTGGAGTTTTCAATCGTTAATGAAATACATTTTAAAGCGCTCAATTGAGCTAAAATTGTACATACATGATTATTTTGTATGACAATACAATAATTTAATTATAATTAATAAAAATTAATTGATTAAAACTAATTATTTAAAGAATTATAAATACAGCCACGTTGGCATCATTTTTGGCGACTTGTGTCAAAACTTGAAAAAGTTTTTTTCTCACATTTTAAAGCATTCAGTTGAACCGAGAATTCATAGACACGATTGTTTTGGATGACAATATACTATACTTTAATGATAATTAATAAAAATTACTTACCAATTAATGTAGTGTGATTCTGTCATATGTATATACATATTCATATTAATTCTAACTATTTAATAAAAAGTAGTAAAAATAAAATTTTTCTTTGTTGATCTAAGTAGGAATTGACATAAGAATTTTTTTTATATTACTTGTTTGTAGTAAATTTCGAAAACAACATTAAAATTTGTGAAACAAGAAAATAGATAAAGGTATTTTAATAATTTTAGAGAAGAACATTTTGAAAGTTCTTAGGATAGTTACCAAACATTAATCGAAACAAATTTTAAATATTTTATCAATAACTTTAGCTATAATTTTATTATTTTTTATTCTAATTTTTGCATTAATGCATTTCTTAAAGGATAATTTTATGTTTAACAAAATTTTTAAAGTCTTTCAAGTTAAAAAAAAATTGAAATTTATAGAAGCTCTAGTCGAGAATAGGCTTATTATTTATTCAACTATTTATCTAACATAAGGATAAAAATATGATATGAATAATAATAAAGTTATAAAATATTTTCCCCAGTAAATCTAATTTCAGACCATTCTAATTTTTGGGCAATGTAATATATCGATAAAAATTTATTCGGCAAATATTTATAATCTTAAATGATTAAAATAACTTTTATGTTATTTAAAATATATTAAGGAAAAATACTAACAAGGCTTTCAAAACAGTTCAATCAAATATTCTTTTTTTATTTTTTTCATTTCAATTAATGAAAAAAAAATATTAAGTAATTAACCACTGTGTGTGTGTCTGTTTATGTTATTTAAATTAATTATTACATAATAGATGTTTTTTTCCCTTTATTTAAAACTCTTTTCCATCTTATAAATCATTCATTTGATAAAAATAAAACAAAATTACTCGTTTTAAAAGTAACCCCGCTTTAGGCTTTATTGAGTTTTATATTATGTGTGTTTCCTGCTGTCGCGAATGTTACAATTTAATTTAATCTATTCAGAAGTAAAACTTTATTTTAACTTTAGTCATCCATTAAAACACTAGATGTCGTCACGGAGAAACAGAACACCTCAAGCTAGTTCATTCAAGATGCATTTATAAGTAAACTGTTTTAATTGTTTTAATTTTAAATAATTTTTTTTTCGGGGGAGGGAGTCAATATCCCATCTCGGACTACAAAACGAATTGATTCATCTTTGATGAAAAAAATGATATTTATTGTACTTTACTCCTCATCGAAAATTTACAATTTTTTATATAAAAACTTTATTTTTAAACGCATGAAAAAAAAATGATAAACCGCATCCTATTTTTTTAAGTATTAAAATTTTTCCTCATATCCAATCAAGTTTTTGTTTATTCATTATTATTTTCAATTGCTACTATTAGCTCACACTCTCTACTTATTTATTTATTTATCTTCGTGGAATTTTCAATCGTTAATAAAATACATTTTAAAGCGCTCAATTGAGCTGAAATTTTATGTACATGAATTTTTTGGATCACAATACAATAGTTTTATTTTTATCAATAGCAATTAATTGACTAAATCTAATTTTTTTAAAGAATTGCAACTACAGCTACGCTGGCATCACTTTTGGCGACTTGTGTTAAAACTTGTAAAGGTCTTTTTCTCGCGTTTTAAAACATTCAGTTGAACTGAAATTTTATATACATGATTGCTTTGGACTTTAATTTTTTTTACTTTAATGACAATTGATAAATATTAATTGTAACTATCTAATAAAAAGTAGCTAAAATAAAAATTTTCTTTGTTGATCTAAGTAGGTATTCACTGCAAAGAATGTTTTATTAGATTACTTGTTTTTAAATATAGATAGGGAGATCAGCTTCAGTTTAGTTCAAAAATTAAAATTAATTAGATATGTTGAAATTTGTTTATGAAACAAGTTAAGTAATAAAGTAAAAAAAGAATAAAATGAACCAGTTTTAATCAATATCTCTCAGATTTGAGTATTTCATGTATGAATTATTATATGAAATTCTATTATATTCAAAATATGTTAACACTGATGGAATACATGGTTTTTTCAGCTTTATAATAATTAAGTACATTAATTAAAGATTAATTCACCATTATTTCATCTTTATATGGAAAAAGTTTGGTTTTTAATGATAAATTAAGAAAAGTTGATGCATTTATAAATTTATTTGAATTTATAAATTTATTGAATTTATAAATGCATCAATTTTTCTTTCTTTTTTTCCCTACTTAATAATAATGTAATAAAGTTGTTTATTTGATTATTAAGTAGGGAAAAAGAAATTTTTCTATTAGCACAGTTAAAT